>JALBCR010001150.1:0-158382 GCA_030710515.1 Abscondita cerata
AAATATAAAAATCTATTTCCCCCTTTCTTTACTAAGCTAAGTGTATACAATACCTTCATGTTGACAATATTAATCTCTGACAGATGGCGCTAGTGCACTCATTTTTATAGCAAATTTATACCAAGCAAGAAAAGCCAGTGACATTATAACCTAAAAATTCTGTTCAATTATGCTTTGACCGGCAAAACTTGTTTTTGTCCATGTGTGTTCTAAGCAATCTTGACGATTTGTTGGATTTTAACAAATAAATTTCAGTTAGCATTTCATTGAGGATAGTATATATTATAGTATAGTAGAGTTTCTAATTTAAAGTGTAAACGTTAGCAAACAAACTAATATCGAACCAATATCATTGATGACAATACCACCAGTCTCGGTGTGTGTTGCAATATAGCCATGGCAATATTATCACCTCATCGTTGTGTATGGATATACGAACGGTAGCTAATTAATTTAATTACAAAGGACCTCTTTAATAAGTCTACACTCATGAGCAAATCTTCTGGGTCTAGTGTGATAACTTCTAGAAAAAAACGCAAAAGCTTGAAAAACCGAAAGAAACAGAGAGAAGATAAAGTTTCCGATATGCGCTTGTAACGAAAGATGACAAAATTGATGTTCTTAATTTTTTATAACTGTACAGGGTTATTCACTATAAATTACTCACCATTTACAATCGTTATTATTGCTCGTAGAAAAAAAAGTTATATATGAAAATAATATGGTTCTAACTGAATTTTCCTAAAATGCTATCAATAGGTCAGTTACTCGTCGTTTACAGGGTAAAACAAAAATATGATAGTAATGGTTAGTTTCCACGCAGTGGACCTTCTCGTAGGAGAATGTAATGGGGTTAAAATGAAACTAGTATTTTATTATTGCCGACGTTTCGACCAGTGAAGGCTTGGTCTTTCTCAAGGCTCTTTAATTGAAAAAGAAAAACAAGAATTTGTAGTTAGTTGGTTCACATTTGGTAAAGATTAAGGTAATATTATAAACAAACTTATCACAGATAATTATCGCAACGTTAATTAATATATTACTAGGTTAACATTTAGTGTCTCACCTGAAAAATAGTTTACAAAAGCTTACTATTTTTCAGGTGAGACACCAAATGTTAACCTAGTAATATATTAATTAACGTTGCTGACGATTATCTGTAATAAGTTTGTTTATAATATTACCTATTAATAACACCCTGTATATTATTACATTTTAAAGAGATCTTTTTATTATAACATTTTTTGAAGACATATTTTTTCTGATTTCAAAAACATATCGTACGTTGTCTTTATCTGTTATTGAGTTATTAACCGTAGAATAACACAATTACTAAATTACGGAATTTTTAACATTGACAATTGACAATATGATATAGTATATTGAAAATCAGAAAAAAATTACATGGCTATTGTTTTGCCCTGTAAACGCCGAGTAACTGAACTATTGATAGCATTTTAAGAAAATTCAGTTAGAACCATGCAAATAACTTTTTGTTCTACGAGCAATAATAACGACAATAAGGGGTGGTAATTTATAATTAATAACCCTGTACTTGCAGTGTTAATACAAATTGACAGTATTGTCAGCACCTGGAGACAATATCGCCAGTTTTTAACAAATGTATTATATATAAACAAATTTGTTGTGTCTATTAATAAAATGCAAATTTAAAAAAACTACCATTATATGGTTAAAGTAATATATTCCACTAACCATTTTGATTAAAAAAAAATTGTTTTCCAAAAACTAAATTAAAAACTTAGTTAACAATGTTGACGTTAGTGTATACACTTGCTTATTTCACCAAATTTTCACAAAAACGTTTTCGAGATATTCACATTCAACACTTCAAAATACCCATTCTCTGTAAACTGCATACCGTCCTATACCATTTCCGATTTGGAAACAATTTTGTACGTTATAGGTGCACTAAAGACAAAAAACATTTTTGATTAGATTTTAGGCAAAATCTGTGCAGTTGGAATTGAACTTTAGAAAAGTAAATATTAGTTTTTATTAACAATATTTTCAAAAATATTTCTTCTATTTCTCAATATCTTTAATTTATACATAGTGATCCACTGAAAACAAAATACTGACTGACTGGTTGTGCGTGTTTGTGGTTGACCATACACACATATTCAAAATAAACGTTGTTGACAGATGTGTTAGCAGTTACATAGTAGATCCTTCAATTATCATGCCTTGTTGGATACAATCTCGAATCGCATGCTATAAGTTCGCAAGAATTATACAATAGCGAACAAACACCCCCGCTGTTTTTCTTTTTTCATTCACCATTGTACAAATGCGTGCTGTCGACTATATTCCCTAGTGTTACAATTCCTTTCGAACTTACAGCAGGCGATTCGAGATTATTATAGTTGGCTGTGATAATTGAAGGATCGACTGTGAAACTGCTAACACATCTGTCGCAAAGTTGTCTTAATGCAAATGCATTTTTGTACGTGTTACGTTAGTGAGTCAACACCTAGGTGTCGCAACACTTATTACTCAAAACAATCTTGTCATAATTAGAATTTCCTGTAACTTTATTTTATTTAAGAAAATATTTCAATTCGTAAAACACATATACTATATTGAAAAGGTGTTTATTGGTATGTTGGGTTGCAATTCACAAAAAAATTTATTTTTTAAGTAACAATTTTAAAATTATTTGTTATAAATGTGAGAAATTAAACTGAAGAATTTGAATTTTAATGTTCATGCCAGTTTTTACTTGAATGTAATTTGCTCTTCTTTATTTTTCTTCAACGTTCAATAAAACAAAATTTCCAAACATCCAAAGCTACAGTTTTGTAGGTTGATGATCTGCTTTTTTAGATTTCTTAAATTATACAAAAACTATATTTCAAATTAATATTTAACATAAAATATTTAAACGTAAACAAAGCAAACAAAATAAAAACACTTAAAATATAAATTAATTAGTATGACATTTCAAATATTTAGCCTGTGCTAAATCTCAAAAATTATAACCAACCGTAAAAATTTTTAACTTTTGATAAGGACTGTAAATCAAACGGTAATACTTTAGTATAAAAATAACAAATTTATAAATAATATTTGAGAGACTGAACAAATATAAAAACATAACAAAGCAAAAAAAATTTATCAAACTCAGAAAAGAAATATGACTTTAGAATTGTTCTAATACTTACTCAGTTTTCAAATGTTTTACTTTAACAAAAATTAGATATAATCCCTATTATTCCAATAAAGGTAAATAAGAGTTTTACTTAATGACGACTTGAATGGATATGTTTTCGGAATTAGTTGGTTTTAGTGTGATATTATTTTAAAAAGGAACTATATTGATTTTTCATTGGATTGGGTTATTTTCGATATTTTTTTTTATGTTGGATAATCCCATGGCTCAGGCTGTTGTCGTGGTTGCCAAATATGAGGGAGAGAGAAAAGTTGCAATTTATTAATTCGGGACTTAAGGACTGGAGATTTGGGGATACGGGGAATACGTGAGATGGTAGGAGATTCCATAGTCGAGATACCCTAGGAATGAAAGGTACGGTCGTAGTGAGCAGTTCTGGAAGTTCGGAGCTGAACTGTAAATAGGTGCATACGCATCGAAGATCGAGTTTCCCGATTGGGTCTGTAGGGGTGGAATTATAGAGCTCAACTCAGAATAGCACATACCATTTGTGGTACCGGTTAAACAAACAAAGATCACCCACCTCCTACGTGATAGAAGGCAGCCTTGCAGTAACTTTGGATCATCAATAAGGCGGCCAGCCCTTCTTTAAATAGAATCAAGAATGCGAAGAATTGGGGACAACGATCCCCAGTTATGAGAGCAGTATTCAAGAAAAAATAGGTCTAATTTGTATGTGTACAACGTATACAATTGGCTGAAGAAAAAGTTACTTGCCCAAAAAGAAAACCCACCTACTTGGCTGCAGCCGATGCCAAAGATGAAATGTGCTTCTGCCATCGAAGGTTTTGCTCGATTTCGACGCCAATCCTTCAATTCGAGGTTTTAACCATTCATTTGAATAGAATGTGGATTTAGAGACTGTTTGAGAGAAAACTGACAGGTTTGTGTTTTGGTAGTGTTAAATACAACAAGATTTTTGCTTCCCATTCTGTAATTCTTTGAAGATTGTTTGAGAGGGATACCGATGCTCTACGGCGTTGCTCATTCAAACTGGATGCGGAAACTGGTTTAGAAAAACTGATGCTGGAATGAAGAGTACTGTCGTCAGCATAGCTGTGAATGGGATTCTCAGTGGAAGAAAGAAGATCGTTCATATGGAGAAGAAACAGGGTCGGGGCCAGCACAGAACCTTGCTGAACCCCGGCGTTGATATTACAGAATTCGGAGGAGTAACCATCAACAACTACACTAACACTTCGATTAGAGAGAAAATTCGCCGTCCATGAACAGAGCTTAGGAGGTAGGCCATAAGAAGGCAATTGCTGAGTAGTGCTGCATGCGATACCTGATCAAAAGCTTTGGAAATATCAAGAGCAACTACTTTAGATTCACCATGGAATTCAATGGAGGAACTCCAGCCATGAGTGACATAGGTAAGCAGATAAGCTACGAGCAAATTGTACCGAGATACAGTGCAACCTTAATATAACGAACCTCAGTATAACGATTTCCTCAATTTAACAAATTTTTCGTAACCGACCTTGAATTATCCATAAGAGTCAATGTAAAATATATCTTTACTATCAGAAAAAAGTGTAAATGTCTGTAATTAACGAATTTTGTCAACCCAAAACCTTTATGTAACGTTTCCACCAATAATGACCGTTATTCTCATAGTATGTGATTCATGTCGCGACATGTTTAGAAATGTTTTTTCGTAAAACAAATAATCATTGTTGTTTGATGGAAAGTAATGTAAACACTGCTGCTCGTCACTATTGTCAAAGCAAATTGTAATGGATCAGAAACGTAAAAGGTGTTTCTTATCAGTTGCAGAAAAGCGAGACATCATTAATTATGTTGGACAAAAATAGACATAGCTAATAAGTTCGGCATTCCCACAAGTACATTGGCTACAATTTTAAAATTTAAAGATAAGTTTTTAGAAGGAACTGGTTTGCCTGGAAGCAGTAGAAGATTAAAATCATGCGAGTACAAAGACGTAGAGGAATGTGTGTTAAAGTGGTTAAAACAATGCCGAGACAAAAATCCTGCAATTGGATGCCCTATCCTTCAGGAAAAGGCTCAGCAGTTTGCAGTAGGATTGGGACATGCAGAGTTCCGTGCCAGCAACGGGTGGTTTTAAAATTTCAAAAACAAAAATGAGATTGTTTTTTGAAAAACTTGTGGTGAAAGTGGTAGTGTCAATGAAGAAGTATGTGATGAGTGTAAAGACAAACTGGCAAACTTCACTTAACAGTACTGCTAGGAGCAAATTGTACCGTAACCTACAAACTTAAGCCACTCATAATCGGGAAATATAAGAAACCGCGATGTTTTCAAAATGTCAATAACCTACCAACAGATTACACGTCAAACTATAAGGCTTGGATGACCAGTGACGCTTTTACAATTGGCTTAAAAGTCTGGATAAAGAGATGCAGAAAAAAAACAAGAAAATTCTTATGTTCATCGATAATTGTACTGCACACGGAGAAATTCCTGACCTGAAAAATATAAAAATAAAGTAAGTAAAATGTGTATCGTACGACATCTCGTGTAAAACATTGACACGTATGAATAGTATAAACTAAGAAAAATGCCAACAGTTAATTGTAACGACATGTGTGCGTTTAAAGTGCATAGTGTTATCTAAGCGACAGCTTTAATGCCTTGTGTTCTTTCGTTGCGTGTTATGCTTCTGTATAAGTTTTGCTTGGTTTTATCGACACATGTGTGTTTCAAGCATTAAAGCTGTCGCTTAGATAGCGCTATGTACTTTAAACGCACACATGTCGTTACAATTAACTGTTGGCATTTTTCTTAAAAATAAAGTACTTGCCTCCAAATACCACTTTGAAACTACAACCACTGGACCAAGGCATCATTCAAAGCTTCAAAATGCACTATAGGAAGGAAGTTGTCAGTCATTTTTTGCTGATGTAGAACGCAAAACGCCAACCAAAGGTTGGAATCTCATCACTGAAAGGATCATTGCAAACTATTTCAAGAAAAATAGGTTTACTGTAACATGCGAAGATGAGGAAGACGACATACCACTCGCAGAACTTGCTAGGACCTGGCGAAGAGTTCAAAAAGTATTGCACTTTCAAGAAACTGAATTCCAAGATTTCGTTACCTTTGATAATGATTTAGCCGTCTGTGGAGGACTAACTGATGCTGACATTGTCACATCTATGTTGCCGGTTAGTAATGCAGAAGCGGATGAAGGCGAGGAAGAAGGGGGTGAAATTGATGAACACGACTTTATAATAAAAGATGCTCATAATGCTTTAAATATAATAAAATCTGAAAAGTACTACCTTAATTTTTGTTTTAATTTTCCAAAACGATTTCTCAAATGTACTATAGAATATTTGATAAGCAACATCGTGGGTATCAATACGAATTATTGTTAAAAATTCAATAAATGTATTAATTTAGACATTATCACACTTTAAAAATGTGAAAACGAATAAGTAGTAATGTTACTCATAAGTTACAAGTACTAACTAATTACTCGCTTGATAATGTTTAAGAACTTTTAAATAAATGGACTTGCTTTGACAGTTGTTCAAGTTAACAGGCAGTTAGTTTCTATTATATGTTGCCAATTATTTATATACCACCGTAGGTGTACAATTTCTAATTCCTGACGAGTCCCAAAAGGACACAGTTTGTGCTAGCAGTTGTACATAAGCCTTGCCTCATTTGTCAAATTTATAGTAAAAATTAATAACTACAGTTAATACTAGTATAGTTTTCATTAAATTAGATTGTTAGAATAAAATGAAATTCGATTTATTTTTATTTTAAGGATTAAAATTATCAAAATAATGGTAATGAGACCTATTGTTATTCAAAAATTAAAATTATGTACCGGGTGACCCAATAAGACTGTTCCTCGGCCATATCTCGGGAACCGTTCGTCGTATGATTTTGGTATTAAAAAAATATTAGGTAAATCGGCCATGAAGAATCGCAGAAAAATGTTTTCAAGTTTTAAAAATGACCACCAGAGGGCGTAACTGCCATCTTAAATTTTAAAATTTCTTAAATTGCATTTTCTATAAATTTCGCATAATAAACAAAAAAATTTTTCACATTTGTAAAGAGAACCAGTTTATCTATCATTTTCGTAAAGATTAAAGTTCAGTTATTTCAAAAACAAAGATGGCGGGGGTGTTCAATTGTTTTGCAATAACCTGCTTTAACTTCTTAACGGTTTGACCGATTTTAACAAATTTGGTATCGTTGAAAAGAGCATTCCTTAAGCAATAAGAATCAACCAAAATATAGCTAATTTAGTTGAATCCTTCTCCGCCAGGGGCTAGTTTTGACACCATGACCCAAATTAAAAAAAAATTTTAAAAATCAAATGGAATGATATGACCTTTTCTTTATGATAAAGTAGCCAAATAACATCCAAATAGGCCAGTGAAAACCATTTTTCAAAATCTCGTTCCTAACCTCAAATATTGGGAAAATGAGAATAATGGATGTTTGAAGATCGAGGACCGCGCGGTAAATTTTCTAAAACTATTAAAAATTTAGCACAAAATGAATAAGATGTTAAAGAGACAATTGTGAGTCTAAATAGAATTCATTTAGGTATTATTTAAAAAAATATATATCATCAGAACATTCATGTTGCTCCAAAGGGACTAAACGCATTTTGAACTTATTGTCACTTTAATATTACTCTCGTAATTCTAACCTTTAATTTAATATAAAAACCATATATATATATGGAACCATATTTTGGAACCATTTACAAAGATTTTAGTAGGTATAATATAGTTACTTTACGGAATTCTTTTATGAAATGGTCTGTGGTTCTAAAAAGAACCGTTTTTTAATAAAACCCATAAAAGGAAAAAGATCTAATGGCGACCCAGGTGTTCAAAATGGCCTCCGTTATTTTGGATGCACATCTGAAGACGCTGATGTGTTGAAAGAACAGCATTCTCAATTTCAGCTCTTGGGATGTTCAAGATGGCATTCCTGATTCTTGCAATCATATCCTCGCGGGAAGTTGGCCTTGTTGCTAAGACTATATCCTTAATTCTTCCCCAGAGATAAAAATCAAGGCAGGTTAAATCGGGAGACCTTGAAATATTTAATAAGTTTTAATATGTGCGCAATTATAAACAGAATCATTCCAAAATGCAACATCCAAAGATTCTTGTGTTAAATACTGAAGCAATTTTACGGCGAATAACATTACAAAAACTTGCCTTGGAGGCCAAGGGAACAGGCTTCCTCTTCCGATCCAACGGTCAGGAAGGTGGCATCTAAATACTGGCGAACAGCAAGGGCATAATGGGCGGGACAACCATCATGCTGGAAAAACATATTTTGGCGGACGTCCAGCGGAATATCATCCATTAAAATTGGAAGAACATTTTCTAAGAAATGTAGGTATGTTCGACCATTTAATGCTCCGTCCAAAATAAACGGACCAACAACCCGCCCTCCAATTATCCCACACCAAACATTTACACTATATCTCCTTTGATGCTGACTTCTCCAAACCAGCGCGGATTATTTCGGGCCCAAAAGTGCGCATTATGTAAGTTCAATTGCCCATTACTACCGAAAGTGGTTTCGTCAGTCCACAACACATTTGACAGAAATTGAGGATTTTCTGCTACCATGTTTAATAGCCAGTGGCAAAAATCTATCCTTCGGTCGAAATCCGGAGAAGTAAGGCCTTGGTATAAGTTGATATGTCTAAAATAGCAAAAAATGTAAAAAAAACATGGGGGTTTATAATTTGAGTGTAAAATAGATTAAACTTTATAAAAAGAGGTATACCTCTTACATACCTCTGGGTTTGAATAATGCGATGAACCGTACTTTGAGGAATACCCAAGTCTCGAGAAATTTCTCTAGTACTAATTTGGGGATTGATTTCTATAGATGCCAGGATATTAATAACATTTTGTTCGTTATTTTGCCTATTTCTCCGATTCATGACAGGTCTACGGATGCTACCCGTTGTTAACAGGCGCTGGGCTAAACGCACAAACACGCGGCGATGGTATCGCGGTCGATTCGGATAGCGCAAATAGAAGGTGCGAGCAGCGATAATCCCATTTTGAAAACATTCAAAATAGATCGCCAGCATATTAAATGCTTCTTGGTTAGAAATCGGCATTTTAAAAAAGATTACAAATTCAAAAAACTGCACTTTCTGAATGTAAACACAACAAAATAATTTACAAAATTACGACTGTCATTTTATAATGCATCGTGTTCCATTTGTTTAATTTTCCAAGGCCTAAAGTGTAGGGTGCTTTTACTTTACTTTAAAACCAAGCCAAGACTTACCTTGTTTTTCATTATTGCGATTAAAAAGTTATACCTTATACTTTTTAATTTTCAAATATATTATATTTTTTGGCAAAGATGAACTGAACTACCTACCTATCTCTTCTTTTTTCCAAGACCACACACCATATTGCAAAAAAACAGCTTAAAACTTTACGCAAAGTACTAGATTTGGGGCATCAAATTTTACAAAGAATCTTTGTAAATGGTTCCAAAATATATGGTCTAACATATTCGAATTCGGATATAGTATACCTATTTAGGTTTTTAGGCTTACTTTTTAAATTAAAGGTTAGAATTACGAGAGTAATATTAAAGTGACAATAAGTTCAAAATGCGTTTAGTCCCTTTGGAGCAACATACCAAATTTGTTAAAATCTTTCAAACCGTTAAGAAATTAAATCAGGTTATTGCAAAAACAATTGAACACCTTTTTAGCCATCTTTGTTTTTAAAATGTCCAAAAATGAAATAAATCAGTATCATGTATGTTGGTGCAAGACAAACTTTAAATTCGTTTTTTTCGAAATTGGCTCGATTTTTACGAAGGTGAAAACAAGTAAACCTTTTTTGCTTGTTTTTAAATGATCTTTCATCCCATGTAAATGAAATTAGCAAAAAGTTTCGAACAATTAAATGCATGACAGGGGCGGTTCACAGGCCTTATGCTTACGATGGATAAAACGTCAAATTTTTGCACATTTATGCGCATGAGCATGAGTAATCAGCGTGCAAAATTTCAAATTAATCGGTTAAGAAACAAAAAAAAAATTTTTTTTTAAATGTTTTAAAAATCCTAACTTTAAAGTGCTGTAGATCCTTTACCTTTGAGTTTTCGAAAAAATGTTATAGAAACTTGTGGCTTTTATTTTTACTCTAGAATTAGCATCCAAAGTTTTTACCCATAATTTCCGGACACCCTGTATATATAATTTTCTTTTTTTTTAGGACAGACACTAATATTATTTGGATGTAGATAATAAATGAGTTTTAATTAAAATTTTAAATGATTTTAAGCTTTTGCAGTCCTTGATGTTTTTAGGTAATTTATTATATTCTAATAATCCTTTATTCAAAATGGTGTTATGCATTTTATGGGAGAAATTTTGAAAACTCAATAAAGATGGTCTATGATGTATTTAGAACCAGTTAATTTTTGACGATAGCTTACTTAAATTCTTTTAGCGCAATTAAAAAGGAAGTTGACACAATTATTCAAAACGTATACACAGTTTATTTTAGAGCTGAATCAGAACGCAATCAATGACTAAAAAATAACCATAAAATGTATCCTTGGAAAAACTTGAGCAACTTTCGTACTAATACGAGCCAACTATTTTAACATTTAACGTTTTCAGCAAAGTTTGAACGCCTGTTGACATTCATGTTTTAACTATTAAGATAATTAATAAATAAAATCGGCGCTTTCGATTGATATACCTACACACATATAGGCGTTTATGACAAAATGACATTGAGATTTACCAAAAAGTAATAAAACATTCAGATTAATTAAATTTGTTTATTTAGAGAAAAAAATGTACGAAAAGTAGTTAACATGCAATAAAAACTTTTTGGTGATAACGGTCGGCTTATCCTTTTAAATAACATTTTTTAATTAGCTATTATAATAATCATTTAAGATTTTGACTATGTGTAAATATTAAACCTTTCACTAAGTACCTATTACGACTTTAACACGTAAAAAAAGTAATAAAATCTAAATACTAATTAGTTTAACCTTATTCTGTTAAAATTATTTTTAATGTCAAATACCTAAGTATTTAAAAAAAACTTTCAAAAATTGCAATGGCGTTACCCGAATTTAGTCATAGATACCTAACTGTTTTATAAATAAATAATTAAAGTTTTCTCTAAGAAGTTTAAAATTTTGAAGGTGTGATTAATTTTGCTGTGGAATTTTCTTTCTACAACTTTCTTAATTTTACAAATGCTTTAAAAAATAGTTTAAAAATGTTTGTTTAATATGATTGTTCACAATCAGTAATACTAAAATATAAATATTTCAATTTCTCTGTACCTTAATCACACGCAAGTAGTGTATTTGTGAGTACCTACCTACGATATGTAACACAAAATTGTTAGTACTGAAACCGATTTAAATTTGTGAAATAAAAAAAAATTGTTCTAAAATTCAACAATGTCGTAATTCGACCTCTAATTTAAAATGGTATAGCGTACAAATTAATAATTTGTAAACTGTGTGAAGTTAACGAATTTTGTTATTTTATTGATTGGCTATATTTTCTTTTCTTTAATAAATTGAAAAACCCAATTTTTTCGTAACCCCGCATCTTACGATTTTTGTCATTTTATTGATTATGTTGTATGGAGCTATAACTGTGCTGTAAATAGCATGTCCATATCTCAAAGTGTTTTTTCAATAAATTTAAAAAAACAAAATATTGTTAGCCCCGCACTTTACGAATTTGTCGTTTTATTGATCGTGCTGTATTGTGCTACTTATTGTACCGGATTGTGACGCAAATCGAATGTCCATATTTCCAAAGGTTTTTAAATAAAAAAAACAAAATTTTTGTAGCCCCGCACTTTGCGAATTTTGTCATTTTATTGATTGTGATGTATGGTGCTATAATTGTGCTGCAAATCGCATGTCCATATCTCAAAGCCTTTTTTAAATAAGTTTAAAAATAACAAAATTTTCTTAATCCCGTACTTTTCAAATATTGATTGTGGTGAATTGTGCTACTTATTGTACGGCAAATTGTATGTCCATACTTCAAAGATTTTTTAAATAAAAAAAAAAATTAAATTTAGTAACCCCGTACCTTACGAATTTTGTCATTTTATAGATGATACTGTATGAGGCTATAATTGTGCTGTAAATCGCATGTCAATATCGCAAAGCGTTTTTTAAATAAATTTAAAAAACAAAATTTTCTTAGCCCCGCACTTTTCGAACTTTGTCATTTTATTGATTGTGCTGTATTGTGCTACTTATTGTACCGTATTGTGCCGCGAATCGTGTGTCCATGCGTTTTTTTAATAAATTGAAAAACCCAAAATTTTCGTAACTCCGCACCTTACAAATTTTGTCATTTTATTGATTATGGTGTATGGAGCTATAATTATGCTGCAAATCGAATGTCCATATTCTCAAAGCATTTCTTAAATAAACTTAAAGAAACAAAATTTTCTTAGCCCACACTTTTCGAATTTTGTCATGTTATTGAACTTAACTATCAGGATTTTCTATTTGTAAAACGGAAACAAATATTGAACATTTTTGAATGGCTCGTTGTAGCACAAATTAATATTGACGTCTCAAAAAAAATTTGGATTTGTTTGGTCTAATGTGCGGGGATAGCATAATTTTGTTTTTATTTTATTACTTGGTTATTATTAAAGTTGCCGACTTTGTGTTTGTGGCACAATGCGGAACAAACAAAATCTAAAGTAGCACAATTACATAAAACTATAAATTTTAATATTGTGTTTATTTTGAGGTATAGACATGCGATTTGCAGCACAATTAAGCACCATACAGCGCAATCAATAAAATGACAAAATTCGAAAACTGCGGGGCTACGAAAATTTAGTTTTTTTTTACTTAAAAAAGATATGGACATGTGATTTGCAGCACAATACGATACAATTATACCACAATATAACATCAATCAATAAAATGACAAAATCCGTAAAGTGCGGGGCTAACTTCACACACCGTAATTCTTTCCTTTTTAGATAAACTTTAAAACTATTTTTAGTTCTAATTAGCAAAAGTGATACAAGAACATTAAGGTTCTTAGTAATAAATGTGATATCAACGTAACTTTTTTTACGGAGCACTTGTAAAAACAACTTAGATACACATATATCTATTAGTTTATTATTCATTTATTTGTATCAAGTTCTTACTATTTTAAATTATCCCAGAAAATACCATTTCGAAACAAATTATTAACTACTATCGGTTTCAAAAAGTAGAACACCTGAGAGTTTATTTACTAGCGTTCAATAAATATCAAATTTGTAGGTTTACTTATAGTACTTACTATAAATAGATCAAAAAACCGGCTGCTCAGGAGTCTTGCTTTTTTAAACCGATAGTAGTTAACAAAGTCAAAATACAGGGTGATTTGTACCAGAAGGCTAAAAATGAATATTGGCTGGTTAAGATATTCAATGAATTGATTTTCAAAAAAATTGTATTTGAATGAAATACTGATTGAAAAAATTTCATTTCGAGAAATTTTCTGTAAACTTTTTCTTGCGTCCGTTTCTTCCGCTGTTATGTGGTTGGTGTTTTATAAATTGAAAAGAAATCAAATTTACTCCAAATTCTACATAAATAAATCTTAATATTGATCTATTTTTTTTCAGTTTTTAAAGTTGGTTGGTAGCATTGTTAACGTCTTAATTTCAAATGTTTGAAATACAATTATTAAAATGGAAAAACTAAGTTATTATAAAACAAGTTCTCTTTCCATATCGTCTACAATGCGAAAACGAAACTATAAAAAATTGTAAAATAGAACAAATATATAGTAGATCAATCTATAGTATGCTGCTCAAAAAAAATGGCCCCACATTTAGTTGACATCGAAATCTTTTTTGTGTTTACATAATAACGCGAAGGTCGTTAGTTCGATCCCCCCAAAGGCCAAATATATTTTTATTAAGGACTGAGGGCGAAAAAACATTGAAAAACTTGCATAACTTTTAAACCGCTAAATAAATTTTCAAAAAAAATTTAGTTTTGGATAGGTTATTTATTATATAAAAATTAAGAAAAAACAAAAACAATCAGACTTATCGTCATAAAAAATTTTGAGCTTGTCGGGAATGGTCTCCATCATGGCTTTTATGGTGGTGCTCGACAGTTTCTTGGTCGCTACGGTCCACATTTTTCTAAAACTTTCAATCGATTTTGTAGCCTTTTTTGTCTGCTTCAAGCTTCTTTTCACCAAAGCCCAGTACCGTTCGATTGGGCGAAGCTCAGGGCAATTTGGTGGGTTAGCCTCCCTGGGTACAAAATTGACATGATTCTCTTCGTACCATTGTTTTGTCTGCTTACTGTAATGGCACGAAGCTAAATCCGGCCAAAAAAATGTGGATACCTTATGTTTACTCAGAAAAAGCCGCAATCTTTTTGGAGACACTCCTTCGTGTAAATATCGGAGTTAATTGTTCCATTTGTTATGAAAGATTGGCTTCTTTCACCGCAGCTACAAATCGCCTGCCAAACGAGATATTTTTTTGGAAACTTGGACTTTATTTTAGTTCTAAACTTCTTAGGAACATTTCCTCGTCCACAGAAAACATAAAACTCCTGACCAGGTAGTTGAGAAAAATCGGCGAGGACGTAAGTCTCATCGTCCATCACGCAACATTGACGTTTTGGAAAAATCTGCTCTCAACTTTCTGGCTCGTTTCTTGGCTTCAATGTTTTTCTCCGCATTACGATCTGGAGTTGTTTGAACTTTGTAGGACTTAAATCCACTTTCTTTTTTTATTTATCGAATTGTCTTTTCCGACAAGTCGACTTTTGCAGCTAATTTCCGGTTCGATATCAGCGGATTCTTAACCATCGCAGATATTGCCTTTTTGCATCTTTTTGGTGAATGAAAACCCTCTAGTCGTCCACTTCCTGGTTTCCGTGTTATGGTAAAGTCTTCCTTGTACCGCTTGATGACTTTGCTGCCACTTGCCTGCAAACTTTGCCTCCTTTGCAATGCGAACTACTGACCATTGTGGATTCTCAACAAATTTCTTAATGATTAATCTATGTACTTCCACTACTTTTGCCATTGTGAACACAATTTTACTCAAATAAAAATAAAATTTGACGACATATTCTAACAACTATTTCAAAGCCTACTATATCAAAATTTTGTAAAAAAATTAGATGGTATAAAAGTTATGCAAGTTTTTCAATGTTAATGTTTTTCAGTCCTTATGTGGTGAATACGAAATGTACCGGTTTCTGAATGCGCATGTTTTATTTATGATAAGTGGGCCAACCATACACAAAATGTACAGTTACTGAGAACACATTTTAAAAATATTTATTATTATACAGGGTGTTCATAAGAGTCGTGGCAGCATAAATTTACATTTTTAAAATAGAACACACCATATTTTTTTATGGTTCGATAAGATCTCATCAAAAACTTTAAAAAAATATAGCATGTCAATATATTCTACAGGGTATTTTAGACGATATAGCTAATTATCAGTATAAATGACACCTACTTTAATGATCTGTCATAAACTTACTTGAAATTTAACATGTATTTCTTCTAACATATTATTTACATGTAATTAGCTGTTTTTAGTATTAATTATTTTTATTATCGGAGACTTTATTAATACAGAGCGAAGCAAAATGTAAACCAAGTAATATCTCAAAATTTTTAAAAGGATCAACCTATATGTCTTTTTAGTACAATTAATTAGCTTTTAAACTACATTGTATATGTAAAGTATAAGTTAATGGAAACGGTAAAAATTTTATGAAAATCAAAAAATATGGTATTTGCATTGCATCTTAAAATTTTCTATAAAATTTACGTAAATCGTAATACATACCTGACCAGTTTCGATGAATGTGAAATAGCTAAGAAGCAAAACCCTTTGGCCCTCTCCCCCAAAAAAAAAGAAAGGATGGGAAAAAAAACAAAAAAAACAAACCGGAGGGAAAGTGAAAAAAAGATGACGGGGCAGGGTCTACCCCCAAACAACCCCCTCCCCCACCCTGAAACAAAAGGAAAGGAAAATCTGGTTGATCTATTTAAAAGGAAAACAGGGGGGAACTACTGCATGAACCAAACCCCATAGAACATCTCCCTTTGTATTTATTTATTTATTTATTCGTATGGTACATTATAAAAATATTGTATTGTGATGTAAGTGTTATGTATGGTGCCCCAGAAGATCAGTATAAACCTGTATAGTGTGGTGACGAAACCGTGTGCAATAGTGGATTGGTTCGTCTTGGCAAAGCATTTACTTCAAGGTTTAGGAAAACCACTAAAACCTAAACATGCCAACCCTTACCCACCCTAGTATTCACATGTAATAATATTAATTAAGTGTGTAAACATTATAGAAGGTAAATAAGAACATAAAATATAACAGCACAGCCATTGCATGACGACATATAATGGACTGGTCCAAGCGCCAGTCACGACAATGACAAAAAAATAGTAGGTTAAAGAAATAGCAAAACAAAATAATGGAAAAACAGATAATCAAGACAAGAATACAAAATATTGCTGAACTTCAGATGTCCTTCAGATTCGTAAGCCATAATATAGCTTCATCCGTTAAATTATGAATGTTTGGAAACCTCCTTTAAACTTCGTTAATTGACAATCCTCTACAATATGTGTAACGGTCTCTGGTTCGTTTCCACAGTCACAATTTGGATTAGAAATTGCACCCCATTTAAACAACATAGAGTTGCATTTTGAATGGCATGTTCTTATGCGATTTACTTTTGACCAAATTTTTCTTTTTTGATCAAAGCCCGGGACTTCTATTGTTGGATCATCAATGAGATGTTTATTGGAAACATCAACTCCAGACCATAATTTTTCCACTCTTCAACTTCAGAAAAAGCCGTACTTAAGTAGTCTTGCAACCATATAGGACTTTGAGATTTAAGTCTTTTAGCAGGAGGGTTGTCAATGTCATTCCAAATTGGTACATTTTTTGTTAAGTTGGCATTTATCCCATTCTCGTTTTAACGCAGCTTTTCGTCGAATGTTCGATGGAGTAATATTACAAAGAACAGGAAGCCAATTGAGAGGAGTAGATTTAATGGTTCCACTAATTATACGCATAGTGCAATTCAACTGGGCATCTATTTTTTTTTGTATGATAACTATTCAACCAGACAGGAGCACAACATTCTGCTGTAGAATAAACTAATGCCAATGCAGCTGTACGAAGTGTTTTGGCATCTGCTCCCCAAGTTGTTCCAGCTAATTTTTGAATGACATTTTTCTTGTTTTTATTTTTTGTTTGACTTTTTCTAAATGATCTTTGTAAATTAAAAACGCATCTAAAGTTACTCCCAAATAAACTGGGTTAAAATTATGGTTTAACTTTGTATTATTAAAGACCAACAGAAAAAGAGCGTCCGAGCCAGACTCCATCCCTCAGATAGTTGCCTCTCACTTGGCAAATAATTTTTTTCGGTTTTTAACTTTTTTAACGAACTGTATAAAAACGCCGAGGTCTTTTTTAATCGCCACCACATCTGTTACTGCAACTCAACATTCCACCATTTATCTGTAATTCAACATTCGCAATGTTCATTTTTCTAAAGTAGCTAATTATCACATTTCCAGTGGCAGTTCACAATTGTGAAATAAGATATTGAAAAAAACTTTTTTCCGAAATCGTCACTAAAGTAGCAGAAAGTAGGCAGTAAAGTAAATAAAATCGGCACTAAATTAGTTCATTATACGACGATTTTTAAGTTCACATTTTCGCCGGTAGAGATGTGGAAAATGTATGTAAATTTTAGAATCCCGCATGCGTGGTGCAAACATTTGTCATAAAAATCAAAGCAGCTGATTACGTTTACTTCTTAAATAACGTTAAAAAATTGTCCGATTTTGTTCAAACTTTGGGATTTCGGAAAAAATATAATATGTACCTCGACACTCAAGTTCTTTTTCATGACTCACATGTTTTATTTGCTCGGCCTTGATACATAAATAACTCTAATGTATCAAAGCACTAAAGTTTGATTTTTCATGACGAATGTGTTTTAGTTGCAGAAGCGATAGCCGAGGCAAATAAAACACGTGAGTCATGAAAAAGAACTGTAGTGCCGAGGTACATATTATATTTTTTCCAAAAATCCCAAAGTTTTAAACAAAATCTGACAATTTTATAACTTTTTTAAGTAGCAAAATGTAATCAGCTGTTTTCTTTTTTACTCAAACGTTTCCGCCGCGCATGCGCGATTCTAAAATTTACAAACATTTTACACATCTCTACCGGCGAAAATGTGAACTTAAAAATCGTCGTATAATGAATTACTTTAATACTGATTTTATTTACTTTACTGCCGATTTTAGCGACGATTTTGGAAAAATAACTATTTTGTACTCATAGCCTAAGATTACTGATTTCCCGGTTATTCTCGATGCACGGGAAGTTCCATTTCCCACACCGCGGTGTTTTTTAGTTTCCGAGGGAATAGGTTGGTATTTATTTGACAACGTAAAGCAAATTGTCAAGCAATTGGCGGGAGCGTGCTACCACCTCAAATTTCTTGTAAACACAAAAAACTAATCAGCTGTGAATGTATTTATTTATGAATTATTACTACAGTTACTCGTTACAAAAAATAATATACCTACTATACTATTACGGCACGAAAACAAAGTTTGCAACCCGACTGAAGGACACATGTTTTTCTATTTGGATGGTATTTGTTTAATAAATAAGCATACAAAAATTTGCAGTGATCGTTTAATATTTTGGTTAGGTGAGATAAGCCACTTTGATTTTTATATGTTTATAATGGCAATATTGAAAAACTAAAAAGTGGAGAATTTGCCGCCGTTTTGTCATTAATTAGTTGTGTGGAAAACATCCTTAATAATGACGATATTGAAAAACTAAAATGTACCGCTGTTTTGCCGTTAATTAGTTGATATGAAGTTAGGGAGACGATCAAACGTTTTTTTAAACAAAGACCAACAACTAATTAACGACAAAAGAGCGGCAAATTATGGTTCGGAATAGGTTGTAATTTTGTTAAGTTGTTTTGCTAACTTGATGGACGTGAAAAAGTTCTAATTTTATTAAACCAAATGACGAATAGCGTGTTTCAAAGTACTAGTACGTTAATAGGATCCATTACAGCACGTTATTTCGTATAACAAAGTTAATCAATTTCAAAATCGAAATAGAAAAAGTGTTTTTCTTAATTAAAGTTAGTAAGAAACTATTTAAAACTTTTATTGTATTGGAATTTATAAAATTACTAATTATAGGTATAGGTAAATGATGTTATATGATGCAGTTGTTTATTATGTTTGTCTATTTATTGTGAAAAATATTACTCTTATAATTTAATTAAACAAACTTGAATCTGTCGTAAATAAGAATTCTTGCAAGAAATTTTGAAAAAAATGTACTCATCGCTATCTAATATCTAAGTATGAAAGCTGATAGAATATTATATGCTCACAAAATGATTTCGAAAAGTACAATAAACTTTGGTAGCGTAAAACTGAGAATGATTTATTCTTGCTGAAATCTAGACCAAAATACAGCAATAACTTTCGGTTATTTGAAAACAGTAAGAAACTTTTCAAACCGTCGCATAAAAACAAATCTCATACTTTTTATCATTCATCTTTTAAAAACATCAAGTATTTATTGTAAACAACTTAGAATGTTCGTGGTGGTATAGAGGAAGAAGGTTTAAAATGTTCATAATATTTTACATTATAATTTAACTTTCAATAAACTGCTTCACTGCATGATGCTGTAAATGTATTCGAAAAAATACAAATTTAAGAAGAATTTCACTAAATAATCACAACAACAAAAAATATAAAAAAAACATTCTTTTACTTCTTCTATATACAAATTTATTAAAAAGATTGCTGTATTCGGTAATCTGACAAAAAAATTTACAGTAAACTTTTTACGGAAGTTGCACATCCATCAATATTATTTTATTACTGTTGTTGCTGTTACGCACATTCGTTTAATTAAAAAAAAGTTTTTGGAAATTGTAATTCTCCATACAACCAATTGACAAAAATCCAATCGTTGTAGTATTAGTATGAAAAATAATGCGCATAAATGTTTGTAAATATTACGAATTTGTAAAAATATTAATTATTTGAATAGACGTTGCGCAATACAATATTTGGTAGCATGGCTGATTTGTCGAATTTATGGCACGTAATTACTTTATTATAACCAATAACAATAAGGTGAAATTTTGATTATTTTATATCTAATTAACATAAACATGTAAATACATTTACATAATTTATTTGTGTGATTAAAATGTTTTCTAATAGAAAGGTAAGTTTTAAATTATTTTTGAAATGGACATACATGTGTGAGTGTTAATGTATTCAAATATTCGGTTATTTTCAAAATATCGAAGTAGGTTCCCATTTGCGATTATTATAGGTACGTGTGAATATACAACGATGTAACTTTTTTAAGTTTTGTTTATCTTGTGTCAGTATTATAATCTTTTTCTTTTCCCACTCACCACTTAACGACTAATTTGAAGACGTCGACTTCCAAATTAGACACATTGCCTACTTTGATTATTATACACTTCGCCTATTTTGATTTTTTCCTAAGCCTCAGCGCCCTCTTTGTTTTTTGTTTGTATTAACTCTTATTAATTTGTTTTATATGTAACTTCGGCTCTAACGTGGTTTTGTGCATGTATTAACTGAAAACGGGCGTGCTTGGGGAAGTTTTACGCCTTAATTAAAAAAGAAACATCAGAAAAACGGTTTTTTAACAAATTTCAATTGTAAACAACGTTTTATTACTGTTATAAGTACCTAAAATACCAATGCTTTTTAAATTAATTGTGAGAAAAATTTAACATATGACATAAAATCGTCATTGAATATAATTTTATCAACTTTTCGATGATAACGTATCACAAATTATTAAATGATATCACATTAATTAATAACAGATGGAACAAAAAAATATCCCATTTATATTTCAATAAAGTCATTGATCTAGAATATAAAAACAAACATATTTCAAACACAATCAATTTTCTTTAAACAAAATTGAGGGGTGCGTTTCAAAACGTCACGTAAAGTTCAAATCATACTTTTATAAAAGTTAAAATTTGTGTAGCAAAAATACTGAATGAAAATTAATTTTTATTGTTCATTAACTGTAAATCTAACAGCTTAACAATAATAATTACACGAGCCTTACGATTACGTATTATTTGTGCGATAAAACAATTAACAGCGAACAAGTGCCAATAAATCAAAAACACAAAAAGAATCAGTATAAGTAATAAAATAAATTCTTCTAAATTGTTATTAATTACAAAAAGAATAAAAGAAATTACATCACCAATAGTAATAATAATAGGTGTTAATGTAAATTTCAAGGTAGTCTATCGGTATTTATAAGAACTTAGGATGATACTTTTGAAAATTTTGTGGCAAAACATGTTGCCCGCTGGTCAAATGAAGACCCTCAATAAAACCTAACATTTTCAACATTGTTATCTGTAATTCTATAAAATTTTATGATCCATAGCTATTGAAAACTTTATTACATGCAACATTTCCGACTGACGTCAAATAGGTACCCGTCTCAGGATTAGTTCGGTTAAAGGGTCTCCTTTTATTACCGGGGAAAGAAGATGTCCAAGAAATCTTTAAGCGGCATCGTCTAATTGAAAAATTTTTGTTAACACCGCATTGTAAAATGTTTAACTGGGAACGGTTTCGAAAAAAAAATGGAATCTTTTAAATAGTAAATTTTGGTTTAATAATTTTATATTGCGGTGCAAATTTATTGATGATTAGTTATTAAGAAGATTTTTAAATAAAGTAGTAAATAGTCTTGTAAAACCCTAATTTTTATTATTATATGAACTTAGGTACCTATAGATGGAAGTTTATAAATGAGTACTTCAAGCATCATAATTTCATAAACTAAGCAATAATGTTATCAAAATCAGTGACAACCATTCGTTTTACTACCTTTTAAGTCGACTGCTGTAAAACATTTGGATTGTTATTGTTTACAATTTTTACAGTGCAAAGTACTGAACCGTTTTCTATATAAAACTCTAAAATACAACTAAATAACTTGCTCAATGCGTTCAATGGATATTGTTTTGTACCTACAAAATGTACCTATTGTTTGCTAAAATTTCGAAATGACAAAAGCTTCATTAGTACATACCATAGCAAAAAAGTGTAAAGTTGCGGTAATCCCGTGTATAGGCAACGGTCCTTTTGTTTATGTTGATTTATGGCGTGTGCTATATTTTAATCCTAAGTTATTACCCCTTCAAAAAATCTTTTTATTAAGGATGATCTTTTTTTCCGAAAACATACAAAAAAGTAACGATAAGAAATGTTTGAAGTCTGTGAACAATAACAATATAGTAATAAAAAATACGCAAAAATACTACTATAAATACTAATAAAGGTCCTGGATCTGACAGAATACCACCAATATTTATTTGGCATGCTTATGTTAATCTTTAATTCTTCTCTATCAAACGGCATCTTTCATAGTATTTGGAAAACTTCACATGTTACACCAGTATTGAAAAATGGTAATAAATCTATTGTTGAAAGTTATAGACCAATTTCAATTCACTTTCGCAATTAAACATCGACTATTGTTAGAACAGCGCGGTTTCATTAAATCTAAATCAGTAGAAACAAATTTGCTTGAATACACTAATTATATAAATAAATCCATGGATAATGGTAATCAAATTGATTTAACCAATTTTAGCAAAGCGTTTGATAAAATAAATGACGATATTCTTAAACAAAAACTATTGAAAGTTGGCATTACTGGAAACCTTTACCGTTGACTTATATAGAAAATCGTAGTCAAGCTGTTGTAATAAATAGATATTATTCAAATTACGTAAATGTACACTCATGAAATTTAAAACTTGGACACCACAATTTCTGTAAACAAAAGTTTGCACATTGTGAAGCGGGCTTAAGGGTATCATTTACAATTCTAACAGCAGGTAGTCTCAGCAGGGGTTATCTTATAAAAGGACTGTAGAATGAATCATTACACTAAGCACGTTTTAGAAAATAGGTAATTTACGTTGCTTACTTAATTTTTTCTTTAAAGAATATATTTGAAGGTATCGCTAATTAAACACCATAGCTCGATTAATTATCGAATCAAAATTTTGTTTAGGAAATGTTTACAAAATAAAATTAGAAATAATTTTGATTTAAAAAACGTCTACAAGCAATAACTTTTAAATTAAATCAAAAACTAAACATGGTTATTTGGGTTGACTGATTATTACTTATTTTTAAATAAATCTAACCTACTAATTATTGTAAGTTATTAAAAAAATCATTAAACTCTCTATTCATAATATTTAGTCCTTACAAAATGTATATTTTATGACGTTTCATTTTTTCTGTTAATATAAAAGTGAAAATAAAAACTAAGGCAATTCTTATTGTCAACGTATATATTTAGTTTTTGACAAGAATTTATTACATAATTATAATTAAGATACCAAGTTATAGTTTAAAATTAAATGAAAACGTTTTTTTAAATAAAGGTATTACTATATAAATAAATATAAGAAATCAATAATGGGTGTGACCTCCATTATTATTGATACATTCTTGGAGGCGTCTGCTCATTGACGCTATCAAGGTATCAATATAATTAATATTAATCGTTTCCCATGCGGTATCAATGGCTGCAATTAGTGCATTACGGTTTACTGGTATAAAATTTGGCCCTTGTTGTCTTCGGATAACAGCAAGTATTCGAGCCCAAACATTTTCGATAATGTTAAAATCTGGGCTTTTGCTGGCCAGGGTAACAGCTCCAAGTTATTTGCTTGTATCCAGTTGCGCACAACCTGCGAAGTATAGGGTCATCATATCCCGATAGTTAATTATCGAATGTTCCAAGAAAATATGTGTAAATAGTAAATGGAATCTACTAACGTAACGTTAAGTCGTTAATTATAGTTACCGAACGGCAATCGGAACATTAATTTGGACGGTGCGCGAATGCGTTTGCAGGTTTGGACGAATCTAAACAAAACGGCGAACAAACTTATGCGGGAGAATTAAATTATTTATTTTTTGTCCTCCCTTTTGTGGGTTTGTTGTGTTTTAGGTAATATTATGGAGTTGACAGAAGAAAAATGTTTTAAATTAATCAGTGTTTAAGAATGCAAGAAAAAATGATCCTATTAGCATCATTTGGGCGGGAAATTTCAAAACAAAAAAAAAAAGCGAAGTAAATTATAATTTTTTACTCTTCTTTGTGCGTAAAAATTTGGTTGGCACTATCTTCTTGTTTTCCGCAATTTTCTCTTCTCAATAATAAATATATATGAACTGAAAACTACTGAAAATAATTATGGGAACAGCACAAACGTTCCGTTTGTTGTTCGGATTGTGGAAATCATAAAAGATCGTTTGTCGTTCTGTTTGACTTTCGGTTCGTTGTTATGTTTGTTGCTCGGTTTGTTGTTCAGGTGTGTACGAAGCTTTACAACTTAAGCAACAATTTTTGGCGAATAAAGATTAGTTTGTGATGTAATATTAGAAACACAAATTTATATCATATCAAATTTATGACAACTTAAAACCAAGAACGTGTATGTTATTGCTAAGAAATTATTAAGGAAAAAGCGCAATTGCAGTGTAAATATTTATAATTAGATATTTTCGAAAGTTTATAAGTCCTCTATTGTAATCTTAATACTTAAAAGAAAATCCTGTCCATTAGCATTATAAAGAAATGGCTTTTACTTTATGAATAAGTTTCAATAACAATAGAATATCCTTGCTTGTTTAATTTACTTCCTTTGAGTCATATTGCTCTAAGGGTTGTTACATTGGTCATTAGAAGTATGTAATAAATAAACAATTACCTACTGTTTGAGAAGGGTAGTGTGAACCAATAAATAAAGTAAGAAATGTAAATTCCATTTTAGTTTAAAATTTCAAGTGTTGTGAAAATGCCACCTCATCTCGGTGCTGATTTGAAAGCGCGGATTGTTTCGGAATTAGCGGCGGGCCGTAGCGTGCGTGAAATTTCACGTATGTTAGATATACCAAAAGCACCGTAGGGCATTACCGAGTAAAATGGAATCTTGAACACACTTTGGAAAGAGCCATCGGAAGTGGTAGACCTAAAGTATCTATACGTGCTCAAGATCTCGAGTTGTTTTATTACGTAACAGAACAACCATTTGCTACATACTCCAGGGCTATAGCAGATACACATTTTCCCGGATGCCGTATAACTGCACAAAAAAGATTAAAGGAGATGGAATAAAGAAGTATAATGCTGCTGGGAAAGAAGTTCTCAGTGACGAAAATATGAGACTTCGCAGGTTGTGCGCAACTGGATACAACCAAATAACTTGGAGTTGTTACTCTGGCCAGCAAAAAGCCCAGATTTTAACATTATCGAAAATGTTTGGGCTCGAATACTTGCTGTTATCCGAAGACAACAAGGGCCAAATTTTATACCAGTAAACCGTAATGCACTAATTGCAGCCATTGATACCGCATGGGAAACGATTAATATTAATTATATTGATACCTTGATAGCGTCAATGAGCAGACGCCTCCAAGAATGTATCAATAATAATGGAGGTCACACCCATTATTGATTTCTTTTATTTATATTATAATAGTAATACCTTTATTTAAAAAAAAACGTTTTCATTTAATTTTAAACTATAACTTGGTATCTTAATTATAATTATGTAATAAATTCTTGTCAAAAAACTAAATATATACGTTGACAATAAGAATTGCCTTAGTTTTTATTTTCACTTTTTATATTAACTACAGAAAAAAATGAAACGTCATAAAATATACATTTTGTAAGGACTAAATATTATGAATAGAGAGTTTAATGATTTTTTTAATAACTTACAATAATTAGTAGGTTAGATTTATTTAAAAATAACAAATAATCAGTCAACCCAAATAACCATGTTTAGTTTTTTATTTAATTTAAAAGTTATTGCTTGTAGACGTTTTTTAAATCAAAATTATTTCTAATTTTATTTTGTAAACATTTCCTAAACAAATTTTGATTCGATAATTAATCGAGCTATGGTGTTTAATTAGCGATACCTTCAAATATATTCTTTAAAGAAAAAATTAAGTAAGCAACGTAAATTACCTATTTTCTAAAACGTGCTTAGTGTAATGATTCATTCTACAGTCCTTCTATAAGATAACCCCAGCCGAGACTACCTGCTGTTAGAATTGTAAATGATACCCTTAAGCCCGCTTCACAATGTGCAAACTTTTGTTTACAGAAATTGTGGTTTCCAAGTTTTAAATTTCATGAATGTACCATCAGGGGTACCACAAGGATAACTTTAGGTCCTTTGCTGTTCAATATTTACATTCATTGTATAAGTAAACTGGTTTATGCATAGTAAATTTTACTATATGCAAATGACCTAAAAGTATTCTGCGGGATATGTAGACTCCTCTCTTCTTCAAGATGATTTAAATTGTTTAGTAATATATTGCACTAAAAATTATCTAACATTAAATTCAACTAAATTTAATGTTATTACATTCACTAGTAAGCGTAAATATATTATTAGCGATTATAAATTAAATAATCTTACTTTAGTTCGAGTACAACAAATAAGGGAATTGGAATAATTTTTGATTCCAAGCTTTTATTTGACATCCATGTAGAAATCATTATTAATGAGGCATTTAGATCTCTAGGTTTTATATTCCGCTCTACTGGAGGATTTCGATCCTTAAAAGCTTGGAAATCGTTATATTTAGCTTATGTATTCAGTAAATTGAATTATGCTTCATCTGTTGGAACCCCCATTATCGTAGTTAGGTATATCGACCGTTTTACTCATTTAGTTTTAATTACATTAATTATGCATCCGCGTGTGTTTATTCTAAACTTAGACCTTTATCAAGAATAAGGGTGAGAAACGACATTCTAACTTTATATGAAATTGTAAATAGTTTATATGATAACCCAAATTTACTATGATCTATACAAATTAATATTCACTCATACAGTACTCGTTCATATTTTTCATTTTTATCCCCATTTGCACGAACAAATATATATTTATTTTCTCCAATTCCTAAATGATGTTCCTCTTATAACCAGTATGTAACAAATGTAGTTGACATATTTAACCTTAATTATAAATCAATTAGACATAAAGATATTAAACGTTGTGTATATTCTGCTTTCAGTTCATTTTTTCTTGCTCTTAAGTGTAATTATTTTTGTTTGATATGTATAAAGTTGTAATTCCTGTATACAAGTTGTAGATTAAATAGATTAAAGATATAAATTTTACTTGAATATCAAATATCTCTGAAAATACAGATTTGAGTTCCACAAATTGTTCTTAAGGTTACATAAACATACATAACAAATTGGACAAAATAATTTCAAAAAATTTATTACTGGTAGAATAGGAACAACTGATTATTAACGTTAATCGTAGTATTTCATTTATGTGCACATTAGTATTATTTCATTTCGATTAAGTGTGTATCATATTGTAACCCTATACTTCGAAGACAAAAATAATAACATTTGACTAAATAATGAGGGATTTAATATTGCTCCTTGACATGAAAAGGTAGGGTTATTTTTGTAACGTCAAATAAGAATATGATAGTATCATATGATTTAGTTACATGTAGATTCACCACTTACACCATAGTAAATATATCACTTACAAATTTACAGGTTAATTATGAAATTTTAAAAGCCCTTACCTTCTTATAAAAAAGGTATAATTCTTTGATCTCTCAAATTTTTAACATGCAGAAAGTAAGGTTTGCTGTCCCACAGTCGTTTGATGCGCGTGTTTCAATAACTAAGGGGTTAAGCACTGTCAGTTCGCTGATGATGATAGCTTAGCTATTGAAACACGTGTTTGAGTATAGTTTTTTGGTGTTTTCCTTTTGTTACCATATTTGTAGTGTTTCTCCTAACCAGAGGTGGCGCTGTTGTTGATGATATAAGCGGAAATGTCATTATTTTTAATTTAATGTCATTGTCAATTTAATTTGTAATAAACTAAGAAATGCCAACTGGAACGATTGTGAATGTTTTATGTACATTATCGTTATCAGCAGCGATAACTTTAAATGCTAAAACAGTCGTGTTGATAGCAAGCCAAGTATTTCTGTACAGCAGCATACACGCAACGAAAGAACACCTGATGCGAATTTCGCCCTTATTATACACGTACAGTTCTTTATACACGAGATGTCGCGAGACATGCATTTTACTTTAATTTGTAATGTTTTTACACTAAATACTACCGATGAGTAGATGGAGTAAAATCTAGTCATATAAATAAAGAACGTATGATACTTAGTATATTGATATTGGTATTTATACCGGGATATCAAAAATTATCTTGGTCAAGAGTGGTTGTGGAATGTAAAACGTTTGTCTTACTTTAAATTTTGAATATGTTTTGTGTCAGAATCTGTCAAGTCATTGTGCTGAAATAAATAGGTATGAAATTTGTAGGTTATTGATGATGTCAGTGTGACAGTGATATAATTATTTCAAACGTAAACTAAGACAAACGTTTTACATTTTACAACCACCCTTGACTCAAAGATAATGTTGAATCCCAGTATAAAATAACATTATACTAAAACGAAAAAAAGATGTTCCAACAACAGTGAAGAACTTTGAAATATTTTCAACGATTTTATTAATTCTCCACTTTAATGTTAATTGTGATTAAAGTAATGATGAGAATTTATTTGGTTGTATACGGCAAAAAAAGTTTTAGAAAAAAGGGTTTAGAAACAACATCTTTTCTCTACGGTGTTTTTTTTGGTATGAAAGTTATATTCACACTTGTTACACACTTGTACAAAATTTGCCGATGTCATAGTTTTCAAATTTTAACTTTTTCTCGACGCCAATAGGTGGTGGTCGTTGTTACTTTTGCTTTGGGAAAAACAGTACTATGCGCATTTCCGTGGCCGTTGTAATAGTGATCGGTTGTGGGTACGACGTTATTTGACTTTATGTAGGTAATCTAGTCCATCGTTTTCTTAGGCATCAGCAATAAACGAGTATTTATTCTAGATTGCCGTAATTCCGGATGCTATTTTCTGATATGATGAGGATGGATTGACGACCATTTTTCTTTTCCTATACGGTCACCGTAAGTTGAAAATCCTTCACCCCTAATACGACGTGGTTACCGACATCTTTGTTTTTACTCTATTTTAGATCTAAGCACGGAAATCTTTATCAGCTAAATACGGCTGTACTCTCTTGCAAGTGCTGGTCTTCTAACGTGAAGAACGAATTACTTTTATTGCGGACGGGTCTGCTACTCTTTCCACTAATACGTCGAATACGGCCGACGCAGAAGGTTCATTCTTTACGCTACTAGCAATATAAAGTACACGATAGATGCGTGAGCAGATTATTAATCCACCGGCGTGTTCCCTTTAATTTGCTACAACGTGTTGACAACTACTACTAGAACTCCTAAGGTACTGTATATTATTATCAATCTCTGGGCTCCGGTGAAGTTCTTACTTACGAATAAACTGAAAGCCATTCGTGCGCCCAAATAAAATTTTGAGGTCGGTTGCTCATTCCAATATTTGCTTTTCTATATCGGTGGAACTAATTGAAGGAACTCGCTATTCATTCCTTTTTAATTTTTGTAAGGCATACATTTCACATTACACACTTCTGGTGCCATTTGCAAAGAAGATGACTAAGTACTATTGTTATAACGTTAAGAGATATGCTATTAAATGTACGAATTTGTATTTTAAAGTTGCTTGCAGATACGTTTATTTTTCTTTTTAGCACACACCGCTACAGCAAACTGAAAAGGAAATTGTTCCATACCATGTTTTGAAGCAATACAAAAAAACTGTCTGATTATGTGGGTGGTTTTGTTTAAAAAATGCATTCTTAGCAAGTTTAAGTTCTTTGGCGAACCAGTAAAAAAGAATTCCACCAACAGAACATAAATTTCTCTTTGATAAGTTGGAACATATACCGACAATGATTTTAAGTTTCGAACTTTACTCTTAATTGTACGGTATCTTTTATGTTGTGTATTTCTTTGTAGTTTACTAAATTATTTCGACCTTCTTATAGGCGATGTTCAAAGAAAACACCATATTCATTATTATTGCTTAAGAATCGAAGCGTAGGCGGAATAATGAAGATGGTGTTTACTTAAGCCACCAGCTCTGAACATCTCATATAAGAAGTATAATTTGCTTTATTAATTTGATTTAAACTGACTTCGCCTGACGTTTAATAAACGATTATGTGACATGCCAACTCAAGGGTGGAAAATCTACTTTTCGATCACTTTTTAGAGGTTAGATTCATTTTTAAGCATACAAAGCAAAAAAACTTTACAATTCGACCGTCATTTTGTACTTTTTTCACGTAGACATTGACAGTTTGACAAACGAGTGAGACGAAGTCAGTTTCAATTATAAGTTTATTTATTAAATCAGCTGCTCGTAATCTATTTTGGCGCAAAAGCGAATAATGGTTGTGTGTCACGTAGACAAAAAGCTTTTTTCCACGACATACTTAAAAAACGGACGTTTCTTCTCTACAAATAGTGAAGAAAATTCGTTTTTCCTCACTAGCGAGGAAAATAATATCATGTTACAAAAATGCCTCTTTAAAAAATGTAAGGATGTGTTATTAGAACTATATGCGCCTAGTACTTAGTTAAACAATTTAATTTAGTATTCAATCAGGTTTGTTTAATTTAATCTTATATTTCGACTTTTAAAAATTGCTAGTCTACATTTATTGGTTAGAATTACGCGGCTGCGCTATGACAGATTGAGACCACATCGATACTACAGAATACTGTAGCGAGACTATTGGGACCCACCTATTAAATATTACTTCTTTCATTAGGTTGTTTTTTTTGGAGAATGTCGTGGAAAAAATGTTGTGTCTAACACATTAGGAAAGCATTTTTCCACTCTCACTCTAATGCAACCATGTCAAACATGCGGCCCGCGGGCGCATGCGGCCCCTGAGCATTTTCCTGCGCCCCGAATCAATTTTGAAAACAGCCATGTAATGCGGCCCGCGAGCCTGTTAAAAACCGAAAATAAAGTACTGTGATGATGAACTAAGATGCGCGCTCAACCTAAAAGCCTGGCTTGTTCCGGAAAGTTCTATCGCGCGAGAACACAGATGACGCTACCTGAACATTCTGGAAAGAACTGTCGAGAAATCACAATCCGTATATAAGCCAATACCGCTCGATTCAGTTCAGTTATTCAGTCAGTTATGAGTCAGTTGCGATAGAATTGCGAGTTTAGTTGCGTACTTATTGTTACAACACGTAACAGTACTTATTGTTATTTATTTCGGGTAAAGTTTTTAACATGTCTGTTTCAAAACCAAGTGGAAGTAAGAGGAAACTTGGAGATGAGCATCGTATCTTTCAAGAAAAGTGGGAATTAGAGTTTTTTGCTGTGAAGTAAAAGACAAAATTATTTGCTTGATTTGTAATAGTGCAGTCGGTGTCCCAAAATTATATAATATAAAACGTCACTATGATAGTCATAAAACTAAGTTTGACAAGTATACAAGCATGATTAGAAACGAAAAGTTAAAAGAGTTAAAATCACGGTTAAAAGATCAACAGCTTATGTTGACACGTCCAAAGCAAGAAAATGAATCTGCCGTTCAAGCGAGCTACGTACTGTCGGAGTTGATCGCAAAACACTCAAAACCATTTGTTGAAGGTGAATTTATAAAGAGTGCCTTGTAAAGGCCGCGGAAAGTCCAGGGAGCGTGAAGGCTTTTCAAAATATATCCTTGTCCCGGAATACTGTCGCTGAAAGAGTTACCGAGTTGGCTGCCAATATAAGCGAACAGATAAAAACAAAATCAGACTCTTTCATTGCATTTTCTATTGCCTGTGACGAAAGTACAGATGTGTGTGGTGTGGCGCAACTCGCTGTGTTTTCTTCGTGCTGTTGATAGAGATATCAACGTTTATGAAGAATTGATGGAATTAGTACCATTGCATGATACAACAACTGCGGAGGATATTTTCAATGCTGTTTATGGACTTCTGCAAAAGTACAATTTAGATTTGTCAAAACTGTATTCCGTTGCAACAGATGGAGCTCCTTCAATGACTGGAGTAAATAATGGCTTCATTAAAATATTACAAACAAATATCAGAGAAACGAGCAGTGACAAACCAGATTTTCATCATGTTCATTGCATAATCCACCAAGAAGTTTTATGCTCAAAAGTGATCAAGTTGGAAAGCGTTTTAAAGTCAGTGAAAAAATGATAAACTTCATAAGGTCACGTGGCTTGAATCAGCGACAGTTTTGTGCGTTTTACGTGATTTAGAAAGTGAGTACACTGGTTTACCTTATTATGCAGAAGTGCGATGGCTTTCGTGTTCTATGGTTCTCGATCGGTTTTGGAAACTCAAAGAAGAAATACGCCTTTTCATGGAAGTGAAAGAACAAGATGTCAGCTTATTATCCGACGTACCTTTTTACAAGATCTTTCATTTATGGTAGACATCACAAAACACTTGTCGGACTTAAATACGAAATTGCAAGGACCACGTCAAGTTATAACAGATATGCATGATCATGTTAAAGCTTTCAAGTGTAAGATGATGCTGTGGAAAAACCAGTTAGCGGTGGATAATCTGTCACATTTTCCGACTTGCAAGGCGTATCAGGAAAGTACAAGTGGCCCAATATCATACAAAATGTATACAGAGAAAATGGGAAGCCTTCTGTCAGAATTTGAAAAGCGTTTTCAGGATTTTAAGTCCCAAGAAAACAATTTTTCTTTATTTACTGGTCTTTTCACTATCGATATTGATAAAGTTCCCCTCACTTGCAGATGGAAGTGATTGAGATTCAGTGTCAAACCCATTTAAAAGAAAATTTGATAGTGTTGGTACATTCGAATTTTATAAGTACTTGCCTTTTCAATACCAAGAAATGAGAAAACTTGCCTGTAAAATCCTGTCAATGTTTGGAAGTACCTATAAGTGTGAACAATTATTTTCTTTGATGAAAGGAAACAAGTCTCCCGCAAGATCGCGATTGACGGACGCACACTTGGACGCAGTTTTAAAAGTTATTTCCGCCGATAAATTCACGCCACAAATAGACAACTTAATTAAAGACAAAAGATGTCAAATATCTGGCAAAAGAAGTTAATGTTTGTAAGTTTTTGTAATGTCCTTTTTATTGGAAATTTAATAAATATACTTCTAACATAATAGTACTTTTTTTCGTTAAGATTTTCAGTAGTTTGTCTTCTTTAAGATTAGGTTTTGCGGCCCACCTAGACTATGGTCTTCATGCTTTTGGCCCACCAGTGACTTTGAGTTTGACATGGCTGCTCTAATGCCTCCCCTCGCTACGCTCATGAGGCAACTCGAGCTCGAGTGGGAAAAAGAATCGCTTTCCTCACTTGTTGGACAAATAACTATTGCTGGCCCTTAATCGTCTGCTGTCCTGTCGCTTGGGTATAAACAGCAAATGATTGCTTTCTGCATTTAAGACACAAATACTACCATATTTGTCTGGTTTATTTAAAATTTACGTAGAAGGTCCGATTTGAAAGTGAACATGATTTAAGAAAAACATTTATGATCTATGACGAAGTTTAGAAAAAGTAAAGTTTTGGAATAAATAATTATAATGTAAGAATTGAAGTTTTGTTGAAACAAAAAAAGTTTCTCTGTTCGCAACAGTTCGCCACTTTCTTAAAAACATTATTAGAACAAACACTTAAATACATATAAGCAAACGAAAAAAGTCTCAGTATTTAGAGAGATTCCTCCATTGATAAAGAAAAATCGTCACGAGTTGGGAGATCTTAACCTCTTGACTAATTGGTTCATAATTCAAGAGTAATATGAATGTTCAAAGTTAAAGGTTTGAAACCGCGATCATGCTTGGAATTGTCGACATGTTTGATCGAGTTAAATTTAATAAATCCTTCAAATTCTACTTACAGATAATAAGGATTGCTTGAGGTGGGGTAATTAAATTAAAAACCACTACCCTGATTTGAATTTGCCGAGGTTTCTCCCCAACCTATGCGAGCTTTATAATTTTCATGTTAGACGTGATTTTCCCTACCTAATTTCACGAAGCCTTGATATAGCTCGCATAAGTGTGGGAGAAACTTAGGCTAATTGAAACCAGGATAGTGATTTAATTTGATTCCTCCACCTAAAGAATTCTTACTAAGATATTCATCTGAGATGTTTGATGATTTCTATACTTTTTCTATCTATATGGAAAACTTCCCGTATATGTCCACTATTTAAAGACAGAAATCTTTATGTAATTGAAAACTATAGACCTATAAGTATCTTGTGAAATTTTGCTAAAGTATTTGAAATATTAACTCATTCACACGGTTATACTACTCTTGAACAATTTTTCTCGCCATATCAACATGGATTTTTACGTAACCGCTCTACTACAACTAACTTTTACTATTTTTAACCATTTATTTATAATATAATTTATACAAGTAAAAAAAGAAAAAAAGAGTGGGATTTGAACCCTGGCACGTTTTGAAATATTATTAAATATTTTTTCAAATATTTTTAATATGTTTGGTTAAATTTTAGAAATTATTACGTAAAACGTTTTCTAGTACGCATTGTTAAGTGTTCTGATAGTGAAAATATCCTAAAAACATCTTGGGGACATATAAATCGGACTTTTCAAATTTCCCATGTTGAACAGAATGCTTCAGATTTTCCGGGACGCAAGGTATGTATAAGAACAAAGAACCTTTCGAGCCCTTGCACTTTTAAAACCACTCGACTGCGGCTTATGATATTAAACCAGGCATGCTCGCCTGTTCTATTTATATTACTGTTACTGTTTATGTAGTTAATATTACATCACTACTATATTCAATCACGCGGATAAGTAAAAAGTAAAAAGTCCGACAGAGAAAAATGTAACCACTCAACCAACTACTAAATCGCAAAATGTCACGTTTACTGACATTTAAAGAACAAAGGTAAATAAAAGTAAAGTTACACTTTTACCTACTATTTTTTGACGCTAAAGTTTCTATTGTTTTTCTACATAGCAGGTTGCTATTGGCAGCGTAACTAAAACTACTTTTACTGCCGCTGTAAGAGGACGTAAAAGTAAGTTACCTTATAAAAATTTATAGAAACTTTTCTTTCTTCTTGTATAAACCAGAAGAAAAAAATAGCATGTTTTATTTAGAGTAAAAGCATCATTTTAAGACTCGTCTGAGTGTAGTTAGTCTTCAAACTCGTCTTAAAAAATTACGCTTTTACTTAACCAAAAACCGAAAGAGTTGGATGTGAACAGTTAATAAACAGGAAATACCTCCTCTAAAGTGTTTTTGTAGCCAATGTTTATAATCAAATCAAAATTGGGAAAAACCACTAAATATACCTAGAGTTTTATTAAAATCGTACAAGTAGTCTTTGAAGTAATTGTGCAAAAGAAGGAAAATTTATTTCGAAAAAGAGAAAAAAAGATCCAATTTGTAGGAAAATGTGAAGAAAAGGTAAAAACGTTTCTTAAAAATATTTGAAAAATGCGTAGTACATTAGACGTTATTGTTTAGTTTAAAATGATTATAAAATATAACAGCAAACAGCTTCTTCAGTGTACGTGTACGCAACCACCAATGCTGAAAAATGCAAAAGGAGCAGAACGATGTGAGTACATTTTCTTAGATATGTTAACGCATTGCATTCATTAATAGATGTTGATGTAGCTATTTTAATGCAGAATAAACACAGTACTACGTAATTAAGTATAATTACGTACATAAATAGAACTTATTTTTGTATTGATAAAATTATAATCATTTATTTCATGTTTACTTTATATATCTGGACCTACGTCAGTCACGAGAGTTGATTAAAACCTAATCTTTCGAAAAAAGACATCGTACTTAGATGCATACATACGTACAATTATGACATAAATGACTAAGTAAATAATTTAAATAACTAAATAAAAACATTCAACAAACACGAGCACAGCACGCACTTTAATATAGTATAGTTAAACACATACATGCATAGAATAATAAGTGATTCTTATTTTATATTTAAAAAATGGTCAAACTTTAATCTATTGCATAATAAATTTTATCAAAAATGTTATTTGACTAATTGTACTTGCAGTTTGAACAACAGAGACAAACGAATTTTTTTGAACAAGAGGTTAATAGTTAATAAGGTCAATTCTTAATGAAATAAGGTCAATTTTGATAAGAAATTTATCACCGTCCCCGTGTAACGAAGTTGAGTGTATATAAAAACAGTTTAAGTGAATTAGCATTAGTGAAATTTAACAAAATGATACCGTTAAGTATGTGTTTAGATGAAGTAAATAAATTACCGAGCGAGCAATTTATTAAAATATTTGGAAACGTCGTTGAGCATTCTCCAGCAGCTGCCATATGTATATTAAAAATCGTCCATTTCATGATGTAGCTTGTATTTCGTCCGCTATAAATACTTATTTAGATTCTTTGTCTCCACAAGGTAAGTTTTATCAGTTACCACTTAATAACAAATTAAATTTTTGTTTGTATAGAGTTAATGAACGTTGTTCAATTACACCCCGACTTAGCTGGTAAACTTGCCGAATTAGGGAAGATGACTGTAGATTCTACATTTGAACAACATACAATGGGTTTACTGAATTTATCAACAGAGAACAAACACAAGCTCGCTCATTTAAATGAAGAGTATGAAACCGATTATTGCATTTTTTACACTGTTTATATGTATTTTGATTCTAGATATAAAAAGCGATTTGGTTTTCCTTTCATAGTTTGTATTCGAGAAACTAACGGACTATGCGACATAATACAATTAATTGAACATAGATTAGGCAATAGTATAGATGAAGAACTGAAAACTTCCATTGTTGAAGTTAAAAAAATAAGTAGACTGAGAGTTCGTGCTTTGGTGAAACAAGAATAGTCAAAATTAGCAGTACAATATATTAAAATATAATAATAGTTTTCTGATATTTTATAGTTAATAACATGTTTGATTCTTTTTATTTTAATTTAGCGATAAGATACGTTAAATACAGAATGTAGGTTGTAATTCTAGAGGCGCTTCAATGAACTAAATTCAAGAATAAACGATGATATAACCATGTGCTCTAAAATGTCTGGTTTTTAAGATACATGGTGTCAACTTAGTGTTTTTGAGAAAAACAATAATCAGCACCTCAAATAATTGCTTGTTATGGTAATGATTTTGACTTTCTAGCACAGTTTGTTATTAGTTAGATGATTTTATTAAAAATAGCAATTAGTTATTTTAATTTGGAGATGACTCTATCAAGAAAGATATCCTGATCATGTCCGTCCAGACAGAAAATTATTTATTTATCGCCATGTGATTCAATCTGGCACTTTCAAAAGTATTACGTCGTATGAATCAAATTCCAGTAATTGAGGAGGCTGTTAGCAACTAGTATGCGAAAAAATTAGTAAGAATATTTAAATAAGTAGGTATTTGTGATAAAATGGCTTGGGAAATGTTAAGAAATTCGGTTTTGTATTCTTACCACGTACAAGTAGTTTTTCAACCGTTTCTGAAATTTGAAGATGGCACATTCAAACCCTTGAAATATACTAATACCTTCAAAAATTAAAATTTGTGATTTTCTAATTTTTTGAACCCTGTGCAAAACATTAAGGTTGCTACAAAAACCCTCTATGCAACTTTTTTGATAATCCATTTACACGTAGGTATACTCAATTTTTTTAATAATACACTACCTAAAACTAATTCTCTGGGTTAAGTATTGTGTGAACCGGTCGTCTTTAGTAACTGCTATGTTACGTTTCCCAAGGTCCTGAATCAACTACACTGCCTCAATACACCGGCCTAAATACACCATGGTCCTAAAGTATGCACGCGAAAGGGACAAAAATGTATCCTTGCTCAATTAAGAACTGGTACTTCCTGGTTTTCCTGTTACCCGCTTGCTTTGCTGCCTCGTCTGCCAATATAGATGTCGCTTGTAAATGCGACGAGGCTAACGTATCGCTAAAAGTTCCATTCCATATCAGGTTGACTCCGTTTAACCAGGGATATAGAATTCCATCAACACATTTACCGTCCTGTCGACACAAACCTGGCTCCAATCTAGCCGGAATGTCGACAGATGCCAAGGATTTCTGAACGGCGATATTTAGCTCATTGTGTTTTGGTAATCTCCCCTGCACTCTTGATGCAGAAAAGACCGTGATGTCCTTTTCGGCCCATTGGTTCGCCACAAACGCAAATGTGTGGCTCTACAATATTGTACCCCAGGAGTAAGGCGACTGCTACTTGGAAATATATAATTTTAGAAATGAAGAACGGATCCATATTTGTTTTTTTTAAGTAGTGACCGAGTTATAAATTTAAAAATAACCATAGAGTGGTACCAATACTAAATTTATTCAACAGCAAATTTGAAAACGAAGTGAGTGAAACTTTTCACTTGACAAGTTTCGACTACATAATCAGGTAGTCATCTTCAGAAGGATGTCTTACAACTAATTAATAAAGAAAATATTTGTCGCTGAGAAGAGTGCCTGTATTATCAGATGGTAGGCAATTTAGCTAAGCTCCGGAAACAGATTGTCTGGAGGTCAAAAAATTTGCCTTCAGATTCCAAGGGTAAATTAGAGATGGTGCGTTCAGTATTGATTGTATCCCTTTTGAATAGTTGGGGGAGACGGTACTTCGTTATTGTTGGTCCACGTCGTAACTACATCTTTATACTCACTGACTGCAGTTAGGTCATCAATTACAGGGGACTTACAAAGACCAAATATGAGACAGCAGTAACAGATGAAAGAAAACAGGGAAGATAAATATCCAACAACCGTCGAATGCCAATACCACCTTTGATAACAGGAAAACCTGCCACATATATTGAGTATCCTAAAACAAACCTTCATGATCTTCTCCAAACCATTCTTGATTTCCTTGTCAAATGTCGTCAGAAGATTTCAAAACTAGTCATTGGAGAGGTTCGGAGGAGGTAAGCAAGCTTGGGCACAGCCAAACAGTTACGTAATAGGAAGTAAGATATATGATATTTTAGTCCACCAAGTATAGATATCAGTAACTAGATCTCTTTTAGTTTTTTCATAAAAACCTCTTCGGTCCGTCAATTACTTGAACTGGTACTTCAGATTCCTCACAAAAATAGATTTCACATTTCGCGGTATTAATTTCTAGATCAATGGATTGGCATTTATCTAATAGCGTCTTCACGTCGGCTAACATAACTTCAGGTTCGTCATCAAGAGTGCCATCGTCCAAGTACTATGTATTTAGTCAAAATGACAATAACTCCTTAATAATAGAGTGAATGGCGAAATTGAAGAGAAGGAGCCACAAAGAATCACCTTTTTGTGCTGGTCCGACAGTATTTTATCTTTATGAAATTGAAGGAACTGGGGATGTCGGTATGTTTGCTGCCCGAACTTGTGAACGAAAATGTGTGATGAAGTTGACCAGATTCTCGCTTGCGCTTTCTATATTGTTATACGTATGTTCCAAAGTTGAATGGAATACGGTGGCAGCCATTTTTAATCTAGTTTCTGTAGTCAGTTAATTTCATCTTCCACAACACTCATTATATTTTCCTAATAATATCAAAAATTTTTCGCCGTCCACTACATTTTGTTGCAAACACGTGTAGCGTCGACACCAAACTAATGTTGCACGATTTATCCTTTGTAATTACCAAAACCATCGGCGAGCTGCATGCGAACAGGATAAACACACTTATTGTTACACGAGCAGTTAGCGATCACAGAGAGAACACTTTGAGCAACATCATTATTAGTGATCGCGAACAGTTTGCGAGCGCCTCCTAAGATTAATTGTACCAATCGAAAGCATCTTTTTAGATTTTGAATAATAAATAACTAATTTATTAGTAAATTTAGCGTTATACTTGTGTTATAGTTTTTTAAAGAGAATTTATCAAAGAATCACTTTAGCCTAAAAAATACTATATGATTCATTTAAAAAAATAAAGAGTAAATCAAGTGGCCCTGAATGTACAATCAACCTGTATATAGGATATCAGATATATGAGACGACATCGTGCAGTCAAACTGACCACAAAAATGTAGTCAGATCTCGGACAACTGTTTAAGTGGTCGCCGCAGCACCCCGCCATATGAAATCAAAAATGTGGTTTCGCGTCGGAATAACCACAACTTGTGATTCCTTATTGATCGATTTTATTTATTATTGGTTCAGTAATTATTAGTATATTGTAAGAATTGAGGCTTCCACGGTCGGAGTCATTATTGGAACAAAACGCGTTCCGGGATTGGACCGTTCGTGGTAACTGTCGTTGCCAACGTTTCACCACCTATCGTAAGGGTCTTCATCAAAACGGAGAACTTGAAACAAACAAAGGAAAGTTCAAGGTAGACAACTGATAGTCAGGTAATCAACTTGTGACCTCTCGGCTTGATGAAGCCCTTACGATAGGTGGCGACACGTTGGTAACTACGGTTACCTTTTGACGGTCTAATCCCGGAAGGCGTTTTTGTTCCAAAATTAGCATATTGTTTATTTAGTGATTAAAATACCAGACCCTACTGGAATATAATTATGCAAAAATGATTTTCTGTACCCAGACCAACCTTATGCAAACACGGTAATTTGAGAATGACTCAACATACTAAGCGTACCGGTCTATCCTCAACTATCAACTATCTGCCTAAGCTTTTTGGTACAGGTGCTGTTGATAGGGGTAGGTTATCAGTTATTATTATTATTGAAAAATTGGTACATTATTATATCATTAAGGGCAGGATTGGTTCAAACCTTATTTATCTGAAAGAAGGCAAGTGATTGAAATTGGGAGTGTCAGAAGTAAGGTTATAATTTGGATTTTTATCAGGATAGGACAAAAACTCTGTACATTTTGACTGGCCCATTAACTTTCCTTCGTCAAAAATTTGAAGTATTATCGTTACTCGTCAGCTCTCACTTTCAGTGGAAAAAAACATTTATTTAATTTTGACTCTTCCTACACCTTCGTACAACATTTGGTCGCCAGGGTTCACTTTCCATTTGACCAAGTCTTCAAAAAGACCTTCATGTTTTCTTTCCTCTTAAAAGGTAGATCAGGCATACCAATTATGCCACATACTAACCCCTCACAGAGTTCCCTGTTTCATCGGACTATGACCACAATTCACTGACTACATAGGTTTCTGAACTACCAGGAATCATATTATGTAGCAACGTATTTGCGAGCACTCGCTAAAGCGTTTCTGGATATGTGATAGGGGACAATTTTAGACTTATTGAAAATGGTTTTCAAATAATATATACAACGGATGAATACATATTAAACTAACTTTCAATTGCACACAGAGAATCTTTAGGTATGTCTATTATTTCTTTGTCTGAAGTAATTTCCGAAAGAGTTCAACAGATTTTGGCCGAATTTTTTTTATTAACTAAGCCGTTTCCTATTTTTGTCTGTCGGGTTGTCTGTTATCGGCTTTCAGATATTTCGGCGATGCTCAAGAAAGAAAAGATTGAAATAATGTTCTCATAGCAAACTAATTTTGTACCACTGTTAAGTCTCAGAAACTCAGACGAGTTACATGAATGAATAAGTATATTGCTATGAATAAACCAAGCACTCACCTTTTAGATGTTTTTTTATTAAAATTGCGTTATGCTTAATTTTTTTTAAATAATTTTAAATGATTACAAGAAAAGTCATGTTTTAAAATTAAAACAAATAATTATCAGCAACAATTCCTATTTCTCAATTAATTTTACAAAAATATTAATTCAAACGTCAAATTTTAATATAAGTGACAGATTTGGACTACTTTTACAATACTACAAAAAAATACTACTAATACCCTACTTCTACCTGGATGATGCTGATTTTCATGTTCCACTGACACTTTGACCCCAAACTTATAAACCATTTAGTAGGTCAGTCAAATACAAGATTGAATATAATCTTGCAGTAAATAATATAAACTTAATCTTCTTTTTCAGGTCAGTCTATTTCCAACCCTAGCGAATCTATTTAATCCAGCCAACCAATTCCATATACTGCTTACTTATATTACTCTTCTTATAACAATTTTTATTTATCTTTTAATTTGTATTTTTCTTTAATTTAGTTTTCAAAGTTCATTATTATTTTTCAAGTTTCAAACATTTATCTGGTCTAAAAAAAGAAGCTAGAACATCTTAATCTCCTGAGCCAGGTTGGAGTAGAATCATGATGATAGGTACTATTATTTTACGTTCAAGTACGGCTTTTTTCGGTTGTTATTTTTAAAATGTGCTTTACCCGTTTGTGAGTTAGTGAGTCGAGCTTAATCTTCACGACTCAAAAAATAAGTATGTGTATCTAACACAAAAATGTAATGGATAATCTTTTATATTTATGTGGTCGAAACTAGTAAACTCTCCTAAATTTATTAATAAAGTATTGGTCATGACCGCAAGAGTGTTTATTTATTTAATAACATCAATAAGAAAAAATTATACTTGGAGTAAGGAACAACAGTGGGATCACAGAAAACTTCATTATTTTGTGTGGGATCGATTCCAACAAAAAAGTTCCCCTATATAGTCGGCAACCTTCTATTCAATTATGTACTTTCGCGGTAAATACTCAGGTTTCTGAAATTAGGCGTTTCTGCTGAATCTTTCAATGAAAAGTTCGCCTGTATGGTTGGCAACCTTCTATACTATTACGAACTTTTGTTGACTTTTATCATTGATTATAAAGTAACTTTATAATCAATGCTTTTACATAGTGAGATTTCTGCATCAAGTAACAATTATTTCTGCAATTCAAATTTGAATGAAGGTATCGTGTAAACAGAATATGTATAAATTTACTAAAGATTGCGCCAGTAATAATTTTAATTACATAAAAAGAGAAAATTTTGACGAACTATGTATGGATTAAAAAGATAATCTTCGTCTTCAATTGAATTAATTTTTATTATTATTACAAAAGGTGTGTAATTACACATTCACTCAATTTATTTAACCAAATTTCAAGTCACTTAATTCTACAAAATTCCTAAGGATTTTTCAATAACTGCATGAGGTTGACCTGTGACTTCTCTAAACTCAGAAGTATTGAAGATATCTTCAGGTCCAATTTCTAAATCTCTACCTGTTAAGACATCATGCATAACATTTGAAGAAGGCAAAAATGGTAAGCGACCAATTTGCTTGGCAGCTTTCAATTCCATACATATCTTGAGAGGCGCATGTAGTCCTTGGGTGTTTCTTAATATTGCCATATTCATAGCGTGACGACTTGTGTAATGCTATTAAATAGAAGTGGTAATAAAGTATTCCTTTGGAATCAATTCACTTACATTACGTTCTGAAGTAAGTAAATGATGAGAACTTTCCCTGCATCGGCACATGCAAGACCCGTGGTCATTAGCGATGGTAATCCATAGTTGTTGTCGTTACTAGCAAAATCTTCTTTGTTTGGTGTAGGTCTCACTTTAATGGGTGGTAATCCGAAACTCTAAAGAAAGATATCAACTAACCTTAAATTAAAAACTTAGTAAATAACTACCATTTTGTTGTATCTTGTATTATTAGATGATATTAATTTTGAAGTACTTGACTCTCAAGCTTAATTTATTTAATTGTTTTAAAACTGGTTGTTTGTTCTGGAACTTTGCTGTTTAAGCAATGACAAGCAATATAAAACATTTTTCCAATAATTAAATTTTCCATTGGCTAAACCGTATTCAATCCCATTTCTTAAACATTGCATTACACAAAGCACCTTCCATTATGATATAGTCCGCATATACAGTGTGATCATAAATTTTTAACATTATTCATTATTGCGTTATCAACAAAAGCGCTCGGCCACGTCACTGTTACTCTTTAAATAGACGGATAAGTAAATAAATAACTGATAAATAAAAAAATTAAATTAAAATAAAATACAAAACATCCGTAATATTCACCTTTATAGGTATAAACGATTTAGTATTTCAGGAAATGTTGTCACAATGATACAGTCACATAAAAAACATAAATAGTACACTAATTTATAAGAATTTATTAAAAAGAATAAGAGGTGGTTAATAATATTATTAATTATTGATCCAATTTAAGAAACAAGAACTCAGATACGTGGATATTTAAAAAGCGTTTCAAAAGGTGTTGAAATCGAATGATTATTATAAAAAAAAAAAACACATTTTATTTATACAATTACATAGAGGGTGAACTGCTTACTTAAATTATATGGAAAAATTTATATCATCAAATGTGTTGTAAATCTACAGTAGATGGCAGTACTGCAATTCTATACTTACCGCTTAACCAATCACCATGGATATTGGTATGCACAGATATTAGCGTACGGAAAATGTATTTGTGTTATTCATTTTGTTGCAACTGATCACTAGATGTTGGTGATATGAAAAGGAGTATATTTTTGCCAATACGTGGCAGTGCAGCACATCAACGTACGTAACTAGCAGTAGCACGTCCGAAGGGTTTTGTTGTTGCATACATGATGTAAATCAAATGTATGAGAGCATTATAAAAACTATCGTTTTTGTTTCTCTACCCTGTAGACATACTACTCTGCATATAGGGATACAAAGCCGCATATAATAAAATCTGTTCATCGTACAAGTAGTAATAAAATCACATAACTAAGATTCAAAATTTGTCTACAGACTCGGCTCGTATAGGTGCTAGCCCAAAGCCGAGTTGGACTTAGAATGAACCATAGGGGAGAATGGTGGGTCTGGGTGGCGGGGGTGTACCAGGGGGCTGGGCATAAATGACGAAAAAAATTTTTAACATGCATGTGCTATATTTTAGGACTCATCTCTTTAAAACGAATTGAATGGGCATAATTTTATGGGTGTGGCTTAAACCTGGAGGGCGTGGCAGGTGGGGAGTTTTCCAAGGGTCTCATCAGTGATTTTTTTTACATAAGCTGTAACCGTACCGTCCGTCTAACAGGACGGGGGTTTTGATTAGTATAAAATAAAATTAAGACTTACATGACATTTGGAAAATCAGCAAATGGAGCTGTAACAAAACAAAAGTACACGTTACATATTGCATGGATGTTTAACTAATAAACTGTTGAAAATAACACTCTTGCAGTTAAGCAACTTACCAATAAGTGTTGCGACATCTAGTGTCGTCTCGTGCTATCGTAACACGTCCGAAAATGCATTTTCATTAAAGCTACTTTGATTTCAGAAGTGTAATAAACCGTTATATAAGTCGATTGTATGATTATTATACCCAACTAAGTGTTGGCATAAATAATAATCTCGAATCGCTGCTGTAAGTTCGCTATTTTACAATTTCTTACTAACGTACAGCAGGCGATTCGAGATTGTTATTTATCTTATGCCTACACTTAGCTTGCTATAATAATCAAAGAATCGACTTATGTAACTTCTTACACATGAAACCCATCTCTTACATGTTTCTAGTGACTTTGATTCACTTACATGTACTAAATTCAATACAAGTTACAATTTACTTAAGCCAAGCAAAAATGCTAATGCAAACTCATCTGTTAACAACAAGAACATATTTATGTAACTCTTAACTTTCTTATATTGTGAAGATTTTGTTTGCTATTTACCTATTACTTGAAACATGAAAAATAGATTTACTTGTAAATTTCTTTGTCACTAGCAAACTGCAAACTAAACAAGAAAGCATAAGCGTTGTGGAGGTGTTTAAAAACGTATACCCCGGTCAATAGAGCAAATAATATGTAATTTTTGACAAAAATAATAGTTGATACCGCATGTGCCATATGTGCCATGTAATTGTAAATAGTATAAAGTACCTTATATTCATGTTTTATACCGAAAATGAATTGTCATTATACAGAGGGGTCCAAAACGATGTACACAGTCTTTGACAGTAAATATCTTGGAAACAAAATGTCCTAGAGTTACAATTCTTTCGCGGTTGTGTAGTGCATTGTTTTTTCAACAGATAGTCATATGTGTTCAAAGTGACCACCATTAACAGCTTATACAGCGTCGATGCCGCTGAACTGCTGATCGAACTACGGCATACCAGTGTGTCCGGTGTGATGGCTGCGCATGATGCTTCAATGGATTCTCGTAGTGCGTCCAGTGTAGCTGGCTTCTGTCGATAAACTTCATTCTTCAATGTTCCTCTTAGGAAGAAGTCCAGTTGTGTTAGGTCTGGAGACCGTGGTGGGAACTCAATAGGACCTCTTCGACCTATCCAACGTCCAGGTACTGTGTTATCCAGAAGTACGCCCTTACATTTCGATGGTAGTGCGGTGGAGCACCATACCTGTTGTAGGTAGAACACCTCATCGCCAAACATCTCTCGAATAGCAGGAAAAATCGATGTTTGTAGCATTTCGAGATACACCTCACCATTTACAGTACCTTCAAAGAAGAAAGGGCCAATCAACCCGCGCGATGACAGACCACACCACACATTAATACCAGGTAAATTCACTTCCTTGTCCACGTGAACGTGTGGATTTACAGGAGCCCAGAATACACACAGTTGTGACGGTTCACAGTTCCATTCAGTTTGAACTGAGCCTCGTCGAGACCAGATAATTTGCCCTGAAAAATCCTCGTTATCACGAACCATGTCTTCAAAACCACTCGCAGTATTACAACCCTTCGATCCGGGTCGTCTTCGTTCATAGCATGCAACAATCGTGGAATGTACACCTTCCATTTTGCAGACTTCAGTATTCGCCGCACGCTTGATCGGCTTACCATACTTTCGCGTGCACACTGATTACACTGATTTCTGCGGTGATCGTGCGAAGAGTTGCAACACCGCAGCACTGCGAGCTGGAGTTCTTACTGTCCGTGGTCGCCCCGTTCTTCCTTTAATCACATCTTTAACAGTCCCATCATTTTTCAAATTTATCCCGAATACGGGCAATTGTTCGACGTGTTGGTGGATCGGTACCAAACTCAGCCCGCCAACGTCGTTGTTACCTCTTGAATGTTCTCAAACTTCCAATACCATTTCAGTACGGCCTTGCGTTGCTCAAAAGTCAGTCTTACAGCCATGTTGTTGTTTATACAGTTCGTTTGTTATTTTTATTTGCACATGCGCATCACACTCTCATCATGTGACTCTATAACCATTGCCATCTGTTGAGAAAAACAATGCACTACACAACCGCGAAAGAATTGTAACTCTAGGACATTTTGTTTCCAAGATATTTACTGTCAAAGACTGTGTACATCGTTTTGGACCCCTGTATTGTTAATTAACATTTAAATGGTGTTATTTCTCAACTTTTTTTTCCTAAGTGAAAAGTAATGAATCAACATTAATAGTGTAAAAATAAAAGTTGTAGAGAATAAAAATACGAATAAAATCAGCACCAATTCGACTCGATCAGGTAATAAACTTTCGAGAAAATCGAAAAAAAGTGAAATATTTGCTTTTTTTTTTTAATTCGTAGAACGTCTTTTCTTGATGTAGCATAAATATTTCAGAAAATAGGAGGTAATGATACCTACTTAGTGTGTGCAAAACCCTGCAACTGTCGGGCAATTAGGTTATGCAAAATTGCGATTTAATTTTTTTAAAGCAATATATTCAATCGAGGCTGAATGTTCGTATGGTCGTTTAATTGTCAGAAATAAAAAAAATTGTGAAGAAAGAAGAAGAAAGGCACAAAACGTATATTCTCATTTTTCGATAAAATTATATTTAACGTGCAAAAATTGCATGCAAATATGACTGAAAATCACCGAATGTGAGAAAATGGCGGAGTAGTGGGAGAATTCGTCCGCTAGCGCCGTTTGAGGGGACTGCGATTTATATAAGCGCGCTGAGGACGGGTACTCCCACTACTGCTCCGTTTTCTCGCGAAAAGTTTCTACATACAACTTTCTAAATGTTTGCTGAAGAAATTATTAAAACAGTATGATTATGCAAAAAATGTACAATTCTGGGCAGCCAACTTATTTTCGATATCAAAAAATCATTCAAAAGACAGAATTGTGCAAGAGTTACCGTACTTTACCAAGTAATAAACAAATATTAATTTTTAATAATTTTACAAGATAATACTATAAATTCGTTTTTCGTTTACAAAAAAGATTATAATAAAAAAAGGTTTTTATACATCTGATCAATTTTCTATTTACTCCTTACTTATTTAATCTGCACTCCAGATTTTCTAAGTAGGCTTGAAATTGTTACTCTATTTGTCACAAGTTTTGTCCAACGTCAGAAATTATGCATCAAATTAAAATATATTTTGATCAAAATTGGGTACAACAAATGGTTTACTCGGGTTTACTTCATTTTATTCTATTCGCTTATGGTGCTAGATTCGACCCCATATATATCCAAACATTTTATCACGGGTTAAAGAGGGGTGAGCAAGGTTAACTATGTACTAGAGAAAACTAAGCAAAATTTGGGTAAAACTACATGCAACAGTTTGGGTGTCACAAATCTTCCATGGGTTACCGGTAACAAACCCCATATCATTTACTAATTTGACTAATATATTTGCATTTGGATAAAATGAAAAAAAAAAAATTGTTGGACAAACCTGGACAGAACTAGTAGTGCATAGGTACACACTTTTTCTTTTTAGTTTTTACAATTTTTTGGTCCAGAAAATATGTTGATGCTATTTTGACACTGTTGTAGATGTAAGCAAAAATCTATTTTGCTTGAGGAAAATTAGGAAGAATTTGGGTAAAGTTATGGCCTAAGTAATATTGCAGTATACGTTTATGATAGAAACTGAAATTGTGCAATAGTTTTTTACCAAATTCTTACATGGTGGTGTCATCATCACGCGGGTCCCATTATAATTTTAAGCAACTTCGGTTAGGTTTTTTCGACTGTTTTTCAAAGGGTATATAAATTATAAATATTAGTTCTCTTTAGAGCACGATTCGTTGTTGCATAAGGTATACTAGAGTACCGTAAAGGCTAAATCCATGATATTGTACAAAACTGTAACACATTAACCTTTTTTTTTCACGCATTACCGTATGCCCCCGTGTTAAACAAAATCGTTATACTCGCTTTACAAAAGATTTCGTCATCGGCAGTTCCCGTTCCAACAGTCGCGAAAATAAAGCGGTTGTCTACGTAATCGTAAATCATATCGTGTAGAGAAGCACTATATTGAGGATGACATAATTTGGACTTTACTCTTTTCTAGTATAACATAACCTAATACTTGTTTAACCGTTTGTAACTCTTATCTTAACAACATGGGCAGTATTTCAGTTTCCAGTGTATAGATGGTATGACTTCATTAAAAATAGAACAATAAGTTTTGCCACACCTAGTGTCGACTCGTGTTAACGATCACGAACGTAAATGCATTTGCATTAAACAACTTTGTTGACAGATGTGTAAAAGCAGTTAAATAAGTCGATCCTTCGATAATTATAGCCAACTAAGTGTTAGCAAAAATTAAAATCTCAAATTGCCATCTATAAGTTCTCAAGAGGTTGTACAAAAATAGAGATATAAGGTCACTTAATTTAGTAACGCTAAACGTTATCCCTTATATTAATTATTATTGGTTTTTTTTAAATAGATTATTATTCCTTCTTAATAGAGAGGGTTATTTTAAAGAAAAACGCTTATTTTTTGTTCAATTTAAGCAATGTTTCGAAGCTTTATTAATTGCTGCTTCCTTTATTAGGCTCTGGAGATAATTAGAAAACGAATTAACAAATGATGTACATAACTTACTACATTACAAAATTATAACTAATTAGGATAGAAAATTACTTACTTGATTGATGTAAAATAAGGTGTGTCATGCAAGAGATACGAACAAATATTCATAGTACACTATTAAAAACTTGTAAATATAAATATGAATATAATAACACTTATAATTACACAGAATAAATAACATGGATATATAAATAATTGTAAATAACAATATGAACTATGACAAACGTACATTGAGTAAAATCCACAAACATTTGAATCGAATTTAATGTGAATGTTGTATAAAATGATAAGTGATAAATAACGTCGGCGTTATTGAAACGTTAAATTTTAAATTTTAGATAGAAAATTGACATCAAAATATTATGTACTCATATTTTGGCTGTTTGTTTATGAAGTTAATATTATTTTTGTACAGGTTTATATGTAACATTTCTGATATAAGGCGTTTATGGTAGTTTTCTTCAAAACTATTGATTAGTTTTTGTTTTGTTTGACCTATATAGTACCTATTGCATTCTAAACAGTTAATTTTGTAGATAACGGAAAATGTTTGTGTAGAAATAAGTTTGTCTTTTAGTTTTGTGTAGCACGTATTATATATAGTGTTTTTATTGTATAAAATTATTTTCAGTTGATTATTCTTTAATATATTAATTTTATATTGTATGCATGTATTAGTTGAAACGGTGTTGGGGTTATTTATGTCATTAGTAATGTTAGTAACATTAAGTTGATTATTCGGTGGTGGAATATTATTATAGTAAATTAATTTTGTAGATAGTTTTCTTAGATAGTTATTTTTTCTATCGTATTCAGTAGATTTAATTTTTTTCTAATAGTTGAGTACTATATAATTTTTTAATCTCGTTTTAAGAGAATTAATAATATTAAGTTTTTGATGGTGTGGGTGTTTTGAAAAATAATTAAAAATACGATTCAAGCAATCGGTTTTGTATAATAGTCAATTAATATCGTGTTATTGTCTAAATCTCTTTGTAATTCTATATCTAGAAAATCAAGTTTATGATTTTTTCAATCTCAACAATAAATTTAATGTGTTGGTTATAATTATTTAATATTCCTAATGTATCATTGATACTTTTTGTGGGAATACATGCTATAACATCGTCAACGTACACATAACAGAAAATAGGGTATAATTTAACGTTTTATAGCTTCTGTTAATACATCACAAGGTTGGCCAATATCGGACATGCGGGATTACCTATAGCAGATCCGAAAATTTGTAAGTAATACTTTCCATCATATTGAAATAACTAGAATTTTATAAAAACACAATTAAAATTCGTATAATTCTAAAATGGTATAATATTTTAACTGGTTCCAATATTTTTCAATTAAATTAATGAGAAGTTCTTTAGTGATGTCCGTGAATAAAGAAGTAACATGAAATGAAACAAAAGTAGGTATGATTTTTGTAATTTCTCCTTTTTGTTATTAATATAACTTACTACGTGCTACACAAAACTAAAAAACAAAACTATTTCTACACAAAAATCTTCTGCAAAATTAACTGTTTAGAATGCAATAGGTACTATATAGGTCAAACAAAACAGAAACTATTCAATAGAATGAAAAAATCATAAGTATGACTGTACGAAAAAAAGTGACAATACAGCACTCTCGATACGTCATTTATCGACGGGTCACATGTTTGATCTCACGAATCCTACAATATTCGACTTTGAAAAAAACTACAATAAACGTCTTATACCAAAAATGTTACATATAAACCGGTACAAAAATCATGTTTACTTCAAAACAGACATCCAAAATCTGAGTACATGTCATAACAATATAATTAGTAAAATCAAAGAATTTTAATAAAATTTACATAATATTTTGTTACTGATGTCAATTTTGTATCTAAAATTTAATAATTTAGCGTTTCAATAACGCCGACGTTATTTATCACTTATCGTTTTCACATTAAATTCGATTTAAATGTTTGTAGATTTTACTCAATGTACGTTTGTCATAGTTCATATTGTTATTTACAATTATTTATATATCTATGTTATTTATTCTGTGTAATTATAAGTGTTATTTTATTCATATTTATATTTACAAGTTTTTAATAGTGTTCTATGAACATTTGTTCGTATCTCTTGCATGACACACCTTATTTTACATCAATCAAGTAAGTAATTTTCTATCCTAATTAGTTATAATTTTGTAATTTAGTAAGTTATCTACCTACATCATTTGTTAACTCGTTTTCTAAATATCTCTAGAGCCTAATGAAGCAAGCAGCAATTAATAAAGCTTCTGAAACGTTGCTTAAATTGAACAAAAAATAAGCGTTTTTCTTTAAAATAACCCTCTCCATTAGGAAGGAATAATGATCAATTAAAAAGAAACAAAGTTATCTCTTATACTTCGGCTGTGCAGTAACATAGGATTAACGGAAAACATCAATCGTATCAAAATCACACAATCGTATTTCCTTATGAGGTACATTGACATAAACGTCATCGCTTATTAGTGTAACGTTAATGTCACCGAAATAAGGGAATACGTTATCAGTTAAACGTTTTCCGTTAATCTTACGTTACTGCGCAGCCGCAGTTTAAGGGATAATGTTTAGAGTTACTAAATTAAGTGACGCAAAATCTCTCTATTGTATTCCTCTCTGCCCGTTAAGTGGCAAATACGTATCGGTTACAAAAAATTCAGTTTCCGTTGCTTCACGGTGACCTCGCGAAAAAGCTTATTGTAAATCAAACCTTGTGTAAATAGCATGACTGATCCTGCACATTCTTTCTAATAAGAAGTAATACAAGCGCGTAGTTCAGCGTAGCAAGTATTCTTAGAAGAGGTGGATGAAAAGGATTATTGTTTTAAAAAAATAACTTTAAAGCAGAACTATAATTTTTTAAACAAATCCCCATCTCACGAACCACCCCTGATTAACATAATGATAAGGTTTCCCAATTACATCTATTGAAATATCACAACCAAAATATCACAAAGAAGATCTACTTACAAGATACTACTCCGCAGTTCTTCAAACGATGCGATGCCCATCAATCATTTTTTGCACCACCATTTTGCACATTACTATTAGCGATCAACGCGTACCGGCGATTAATACGATTTTAGGCTAAATTAAAAAAACTGCAATCACATCAAATTGAAACACTTTGGAAATAAAACGCCGCTTATTTAACGCAACAAAAAGCAAACGATTGTGCAAATAAAGTTTTTTTTCTAAATTCATTCTCAATACGTGTCGCGTCTTTATAATCACGGAAAGACTGGCATTTGTTTCATAGCATTCTAAGATACTAAAGCAGTATAAATTTAAGAAATGCAAGTGTTATTTACAGGGCTTTGCATAATTATTATTTGATTATTTTTTTGAACCATCTAACACGTGGGTATCTTTCAAACTGCAAAAATGTTTAAATATCACACCGATCCTATTAATGTAATCTAAAAGAGGAACGAATTTGATATATACCTACATACAGCGATTTTTACATTCGGTTGAATTTTAGTGAAAGTGTGGACACAAAAAGTAAAATACATAGTAATATATTCTTTGGTCATATTCTAAATGGATTTTATCATATTCATAGTGTCTGTGGTTAGGGAGTTATCAGAAGAATCTATTATTTTACGTCCTATTCAATAGCTCATTCAACCTCTCTTTCACTGGACTAATGTACAACTAATATGTCGAAGTATACCATCTAGTTGACACAATATATTATTTCATTAATTAGTACGTTAGCCCCTTTGCTGAATTTAATTAACCTATGTACTTAATAAATAAATTCTATTTTGTAAAATAACTAAATATAAATGGCGAGTAAAATTCTCACCAATGAAGAAAAGCTCAAACATGTTTAACCAAACATTAATAATTTCACCCTGTCTGTAAATTATCTCAGTGATTTTGTTGGCGGCAGAACTGCTTCTTCAGTCAAAGTATATCTTCGACTGCTTCTTCAACGAGATACCGTCTTACGATTTTGTACTACGGGTTAGAATGTGTTAGTAAAGATCAACACATTTCATAACTTTACTAAAATTCAATCGATTGCAAAATCAAAATATTATTAACAAGGATAATAGACGCGGTGATTTTTGAAATATTTTGCATTGTTGAGGAGACTTCACATAAAAAGATACTTTATATAAAATATCTTAATTTGAAGGCTAGATATTTTCTAGATCAACAAAGTATGGGTTAGAAAATGAATTTTCATTTTCTGATAGATGTTAATGATGAATATCATAAAACAATATTCCATAAATTTGTTTAATATCTATTTTTTTCATTGTATCTTTTTTCTTTTACTATCTATTGATCTCATTCTTGGTTCAGCATGGTTTTCTATTTTATTTTTTGTTTTGTTAAATGCAAAATTTTTCTTTGTAACGGTAGAAGATTAACTTTTTTCTTACCATTAATATGCAGAACGGCGAAATTAACACTTTAAGATGGATTTTTTTTAAATTAATTAATTATTTTGTTTGTAATTAACTTAAATGGCGTTCTTGTAGTGGGAAGCTTCCTCAGACCAACGTAAATAATTAAAAAAATAATTTGTTAAATTACCTGTAAATAACGACACATTAAATGTAAATTTTAAATAACTAATTAATTTAAAAAACCTCTTATACTGGGACACATTAATTTAGCAATTATAATCAAATAGCAATACTCGAGGTAGCAGCAACGGTTCAGCACCCGAGGTGATCTGTTCATAATCTGATCATTTTTAAAAATCTACTTTTTTTGTTACTCAAAACTGGAAAGTGTTTGACATTAGAGTTAATAAGCACAATTTGAAATTGAAAGATGTCGGAAGAGGAGGCTATGTCAAACCATAAGAACATAAGCTACCACATTATTGATTAATGTGAAGAGACGCATTCCAAAAACACAAGGAGCGCAGTCCCAGTTTTTATTGGTGGTGAACTACGCTTTAATAATTTTAGCATAATGTATCCTGAAACCAAAAGACGTCCTTTTATTTAAGAAAACTAGATTCGCAAAATAATAAGAAGGCTTTGGAGTGAGAACTATAAAGGATGACAACAGAGAAAACTTTGAAAATTAAGAACAGAGTTCTAAAGGAAGTATCGTGTTGACATCAATGCTTGTCTATACAATTGGGAATTTTCTTATTTGGTGGTCTGATAGACGAGACAGAGTTCTGTCTTACTTACAAGATAGGTGTAAATCTTTCATTTCATCATGTGTTTGATGAAATAAAGTTGTGCATTTAAACTCTAAACTTGAATCTCTTCAGAGGATTGCTTCTTTGTAAATATTTCGAGCTTTGAATCCTAACTGCGGAGTGGGCCGAGGACAATAGTTGTCAGATCATCTTTAATAGTGCGGGGATTTTGGAAAGAACGGGGATTCGGATACCGAGCGAGTTCCACAATCTTAAACAGCAATCCTATCCAACCTAAGAACAGAACCATTTATTTATTATTAAAGAAGTATATGTTTTACTAGTGACAGAGTTACTCATGCATTAAACTGTTCTCATCAGACAGCTAAGCGTATTACTTTTGGCTTTGAAATAGAACTACGTTAGTTCTAGGCTAACTTGGAGTTCCATCGATACTTTAAAAAACTTTATTAACAAGAACTATTTGTATAATATAAAGGCCGCGAAATTCAACTATAGTAGTCTGAGAAGAAAGTTATAGCCGAGGCTTCATGAGGCCGAAGCGATATAACCTCGAGGACATTAAAATATTTCGTGGTCGAGGTGTACAGAATTTTTGTTTTACGATATACAAGAACTTCTTTTACCGATATATTTACACCACATTTTAAAATCTTTATTCATTTTTTTCGTATTTTCATATGGATTCATTGGAATTATATACTTGCAATATACGCAATAACGAGCACAATAATATCTTGAATGTTAGTAGAGTATTTTTAACTAATTTCCAAGTATGCACCATTAGATCATTATTCAAGCGGAATTTTTTACACTTTAGCGGACTCGTTGCTAGGTTACACGGCCGCTAAATGAACGGTTGCAATTAGGAACTTCTCGTACGGTTGCACAAAAATAATTTTAAATGAAGTTACGGAACCGGGTCTATACTGAATCTAAAAACTATTAGAGCGTGTACCTTGAATTTGAAGATATGCTATTCTAAAGTGGCATTGAATAGGTTAAAAAAGTAAAAAAAAAAAAAGAAAATTGCTACAAAAAAATCCAATTTACAATCACTTTTCCTCTATAACTTTCTTTACCTATAACTAAAATTTTGACGATATTCCTAAAATCTCATAATTGTCGTATATCGCGGTGATTTGTAAGTTGTGTATGATTACATTTCAAATAACTTTTGTTTGAAGAGGAAATGTGGGAAACGATTATATTTCATGAAATTTGTACCAATACCTTTTTTGTGTGATTTTGTATAACATCGTATATTGCAAAAATCGGGAAATTTATGTAGATTAACTGCCTTTTAAGTTCGGCTGAATATGCGAAAAAATTAAGCAGAACTTCGGTTTTAAATATGCTGCGTGCCAAGTTTCATCGGACCCGCGGATCTTTAGACGAACGGCCGAATGGCCTCAGAACATTTTTGTCTTAGTTATAATGTACTAATTCTAATTCGTCAGAAAATAGTGAAAAAAAAATGACAAAATTTTCAGTTTGGAATTTGTATTTAAAATGTGAAGTGAAATGAAACTTTTCCCCCCTGGCAGATGCCTTTTGGCATCAAGATGTCGACGCGAGATGTAGATGACGAGATGTCTACAACGAGTCGTCCCATTCTCCTATTCCGAGACATATGATATGGATAAGATAATTTTAAATTTCGCGATGAATTTGTTTTTTTACATTGTTTGTCTTTTTCTAATTTTAATATAGATTTGGAATTTTCTCATCTTTGTGGTCCTTATCGTTATCACTTTTTATGGCTAGATGTACAAAATTCGAATAAATCTAATCGTAAGTTAAAAACATTCGTTGCTATGATTATAATCAATTAAATACGATTAATATTTTATTTTTTAATTCTTATTATAACTAACTTGGATTAGGTTTAAAATAACATAAATTTCATTTTTTTACCACAATCCTACAATTGTTTTTATCATTACTCCTCTATACAGGGTGTCCGGAAATTATGAGCAAAAACTCGAGGGGTGATTCTACTTGAAAAATTAATGCCACAAGTTCTTATAACATTTTTTCTGAAAAATCTAAAATAACGGAGTTACACGGCCTCAAAGTTTGATTTTTTCTAATAAAATTTTTCCTCGTGTACCGATTCTCTTCAAATTTGGCACACTTACCAATATTGTTCGTTTGTATTTTTGTTTTTAATTTGACGTAAAATCCCCAAAGCTAAAGGGCTTAAACTTTTTTGGATAATGATCCATACCTGTTTTGTTCGATTTTTTTCTAAATTTTGGTGACACACAATTAATTAGAGCATCAAAAAATCTTCAAAAAACGTCCTCTTCTTACATCACGATAGAATGAGCTGTTTTCGAGAAAAAGGCTTTTTAAAAGTTGCTTGTACTGAATGAATACCAACTCACTTCAGCTCATTTTCAACATTAACAAAGCATGCTTTGGAAACAACTGCGGGAGTTGCTTTGTAAACAATTAATTTTGACAGATAATAAGTTGTTGCAAGTTTCTTATTGAATTGTTTTGATTAATAATAAGATAAGATGAATCATAATAATTATTCTAACGTCGAACTACGTGACATGCATTATTATTATGGTTTAGCTAGCGGCAATGCAATGCTTTAGCTTTGGGGAATTTACGTCAAATTGGGAACAGAAATACAAACGAACATTATTGGCAAGGGTGGGAAATTTGAAGAGAATCGGTACACGAGAAAATATTTTATTAAAAAAGCTTGATTTTTTAAATCAAGCTTTGAGGCCGTGTAACTCCGTTATTTTGGACTTTTTTAGAAAAATGTTATAGGAACTGGTGGCATTAATTTTTTAAGTAGAATCCCCCCTCGAGTGTTTTACTCATTATTTCCGGACACCCTCTATATATATGCTATTTATGTCAATATGTTAGAACATAACCTTACTTTCCTTTAATAATTAATTTGTAAATGTCACTTAATGTATTTGGAAATAATGCAAATAATGAATTGAAATAGAGCGACATTTGATAAATCATTAGTCAAAATGGACTACGAATTGCCGTCCGAGTTTGACCTAATCGTCGTGGGCACAGGTTGGTATTTACCGAACCAGGAAGAAGCAAATTAACTTACATTATGTTTAGGAATGATTGAATCAATCGTCGCTGCTGCTGCTAGTAGAGTTGGTAAGCGCGTTCTTCACATCGACAGGTGACTGCTGCTTTGTTTCTATAAGGTTTTAATTAAATGCTTTCTAGTAACAACTACTATGGGGGCCTATGGGCATCGTTCAATTTAGATGCTATCAATAAGTTAGAAACCAAGAACGAATTAAAAAATGAATTAGATAAAAAAGATTTGATAAGGGAAAATGAAACTTTATATCCTGTTGGGAATAACTTTTTTAATTTAAGGATTCAGTCGCAGACTTGGAATGTCCCAGAGTAAGTTTCTTTTGTATGTGATTTAACCAAATTTTTAAAATAATTCCCATACATTTCCCTCCCCTCTTTATTTTTAAAGATGTTTTCCTGAAATCTCTAGGATTTATCATTTTCGAGTTACAGCCGCTCCGTACCCTTATCGGGACACCCTGTACGTTGGGTCCTTCCCATATTAGAGCTGTATTAAGTCCGACGCAAACAAAGAAATCAAATGATATACGGCAACAAACATTTAAAAAAATTAACTACTGGCTCATTTACAACGATTTTATTAAAACCATCTGATCTAGCTTCTTACCATAAATTTAAGTTTTTTGTCATGATTTTGCTGGTTCCACCTGTAAATGGAGGCATGCTACAATACTCAAAAAAAAAATTCGTGTACTCACTGTCAAATTATGCATGGTCTTTTTCCATATAATTATTCATGTTATGTTCGGTTAGGACGACATAATCCAAATCCCTAATAATTCCTTTATTTATTCAGAAAATCTGAGGAACCAAAAGAAGTACCAGTAGAATTAGCAGAGGAGGCGGATAACGCTGAAGCGAAAGTTGACGCACCTGAGATCTGGACTCAAGAAAAGTTATTAAAAGTCTCTAGGAAATTCAATATCGATCTCACACCAAAGGTAATACGCCGAGATCCGTTATCGGGATGTCATGAGAGTGTTTGCAGTTACACTTCGCTCGAGGTGAATTTGTAGAACTGCTTATTTCATCGAACATAGCCCGTTATTCAGAATTTCGGAGTGTTAGTCGAGTGCTGACTTGGTTAAACGGACGACTAGAAGTTGTTCCATGCTCAAGATCAGACGTCTTTTCGAGTAACAAAGTGTCAGTTATTGAAAAACGAATGTTGATGAAGTTACTAACGTCATGCGTCGATGGGGACGAAAAAGAATTCACAGGTATAGTTTAAATTTTTGTTTTAGAACATTACCAGAACCTCACTTGCAGGGTACGAAAACAAAACATTCCAAAGTTACTTGAAAGATCGTAAACTAACTGAAAATTTAATACATTACGTCTTATATGCGATTGCTATGAGTACTGACGTCACGCCATGCTTAGAAGGTGTTACAAATACGAAGAGATTTTTAGGAAGTTTGGGAAGATTTGGCAAAACTCCATTTCTGTACTCCATGTATGGCAGTGGTGAAATTACGCAAGCGTTTTGCAGGTAACTACGAACAATCATGTTTTATAACTTATAAAAAATTGTATTAAACATGAAGGTTGAGTGCCGTTTTCGGTGGCATTTATGCTCTGAATCAACCTCTCAACGGACTCATATTTGACAACGAACGCAAGTTCGGTGGAATTCTATGCGGCCAGCAACGAATAAATGCTAAACATTTAGTCATGAGTCTTGAGAAAGTTCCCAAAAGCGTAGGGGATTTTACACCAAAGGAGTATATTTCGCGTGCTACATTTATCACTGATAGGTGAGGTTCTTTTTCAATCATAAGTTAAGGTTTTTAAACTAAATTTCTTAGGTCCATTATGGAAAGTGATAAAGAACATTTAACACTGCTGCTGTTTCCACCTACAAATGGAAAGAATATTTGCACTGTGTTCGAACTGGGATCGTTAACGGGCACTTGTCCAAAGAATCTACGTAAGCATACACACTTTTTTAATTACAATATAACTCTGTAGTTTCACCAATTCCGTCCACAGGGGCATGGGATGGGAGATATAAAAGTTACCATCCGAATTTTTAAACGGAAATTACTTGTGCCCTGTATTTAGAAATTTTACTTTAATAACACTTTTATTTGCAGATATTATCCACATGTTTACTAAACAATGTAGTAATCCAGAAGAGGATCTAAAGCATTGCGTCGAAAAATTATTTTGCAAACAAGAAGAAACTGGCGATTCGGGAATGACCCCACCTAATGTATTGTGGTCATTTTACTACAGCGTTCCAAATATGTTAAACACAAGTTTAACTTGCGACAAATTACTTAACGCTTACATTTGTCCAGGCCCGGATATGGATTTAGATTATGACCCCGCCATAGCACAGGTATCTACGATTCATTTATCTTTCCCATCGGTAACAAGGTTTTTTAAGGCCAAGAAAATATTTACGGAAATGTACGCGGATTTAGAATTTTTACCTCGAGCGCCAGATCCAGAAGAAATTATAATTGAAGGGGAAGATAATAATAACATACCAAACGAAGATGATAACAATGAAATCGAACCAAATTCTGATAACCAGTCCGAGATACAAGAAGTGAATTAGGCAAATCCACTAAATATTTTATTGATGAAATCATATAGATTTATCTAGATTACTATAATCAAATTTATTTATTCCTTTTATAATTGAATTACCTACTAGCTTATGTTGTTTTAAAACTGTTAAATGGAGCTTTTCGGAAATTTTATTTCAACCTATACTCTGTCTGCTTTGGTGAATCACGTCTTTGACATAAAAAACTGTTAAAAATATAAGTGTTTTATTTTCAATAAAATTACAGGAATTTTTAAGGCTGCACCCAAAATTTGTAGACGCAAGAGTGGTTGTAAGTCTCACCAGGATTCAAGACCGATTTAGGGAAATTTTTCTGTAAAACATTCGTAAATTAAAGTGTAAGTGTAATAGATGACGGAGACTTACGTGGTTGACTGCGTCAGGCCAATTTTGGGTTTCAAAACATAATGCACCGTGTTTGTAATAACGACACCCATCTTTCCCTTCCAGTATATCTAGCTTCTTAACGTCCTAAAGGTTATTAAATAGAATAAATTAGCTTATAAATTTAGAGTTTACCCCCTTATATTTCTGGGGATCTTCTGGAATACCGTTGGATGTATAGAATTGTACGCCAGGTTGATTGCTGTAGATTTCCATTATCCGTCCACTCGGGGGATGGACAGCTCTATAAAAAATTATCAAAAGAATTTAAAAACTCGAATACTTATACATACCGTGCAACAAACGCTAAACCCTGCTCAACGCCTTTATTAATGCAAAAATTATGATCAAAACCGTCGTAGCCCGGTATTAAATTTATAACACTGCCTAGTACTCTCGGTATTTGCAAATTTAACGGAGTATCTGCGACTGCGAGTAGTTTACCGCTTGGAATTGAATCCTTATCGACTTCAGTAGTTCGATTTGCATTTATAGACACCACATGTTTATACAATTCCTCAGCTCCGCTACCGTGCCCAGCCAAATTAAAATAAGAATGATTGGTCAAGTTCACAAACGTAGGTTTAGTAGTTGTTGCTTTAAAATCGATTAAAAATTCATTTTTATCGTTTAATTCGAAAGTAATGTTAACTAAAACGTTTCCGGGGAAACCCTCTTCGAGATCGGGAGAATCATAACTCAAAACAACTTTCGTCTTATTTACGTAGTAGTCCCAGTTTACCTAAAAATATTTTCATCTGTACCTGAATTTTTTTTATCCTATTTGCACAACCTTATCGAAGCCTTTAAATCCTCCGTGTAATGTATGAGGCGGTAGATTAGCGCTGACATTGTACTCGTTTCCGTATATTATAATTTTCGCATTTCCAATTCGATTAGCTACTCGCCCAACAGTTGCGCCAAAGTACGGATTCAGTGGATTCAAATATCCTATAAAGAATAAGAATTATAAAGTTTAATTGGTTTATGGAAAAATAAAAGTCAAGGTATTGCTGGGAAACACAATTAATGTTCTAGAAATAGTTTAAGACAGTTTTGGTGACACGATTCTAACTTTAGTAAACACTGTAAAAATTATGCAAAATGCATAAATATTACATATTTTTACACTGCATTATAATTTGATGAGGAGTTTTGCGACTGTTTTCAACCTGAAATTTTATTATCTATAACTTTTATTTGAACTATTTTTTTCTACAACTCGTTTTCCTCTTTTTCAACATTTCAAGTTTTATGGGCTTTTCACAATTTAGTGTAAATAGTGTTAAAGTTGAAAAACAAGTATGTCTTATTTGTGCCAGTTACTTCACAACAATGGTTATTAAGTTACTTTGACGACAGTTGCTTAATGCGAATCCATTTTGGGACGTGTTACGTTAACGCGATACGACCCTAAATATTGCAACACTTATTAACAATGGTTATGTTAATGTCAATGTTAGATGTCGATGTTAAGAAGAAAAATATTCTAGTTTTTAATTTCTAACTAACATCTATCAATAGAAATAAAGATAATTGGCATGCGCGTTCTGAAGATAAGTATATTTTGAGAAGGTTATGCTAAAAGGTTATGCCATAAGGAAAATCATCCACCTATTTTACCCCCGCGCAATTTAAACTTAAATGCGTCATTAACATCACCGTGAACAATGAAAGATTAACAGTAGCACTGACATCATTAACATTGCTATTAACACTAACATCATTGTCGAAGGCTCATTAGTCTAGTTCAAGATAGAGGGCGCGTCGTTTGGTTCGAGGAAACGGGTACGGTATATTTATATGTTTTATCTACATAACGTTTTTTTTTCACTTTTTTTATCAAAAAGTTCCACACTATGTATATACGTTCTTATGCGTTTATTAGTATCGATAGTATTCATTCGACTACATAAATTCATTCTGCGCTCAAATATACATTTAAAAAAATTGAAAACGATCTAGCATCTTCATGGTTTAGCATTGCGTCGGAGTTTAAGACGGCAATGTTTTAGTTTAAAAAAATGTAAACGCGCTATAACAGTTAAAACAAGCGTTTACTGCAGAACTCCACATCGCAACGTTACTAATAAACGTCTAACAACGTATGGATACGTTTTAAACAAAACGTAAAAAAATGTGTAAAATAAATATTTTTGTAAATATTCTAACATTTCGAAAACCTATATAAGTTAACGGCCATTTTGGCTTGATTGATATAATGCACAAAATCTAATATGATCTGCATTATTATACAGCGTGGGCCAAAACGGACGAAACAGAGCCAATTGCAGCCACATCAATAATTAAAAAAAAAACTCAGGCCCGTCAATTGCATTATTAAATTGTTACTACAATATGGTTTGTTTTTCTAAATAACAATATCCGCGAAATCATATGACGGCCCTCTAAGGATTTTTGTACGGTTGTTCTAGCCGAACGGCCAAAGGAAACTAGCAACATGTGAGGTTTTTTCAAACGCATTTTTTGACGTCTATCCGATTTTGAAGAAAAAACTGGGTTGCCATTTAAAAAGTTTGATGTGACGTCATTTCCGTTAAAACCAGAGGTAATACTGGAATGCCGACAGGCTGAAAAGATGTCCCCCTCAGAAATAAAATTGACGGGTCTGAGTTTTTTTTTTAATTATCGATGTGGCTCCAATTGGCTCTGTTTCGTCAGCGTTGGCCCACCCAGTATATAAAACACATACAAAGCTTTATAAAAATCTGAACGACGGTTTTCCTGACATTTTATTTATAAAATGTGGAGTAAAAGTAAGATCCGTTGTACGGAAAAAGACATTTATGAAAAAAAATTTCACCGCGAAGCAATTTGTAAAATCGAACTAAACATTTCAGTATCGGCCAACAATAGTTGAATGTATCTAACTGAAAAGTTGAAAACTCTCACTGTCACAAAATCGAAAGTGAATAAATTGCGTTTTAGAAAAAATGGTTCAAACAGACAATAGAATTTCCAATAACTTTTCTCCCCCAACATGTTTTTGTATAATTGGTATTAGTGGAAATATTGTTACAACTAGTGTCACGTGTATCTCGGTAATTACTTATCGGATCAAAAATAATTTAACCAAAAGTTGTATATAATTAAAGTACAAACAACTTTTGGTTCTCACTATGTAATAGTAGATCATTCCTTTATACAAGGTGGCGCAAACATCTGACATCAGAGGATAACTTAATTCATAAAAAAAATATCACTTTCAAAATTTGTCACATTTAATACTAAAAATATTTTCGATTATACAAGGTGTTCCAGAGAGTCGTGTCAGCATAAACTAACATTATTATAAATGGAACACACCATATTTGTTTAAGATTCGAAAAGAACTCATCAAGAATTTAAAAAATATATATAGCATGTCAATATATTGTACAAGGTATTTTAAAAAGTATAGCTAATTGTAAGTAAAAAGACACGTACTTTAACAACGCTATTATAAAGTAACTTATTTCTATTAACGTGCTACTTCCATGGTATTAGCTGTATTTAGTATTATAATACTTTTATTATCGGAATATAACAATTAATGGAAAATGCAAACCAAGCAATATCTCAAAATTTTTAAATCGATCACCCTATATTTTTACAGGAATTGTTATTACAATTAATTAGCTTTTAAACGATAGTGTAGGTACACGTTTGTAGGGTATCAGTTAAGTGAAACGGCAAATATAAATGTAATTAAATACTGTATTTTACGTGCAAAAATTAAAGTATCTTAAATTTTTCCATAAACTTACATCCGTTGATTGTAGTATTATTGGGAAGATGCCTAACTCCATACTAACGAATACGAATCATTACTTTCTACACCGCACGCCCCCTCGCTGAATTTCTTAAACCGTCTAGTGTCGCCACAGACGGCCACACACTTATTGTCGAAACATTTCATCTTTTACACCTCCTTTTACGGGCGCCGTTGCCACAAATCGGACCCGCTTTATGCTTTCGCCATTGTCGTTTCTTTCTCAATTTTTTGCGTTGATTAAGTAAGTTAAATAGCTGCAGTCGTGACAAACTTATTTCAGATGTGATTTGACTTTGTTAATATTGCTTCATCAATACTTATCTTACTTTTTAAATAAAATGAAATAATGCCAATCATATTGTTTAATTAGTGCTCGCGAAAAGCTTTGTTTTTATTTTTGTACCAGATTTAATCACTTTGCTAGTGGCAATAACCTGGTAACAATAAGTGACAGTTCTGAAGTCTTTAACTAATTAAAATCAAAATATTTTACAAGGGTTTCAGAATAAACAATCACATGGAAAAAATATTAATTTATTTCCATAAATTTTAAAACATTCAAAAAGGCAAACAATGCATACATAACTATACTACATTCAAAAATCTATTTTAAAAAAAATATATAAAGGTTTATGACAATATTTTTTGTTTTATTTTTTTATTTAGTTCGACTGTTCACTTCCCATTTTAGGTGCCGATACAATTTTATTTTTATCAAGGAATTTATCAGCATTAGTTTATGTTCCTTACAGTCCTCCAACCACGAATCAAAATGTGAAGTTAAGTTATTCATTAAATATGATCTAATTTTTTTAAGAGTAAGGTTATCACTTGTATAAATTCTTCACTAGGCCTAACTAGAAATTTTATTTCATTAATTTTTCTTCTATAATCTTTGTTAATTAGTAATAACTCGTTACCACTAACAAGAGGCGTACCTCCTTTTACAATCTTGTTATGACAATTTTCACATTTAACTTTTTAAATAAATTAAATGCCAAATATCCAGCGATGTAAACGTTGGTGCAAGATTCTAAGTTTGGCTCGAGATTTAATGATGAAGAAATTACAATTTTTTGCTTTTTCTTGGAAGTTTTCAGTGTAGATGTGCTACATGTTACCGGTCTTGGAGTAGGTATTTCCAATTTGTCTTCAATTTTCAAAAGTTCGTCCCCATCAGATTGGCAATTAGCTTTGTCCTCAGTTCCTTGTAAACGTATCTGCATATTATGTTGTAATGCTATTCTAAATTGCCTTACAGTAGGTTGAGGATTGTAACCACCCCTATTGCGTATCACAGAAAATTGATTCTCAATGGGGTCCTGGTTTAGTCTGGATGTTATTAAATATTTAAAACCTTCTTCTTTTAAGTCATCCCATAACATTAGAACGGCTTGTATTGTCCATATAAACCCATTAATACAATAAATGTTACGCCTTTCTTTTCCGTTATCGATAAATTTGATATTCTGAAAGTAGGGTACAGCTAACTTTAAAGTGTTAAGAGGCAGTAATTTATAAATCGATATAGCACTCTTGTATGGGTTTGAATCAGTTACGGTTTTACTATTTAAGCAGTCAAATATATTATTAATGTTTTTAAAAACGTAGCTGTATTTACAGCAGTCTCGCTTTGCAATTGTCCTGTTGCAGATGCAGTTAATAACGCTGCCGAAACAGAATTACTAAACACTTGAACAGCGTATTTAACACGCATTTTTGAAACGTATTTGGTGACACATGAACGTCTTTTATTTTTACCATTGCTCTAGAAATAGTACTTGCTTGATCCAAAACATAAGTATCAGTAAAATCTTTCCATGATACTTCCTTTCCATCAACAATTGTTTTCAGTTTGGTATTCATAAAGTTATTTCTAAGACTTTTGATAAGATGTGGAGGGTCGTATAAAACATATATTTTTTGTCATTGCAGATAAAAAAGGATATTGTGCAGTGGCTCCTAAAGTTTTAATCGCATTTCGATTATTTGTTCCCTGATCACCGATAAGTACGCGGGGATTAAGTCCAATGATCTGCAATTTGTTTATAACATCCACTATAAGTGTTTTTAACGCATCTCCTTTAATTGGGCCTGCTGACACAAAATAACAAAAAGGGATTTTCCAAGGAACTAGAAGACCTCTTAAGAAAAAAAGTAACGCGTGATCTCCTAGTTTAGAAGTCCTACCCAATGAATCAAGATCTTCATAGCCCTCTATTACATCGTAGAAATGATTATAATCCAGTCCTTTCTTTAAAACAATTTCGTCAAAAAGTAAAACACAATGTTTTTCTTCGGCACTCATACTTTTTACTTTCAACATTAATTTTTCCACTAGAGACGTGTTTATACCAGTTCTCAAGTTGTATATTTTAACCAAGATTGAATTGTTGATATACCAGGTAGTGCTAACTTTAAATTTCTTAACATAAATTTGTAATTTCCGGGTGATTTATAAAATAATGATAAACTCAGTTCCTTTTCAAGTTTAGTCCACGCGGTTCTTTTGCTTATGTAAACATTGCATATGTACTAATGTCTTTATCGCTGTTGTTTTTCCCTGTAGCATATTTTGCAATAAATTACGTTTTGTTATAGTGTTTTCTTTTTTTAGTTAGTCTTCTGATGCGAGAATTGTTGTTGCGAATGATTTTACGTTGTTTTAAAATTATTGATTTCATTTTTAATTTCCTAGGTGTTAATGTTACTACCGACGGTGATGGTAAGTCACAAATCTGATTAATCTCAGAGTAAGAAGTAAAATCAGTCGACACTTGTATTTCTTTGGAGCCGATAATATCAGGAAATTTGTCTTCCAAATTGTCATATTTTTGAAGTAGCATAAGTACGAACGTTGACAGATTTGTGCACTTCTATGGTAGTTGGAGACGATGATCTTCTTCTACCATTATGACCCGTAATTCCTAAGGATGAACTTGGTTCTGTTGATTCTGTGTCATTTTCTACAAAGATCGTATTGTGTAAAGCAAAGAAATAATAATTATTTATGTATTAAGGCACTAAAGTTTCATTTTTCACGACGAATGTGTTTTAGCTTATAGGCGATAGCCGAGGCAAATAAAACACGTGGTCATGAGAAAGAACTTTAGTTCCCAGACACATATTATATTTTTCCGAAATCGCAAATTTGAACAAAAACGGAAAATTTTTAATGTTTTTTAAGAGTCTACAGTAAGTAAGAAATAAACAACTCAAACTAAATGGAAAACAATTACTTCGAGTCACTATAACTTAGTCTGTAATTAATTAATCTGTTTTATTTTTAATTCATAAAACCAGGAAAAAAACTGCTACAAATCCTTCGAAATATTTTTCGTAATACTTAATTAAACACTCTTTCAGACGAATTTTGTTGATAATGATTTTATTAAACATTGCCGAGAAAAAGTGTTCGGACAATCTGTAGACTAGTTGTTAAGCATCTTATTTCAGAAAATAATTTTTTTTTAATAAATAGTATTGCTGTTATGATGGAGCGCGATTGCATTGAGTTGAATGAGAACTCATTTTTGTTTGAAAGATTAGTGTAGGCTCTTAAGGAGTAAATGTAATCAGCTGTTTTCATTTTTAGGACAAATGTTTTCACCTCGGATGCACGTAATTAAAATTTACATACATTTTACACATTTCTACCGATACAAATGTAAACATAAAAATCGCCCTATAATGAATCATTTTAGTGCCGATTTTATTTACTTTACTACCGATTTTTTGTTACTCTAGTGACGATTTCGGAAAAAATATTATCTTTATTGCTATTTAATGATTTCTCCTCAAAAATATGTTATTTTAAATTATTTTACAGAAGATATTTGGTGTCAATAATAACGACTCTCCGTTTGCTATACTGATTAATTTCAAAAGAATTTAAAATTATAATTCCTCCAATTGCGAAATGTACATTTACATCATTTGATTAATTTCTATATTTAAATAATAAGTAATTTAATTGACAATAAACCAATTTTAAGATTAATTTAACTATAAAGCACTTTGTACATATATATAAGAAATATTTTTAATCTACTTACGACAAAATTTTAATGGCACAGCATCTCTTCTCAATTTTTGTTCCGTGCCGAGAAATCCATAAAACTTTCGGGAAGAAAATGGTTTTCACAAATTAATCGTTTGTTCAATTGATCATTATTTAAAAGTAGAGTAACAAGTTCCCGATTGCCACTATTTATTACCCATTGATTACAACGGATTTCATCTTTTACCGGAAATCTATAAAAACTATGACCACGAGCATTTTTTCTTGTCTTATTGCACTTTGAGTAAACACAACAATTACTTGAAGTTGACGACATTATAATGAATGTAGTTCAAAGAATGCCAAATTGCAATAGGTAAATAGCGAACAGTTTTGTTGCGCAGAAATACTCGAAAAACAACATTTTTTTTAAAATTCGGTATTGGAAAGAATGCTAAGGGCAATATCATTATTACTTATTTCGCAATACGGTTTCTACGTTCATTAGTATAATCCGTGTATTGTGAACAAAATAAGATGGACACATTTTAAAAAATACTTTTTTGTTAGGTACTTAACAATAGTAAGACGGAAACAATTAAGGTATACTTGAAGTCTTTGTTATAATTCTTTTATAGCTTGCATACACAACTATTTTACATTTTTCTCAACCAATGCACAAGTAAAAACAAAGTAATGAAAAAACGAATTCCAAACTTTTATACTAAAGTAATTGGTAAGGATTATTATTAATTCGTTTTGTATGCAGTTTGATATTATGAAAAGCAATTGAAACTAAATAAAAACTATAAAATAGTCTATAAGTTAGGTACTGATTATATAATACGTATATAATTTCATTTGAGACCTAGGTTCCATTAAATTCTATTATCAATGGTAGTACCATATATAAGCAATGGTAGTACCGTTGATTGAAAAGTCTGTAGTACGTAAGGTAGGTCGTAAAGACGAGTTAAATGTAAAAAGTATTACGGCAACATCGCAACAACTGAATATCGTGATTCTGCAGTGTTCTATACAATTTACAAAACTAGTTAGTTACTATGCTGACCAACAGATGAATCGATGCTAAAATCCTAGCGGCGAGCATACTTTTTCGGCGCGATATACGCCGTAAGGTTGGTCATCTTCCCAATAATACTACAATCAACGCTTACATATAGGTACTATACTACTTCTGACTTATTATGTAGCTCTTCCAATGCGGTTTAACAGTACATGGTTTATAGTACTTTTTCTTCTTAATAAAAACATAAAAGGCCGCCAACATCAAACTGAATGAGCGTGTATATACAAAAAAGGAAAATAAAGTGAATATTCGCCGTTCGACGTGCATAAACGGGTGGTTTTATCACGCCCGGGCGTCGTTTTCAAAAAGTGCAAACGATGCAGATAGTGGAGTAAAGTGATGCTTTATGAAGAGCCTGAGATTATGAGAAGAGCACGCGAATCGAACAAGGTGAAAACTTTCGTTCGGTAAAAACTTTACTGACGTTATGCATATAAAATTTTATCACCAACCATAAAAACGTGACTTCTATTATTTTCTATAAATAATTTACCATATTCGACGTTTGGATATTTACATTGATAGCAGCACAGAGACAATTATTTGCTATCATACAGTCATGAGCACGTTGATAAAACATTTGCGGCAAATGTATTTTAGAGTAGAATAATAGTATATTGTGCAATGAGCCTGTAATGCTAACTATTAAGACACGAGCAACGCTATTAGGAAAAGACCCGAAGATGAATTTCCTAAAATACACGTTGCGAGTGTCCTAAGAATTGCAATGAATTACAATACAGGAGTAGAAAAACTACCTTTTTCCACGACATACTTAGAAAACGGACGATTCTTCTCTACAAATAGTGAAGAAAATTGGTTTTATTACTTATTTCATTAGGTTGTTTTTTTGGGGAATGTCGTGGAAAAAATGTTGTGTCTAACACATGACGAAAGAAACAGAATCCCTTTCCTCACTTGTTGGACTAATAAATATTTAAATTGCCTAAAAAAATTACGTATTTTTGTTATCTACACACATAAAATCGTGGCCCGGTTTGTCTGTGTGTGTGTCTGTATGTTCGTCTTCTCCTCCGAAACCACTGAACCGATTTCGGAGATCGATACGTCAAATTGTTCAGGAGGTTCAGGTCATAAGTTGACCTGACATTTGACCTCTTATCTGGAGTAGTGACCTCACGTCTTTAATTTCAGGTTTGTCTAGATTAGGCCCATTTTCAAATGAGTTTGGTTGTTAGTTACAAACTAAAATGCGAAATAGTGATCTCCGTTCTTATGCCTTCTATACAAATGTATTTGTGTTAAACTGAATTATTAATTAAGGCCGTATTCTGTAACTTGTCATTATTGAGCGACTGTCCTTGACAACCTCAACATCGTTCACAGTCTCGTTAAGAAGCGAGGTTTTTGAATTTATCAAGATGGCAACACTGAATCGTGTTGACAGTTGTCAATTACCTGTATTATGTGGGAAAATTGGAGGTTAGGAAACTAATGCGCGACACGTGTACTATTTAGTAGCTTTGTATTTAAACCTTAACCAACTAAACTTTCTTTATTTAAAAATCAAATGCAGGGCAGAACCTAATTATCTTTACTTATTACAAAAGCAGTAACAGTTGGTTTTATTGTATTTTGTATTACGTTGCTGTCTACTCTAAATTCTGAAGGAACTCGAAGGGATTGCTATGGTCTCTAAATGTTCTTAAGTCGCTTCTACACGTTGCTGTTTTCAAGGAAATGACCATTGTATATAGCTGATTACTCAACAACTGTCGTACTTTCAAATATGTAGTTGTGTGTCGTACCTACTGAAAGCAATGATAAACAATACTTTATTCTCAACGACAGCTCCATAGATGTGCGCAAACAACAAATTGTGAACGATATTGTCTGTACTAAACGAGTCGTTTATTACAGACTGCATCTCTTAAACCAAGAAGGCCAAGAAAATTTTGTTGGTGTCATCTTCTCGATTCTCAAAAAGTAGGACAAGTTTGCGAAAACCGCAACCTTCTATCTTCACTAACTCTGCAATTAGGCATCTGCATCACGTGACATTTATTTCAGTTTGGTGTACAAACAACAATAATATATAACCTCCTGTTTACTATATTTTTTTATATACAAGTTCCTTATACTTGAGAGCGATTTATACGTGTGTATTGTATAACAGATGTAGTGAATCAATAATGTCTTATTACCATAAGAGCAAATTTATATCATTAGATAAGGACCATTTAAATATGTTTTTTAAATTTAATTTAGTTGTACATTTTTATCGCACAAAGATGTACTACCACACTTAACTACTGAACAAGACACCATCGTATACAAACGGTAAACGACTTCAAAACTCTGTTGCTAATGGCAACCCATTGGTTGGTCTATGATGGCAGCTGTTTGTTTGTACACCAAACTAAATGACCTTCAAGACATGACTTCACATGCAGATGCCTAATTACAACGGAAATGGGACACAATGTACATTCGGTGACTTTAAAAAACCCGAGGCGTTCTAAAAGTAGACATTAAGTTTGGACATCCATTAAATGTTAACAATATTGTATTAAACTGCAGACGCAAAACCCTTTAACCGTATTGAAACTAGTTGCAATCCCGCCACATATAAATAACAATTATCACAATACATAATAGCCTGCAATAAACAAAGAATTCTTTTTGCTCAACACTCAACCCCTGGATTACTCAATCCATTTTTAATTTTAATATTATTATTTATTTGATGTAATTAATTACTTGAACAGTATTCGCATTGAACTTCCTATTTAACTTTGGTGGTTTAATCAATTTTGTATTTTGTTACTGTAATACCTGTGTACAAAGAAATATAATCACTGATTATTCTAACGACCTTCATTGTTTAATTGCATTTGTCTTAATACGTTTTCGGACGACACGCTTAGTCCACAAGATGTTCGCTTATTTAGCCTAATGGACACACTGTATATTTTTTAAAAACCTCATCCGTTTTTAACTTAATTTTGTTTTTACACTGCTCGCGTTGAAACAGTCTTTTACGCTATACGTGCGGTAGTGTGTATTTTACACGATGCGTTAGCGGCCGATATTGTGGTAGTATTTACATTGTTGTTAGATCTTTCCGGCATAATAATAAACTTTGTTATTTCAAATGGGTTACCCTGTATATTTTTTGCTTTTTAAAATCTTTAAAAAATACTGATTATTTTTCATGTAATATTCCCTATTCCTAAACGATATATTTTCGGAGTTATAGCTACATTTACTCCGCCGAAGTTAAAATAATATATTTAGATAGCTACGATTGAATAAGCCCGTTTAATTTGAATAATCTTTAATATTTTATTTCCTAATAGAAAACTCATAATAAGTTTAGATAATTAGTAAGGTAAACAAAGATAAATCTTTTAATGTTTGTGTCATGTTACAAGTCCGGCGGAGATAACGTAACTCCGAAAGTAGACATTTAGTACTTATAGGTAATATCACAGGAAAAATAATCAGTATTTCTTAAAGAGTCAAAAAGCAGAAAATATACAGGGTGATCCATTGAAATAGCAAACATTATTATTTCGGAAAATGAAAAGATCTGACAACAAAATCTATAAAAATAGTGAAAGCCGTTGCTGAGATAAATGGGGCGTACTCTACTTAAAACTCTCTGTATAATTAAAAAAATTACAAGATGAAGAGTTATACAGCAGGGTTAATTCCTCATACAGATTATTATTATAACTAAAATCAGATGGCCTAGGCAATCACCAGATTTAACCTCACTACACTTATTTGTTGTTTTTTTTTTAAATAAAGGATATTCAAAATGTCTACACAATCAATCACACGCCTTTACATAATGACGCAGAATTATTTATTGTGTGAAAAAATGTTTTAATAACATAAAAAATAGACGATGGATATTTAAAAAAATGTTGTATTTTAATGTTGTGAACTTTTTACATTTGTTAACTACACGTAAATTAACATCAGTTGAACCTCATTGTTATAATTATTTAAAATTGTGTTCTGTCTTGCGTGACAATATACTTTTATTTTATTCATTTTTATTATAAATTGCACACTTAAAAAAATTCAAATTTTATTTTTCGTCACTTGGAGCACCAACTTTCAAAAATTATGTACCCAGCACAAACAAAAAAGCTCGTCTATCATTTCTGCACACATTGTATAGTAATGGCAGTCTTACTTTGGTTGTACTTCACGTATGACGTAAAAATTCATACCAATCTAACGCCTAACATTTTTTTTTCTACAGACGCGCGCAAAATAACTAATTACTATATTCAAACGAAATCGCAAAGTCGATGAATGCCGTGGAGTTTTATTTTGCGATCTAGAGCGAACATGGTAAAACAAAACAGCGGCGATTATTATATGTCAAACTCAGCAAAAGTGATTTGTCAGTATTTTAATATTGTGTCAAATTATACATTTAATTTTCTCTTTTGGTGTCGTAAAAATAATAAATAATAATTCAATCATTATGGAGGCGAAAGTGATGATTATTTCTGTACTCCGCCTGATATTTCCGAACCAGCCCAATCCGCAACTTTAAATTTACTCCCAGAAAAGTCTAGAAGTAAATATGAAAAACAATACCGACTGATTAAAAATATATAAAAAGGAGTTGTTGGGATGAATTCTAATGCAAAAATCCCAGAGAAATCGCTACATACGAGTTTAAATTTACCGAACCCCGAATTATATACTGGTCACTGCTTTAGGCAAGCATCAGCTGTACTTTGTTAAGTAATAGAGGCGCCGATTTAATTCAACTTTTTAATTAATCGTGGAAGATGGAAAAGTTCTGATTGTCGCAGAAGGATATATAGAAGACGCAATTAGCAATAAAATTGACATAGCCCAGAAGATTTTGGGTTCATGGTGTTCATCTACATTGGTTGTTGACTCACCAAAAAACTGATGTAACTAGCAACATTTTGAGTACAACGGCTGCATCTACATCGATTTTTGAATCATCAATAACAGAAGAAATTAAAATGTCAGATATATGTACTCTTAGAACAATAAGCATTCTTATTGTAAACACAAGAAAAATAATTTTGTTTGAGCTAATGGTTTAATAAAGATGCCAATTAAATTGTAAAATTTGTGCTATGACTTCAAATACTTTTAACTGTTTAAAGTGCGGCCGTAGAAAAAGTAATGTGTGTTTTTCGAGCACAAAGTAGATTGCCGCTTTCAAAGAACACCGCGCTCCGCTTCGCGTCGCGCGGCTACATTCTTTCAAGAAACCCTTTTTCTCACTAGATAAAGTTGCAGTAATGATTCATTCTACTTAAATAGGTTTTTAAAACTATTTACTATCTGTTTCTGGCAGTAAACACGATGTAACATAAGCAAAACTAATATTTTATTATAAGTGTATATAATTTGGGTTTGGCTTTACACCTTGACGTCACGTTTTTCACGCAGCTTGTTGTCTTCCGATGTTGACTTTACTCTATTAATTATTTGACAATTAGTGTAATGAAAGTTGTCAAGCTTTTCTTGTGTTGAATGTTGATACAGTGTTGCTGGATGTCTATGAGCGTCTAAATCTGTGAAAATTAATAGTCTAAGATCCAACATAAGAAATATATACCCTCATCTGTTATTTATTAGTGATAAGGAATAAATGATAGATAATGTGCACATTGACACATTACAAATAGGTTGCCTAGTTAAATGACGTACGGATAATAATAAATAATTAAATTTTTAATTCAATTTACTTAATCTACTTTTCTCATTAGTTATTTAAAAAAATTGTACTCAGTTAAGAGAATATACCCAACAGAATTAGAAAAGTATAGGTTGCCTGTCTTCCCCTGCGCAAACTGCGAAGTTACCTGATATAAACAGGTGAGTAAATGTTTTTAATATACTCTCATAAATTATTTAATCTTAGTTTATATCAAATGAAAGCTTATTTTTTTCTTAATCTAACTGTATTTGGTTGCCTTGTTAAAAAGTTGGTCCAGTCTATGGTTGCCTAGATTTTATATGCAAATTTAAAACGCAAGCGGTGAGAGTGACAGAGATGCATTGCGGGCACTACTCCATTCGACCAGACAATAATTTATCAATTTTTAAGGTGGAACCAACGATATTCATCTCTCTAACATTTTAATCCAAAAAGTTAAACTAATTGTTAAAATTTGTGCAACAAAATATTTGTCCTAGGTACCAAGTGATGTATCCTCAGGCGAGGTAGATTTTGATTCATCATTGACACCTGACCAAACAGCACCAAATGATTGTAATATAGAGGCCGGGGCCTTATCAAACTTAGAGCCTGGGGTTGATGCCTCTTCTGCTAAAACTTCCTCCTCGCGACCGTCGTGTATCACAACAAATAAAGAAATAGTTTGTTTATTTTGCAACTGTACTGGAAAGAAAATTGGTCAGCGAAGAGTAAAGGTAATTTTTCCAAAATCTGAAGCTATTGTTGCTACGCTTCAAAAAATTGCGTCAACATCTAATGATTCTGAGGTACTTGATAAACTTGAGAATCAAATTGTCGCGTATCATCCAACTTGTTTCTCATCATATCAAGTACGGATGAAACGCCAAACTGAAGAGCACACTGATTCCAATTGGCATAAAGACCGAGATAGACATAAGTTAGCGTTTAACTCTCTAGCAACATTTATAGAGCAAGAGATCATCAATAATCATAAAGTAATGTACGTCACGCAACTATTCTCTCGGTATAAAGCTTTGTTGCTGGAGTTTGCAGCGGATAAGAATCACTCTCAAGATTTTTTACTTTATCGGGTGAATATCTTGAAAAAATAGCAAAAGTTTTGGCGACCTTCTTACAATTGAATCATCTACTGGACCCCATAATAAAAAGATTATATATCTCAATGATATGGACAAATCAACACTGGCAAATGAAGCTGTACAACTGGAAGGATTAGAAAACTCTAGGTTTCAAGACGTGGCATATAGCTTAAGACATTGTGTTAAAAGTATGCCTAGCCAAAACTGCCTAGTCGACTAACAGTAGATGATGTAATAAACGGAGAATGCACGATTCCAGAGCAACTGTATGAGTTCATGTATGATTTAATCGGATGACCAGATATTTCTCATGATGATTCAAACCTAGTCACTGTTAAAATTAAGTCACTATGTAGTGACATAATTTTCATGATAACGAAGGGTCGAGTTAAGCCTGAGAAAAATATAAATCTTGGATTGGCTTTGAAATCTCTGACTAATTCACGCCCAGTTATCACAATACTTAACAGATACGGTCACACAATTGGATATAACTTGGCCGAAGAGTTGGAGACTGAAATGACTTACACAGACCGCTCAATACTATCTCCAGTATTGTGAGTTCATTAATTTGTTTCAACGATTTTCAAGAAGCATCCGGTGCAGTGACTTTGAGCTGTACATAGTTACCATTTACAACATATCCGATTTCTTCTTTTCATTGAACCAGCCAAATTATGCCAGGTGGTCCATTATGTACCTAAACAATCTTATAAAGGCACAGAATAGTAATTGTCGTGTGGTATCTGAATTTAGACGAGGAGCATTTGGTATCAGACGTACTAAATCTAGTTTCTCCCTTAGAACAGACCATAAATGCTGATGTCTCAAATCAATTGACATATAATCTAGCCGCAGAGTCTATATCAGCACGTCAAAGATGGGCACTTAGTCACAGCATAAGAACCAAAATTGTATCCGCGGTTAAAGAGCATATCGGTTTAACGCAAAAAGATTGATACTCCCCATGCCTTGCAAAAGAGTCGAATCAAAAAGGATAGCGAATGTCTCCAGAGCATCATTGAGACTATAAAAAATACAGTGAATCCCTTCGTTGAAAGTATCGATAAAAATGTTCTGTTTAATATTTCAACTGGTAAGACAGCAAACTCGAAGTTTGTGATTTTCTAATGAACGTTAAGCCCGTTGGAAATAAACAAAATTGACGTTTATTTCAGAATCTAATTTTACTCCTGGAAGGTTCGAAAACCAATTAAGCGTAACAAAATTCTGAATTTCGCGTCACAGTCTGCCACCAAAGCTCAAACCAGCAAAGATCAAAGTAAAAGGGCTATTCTTAAAATGGAACAAAATATTTTCGGACGATTACTTGCGATTAGTATTGAGAAAAACATAACATTGGGCACTGCTTAACGTTTGTTAGCGCCTGTGCCGCCTGCTCTTTTTCTCCTGTACTAGTGACTTATTAAAAAACTGATAAGTCTGCTTAGCCCAGGTATTAAAAAGTAATGTCAAAACTGTTGAGCCTACCGGTATCGATATTGAAATAATAGACGATTTTTATTAGTTATATATAATCGGATCATCTATGCCGCAGACATTTGATAAGATTGCTGAATCTATCTTAATAAAATTATGCTCAACTAACGCCCCTGAAATGCACATTATTTTTGATAGGCACCTAACACCCTCTATCAAGAATTGCGAACGTCAAAGTTCAATAGACCACACGTCATCCAAGGGCCTCTTCAACCAAGGCCTAATGATTTTCTAGAAAGTTAAAAAAATCCCGTTTTAAAGAAGCTCTAGTTGAATTCTTGGCTAATTACTTGAAAAAAGACCATCTAGTGTCAATAATCCAAAATAAAAAAAAATTTATAACAGTTAAAGAACAATGTTTTTCGTACCATACAGTCAAAAATCACGTAAAGAAGAAAATTACTTATGCCAACATAAAAAGGCAGATACGCGGATGATGTTCCATATATCGAAAACGCCACCTAATTCGAAAATATTGGTCGAAGCGAATGACACCGATGTTTTAGTAATTTTACTGGCCACTATCCACAAAATTCCGGAGACTCAAATTTGGTTGGCGGGTTCATCGTCTAAGAAAAGTAACAAGAAAGATCTTAATTGTATTAACTGTACTGAGCTTGCAATGAAATTGGGTCCTACTTTATGCTTGGGTTTGCCAGCTTCCACGCATTTACGGGCAGTGATAACACAGCTGCATTTTATAACAAACAAAAGTCAAACCTTTCAAAAATATTTTCTTAACGAACGGATTTCCAGAAAATATTTGCATCGTTAACGGACCCAGTAGATTCTATTCGTAGACGAAAAATTCAATATGTTCAGGAGTTTACTACCCTTCTGTATGGGATTAAAAATTGTTACAATATCAATGATGTTAGATATCAGCTGTTATGTATGATTAATAGTAGATTATTTTACTAGAGTTAAACAATATAACTGTTGAGCTTAAAAGTTTGCTGGCGAGGTGTTAGCCGAGACAGCAAATTAAGCGAAACAATTATATTTTTAACTCCAAGTGAAATATATTATTTTTTCTTCAAGCGTTTATTGCTAATTTTCATGTGTTATTTTCAAATTTTCGAGATTCTCGAGTCTTATAGTGACTTTATTCTCGACGAATCAGTTGGTACTTTACTGTTACATTCATAATATGACATAACCGAGGTACCAACCTCTAAATAGTTGTGAAACAAAATAACTGTTTTGCTTTTTAATGTTCAGACAGTAAAAGAATTTTTAGCGTCTGCCAGTAGTTCAATAATATGACGTTTTATTGTCGCTTGAAGAAATAGTAGATTATTTACTAGAGTTAAACAATATAATTGTTGAGCTTAAAAGTTTGCTGGCGAGGTGTTAGCCGAGACAGCAAATTAAGCGAAACAATTATATTTTTAACTCCAAGTGAAATATATTATTTTTCTTCAAGCGTTTATTGCTAATTTTCATGTGTTATTTTCAAATTTTCGAGATTCTCGAGTCTTATAGTGACTTTTATTCTCGACGAATCAAGTTGGTACTTTACTGTTACATTCATAATATGACATAACCGAGGTACCAACCTCTAAATAGTTGTGGAAACAAAATAACTGTTTTGCTTTTAATGTCTAGACAGTAAAAGAATTTTTTAGCGTCTGCCAGTAGTTCAATAATATGACGTTTTATTGTCGCTTGAAGAAAAAAATTTTTTATAAATAATTTGATATTGTATTAAAATTTAATTTGCATTAAATTCAGTATTTATTTTATTTTATTTTCACTACGTTATTGCTAAAATCTTCATTAATAATAACTTGCTTCACCATTGTCTGTCGAATGGAGTTATGCCCGCAACTCATCTTTGTCACTCTTACCGCTCGCGTTTAAAATGTAAATCTTAAACCTAGGCAACCATGAACTGGATCAATTTTTAACAAGGCAACCTAATACAGTTAGATTAAGAAAAAAATAGACTTTCATTTGATATAAAATAAGATTAAATAACTGATGAGAGTATACTAATAACATTTACTCACCTGTTTATACCAGGCAACTCCGCAGTTGCGCAGGGGAAAACAGGCAACCTATACTTCTTTAATTTTGATGGGTATATTTTCTTAACTAGAGTACGATTTTTTAAATCACTAATGAGAGAAGTTGATTAAACAAATTTATTAAACAATTTAATTATTTTATATTATCCGTACGCCATTTAACTAGGCAACCTATTTGCAATGTATCAATGTGCATATTATCTATCATTTATTCCTTGTGACTAATAAATAACAGATGAGGGTATATATTTCTTATACCGGATCTCGCACTATAATTTGTGTTGTTTATCTTAGAAGTGCGCATGTTAATAAACACTTTGGATGTAATTAACTAAAATGCACAAATATCAAAGGAATGGAACAATAAACTGCACAAATACTTTCTTTATTTGTTATATATTTATGAAGAAAGAAAATGATAAGTAAAAGGAATTATTAAAGAAAACATCCAAAAGTGTCTTTTTAATTCTAACCTATAAAATTTACTTAAATAAGCGTAATCAGCTGTGCGCAAGTCCGACAACGTTTTTGCCAAATACGTCACTAGTTTTAATGACGTGCAACCAAAGTAAGATTGCCATTACTAAACATGGTGCCACCAAAGAAGATACTTTCGTCTGATGTACGAAATAACGTATCGATCAATGTCAGAATAAGCCATGAATACGTGTAAAATAAAGAGGGAAGATGTACTGTAATGTAACCCAGGTTAGAAAAGCTCGGGTTAAGTCCGACATAACACAAACAAAAAAGAATCATACCAGTAAGGGTCCATCAGGTTCGAGATCAAATTTTCAATTTGATCGACCGATTTGAAAATTAGAGGTCCTCGTACACAAGTGTAAAACCAAAAACATAGGGTCGTTAATCAGGAATAATGTAATACAGCTCATTTTCACACACAATGCGATTAAAACTGAAGAACGTCAGTGTCAAACCTGTTGGTTTGTAAGGTGGGTCGACAGTGGCCCTACTTTTCGGGTTCGCGCTGCGAATGTTCTTAAGAACTTGGGAAGCACCAAAATGAGAAGTACAAATTTCAGCCATTGTAATTCTACTTATAAAGATTCAGTTTCACATACACAAAAATCAAATGAGCAAAGGTCAAGGGGCAATGGCTGTTGTATCCTCACTCCGATCTTCATCCCTTACGTTATAAAATATTAGTAATTCAACAAGGCCGACTCTCACATCTCATACCGCCTAAAATTTAAATTCAAATCGAGCCATTTCAGTACTATAATACATTCAGCGAACACATGAAGTTAAACCACTCCTTCATTAATTTGTGATAATTTGAACTAATAAATGCAGAGACTACTTTACAATATGTAAATTTATATAAGCGCAAAATTTCAAAAATAATTTATTAATACATTATGAAATATTGAAAAGTTCTGTTTTGTAAAATGAATAGAAACGAGAGCAAACTACTAATAAGATAATAACCAAACCCCACGTGAAAACCAAAATGTCAAATAACGCAGAAATCATGTCATTGTTTGTAGGGTGTCTAAAGTACCTCCCCAGGCTTGTATTTCCGTTATTTTTAATTTTTCATAATTTTTAAAATTTTTGCAAATAAGATTAAATTCTCTATAAGATAAGTAAATACAATTTTCAAATTCTGTACTTTTATAATGGTATGATATTCAACTTTCATTACGTATCTTATGGAGAATTTAGTCTCATTTACGAAAATAAAAAAAAAATAATAAAAACCAAAAATAACGGAAATACAAGCCTGGGGAGTGTTCTAGGAACACCCTGTATACGCGTTATAAATACAGTTACTCAATAACACGTTTCAGTCAAAGCGATGTAAGAGAAAAAGTTCCGCCCTAGTGATATCCTTTTCTGTCAGTTTTACCAACACGAAACCTCTAAAATACTCTAAATTTTAAATTATCACCAAAATCAACCCAAGTCAAGCTAACCTTAAAATTTTTAATTATTCGTTTGAGTTTTGTGTTTGGGTTTGTTCTGCGTGGTTTTATCTTCTTTTGATCGTTTTGCTGCTTTTTTACAAACAGTCTTTTCAAGACTAAATTGTTTACTATTACCTCTGTCTTCTGTAAGTATTTAAAATTGTTTTATTAAGTACCTGTAATTTATTTTTATTAAGATATCAACATGGCTACAGAAAAGGTTAATAATCTGTGGCTTGGGTTGACTTTTGGTGATAATTTAAAATTCAGAGTATTTTTGAAGGTTCGTGTTGGTAAAACTGATAGAAAAAGATAACACTAGGACGGAACTTTTTTCTCTTACATCGCTTTGACTGAAACGTGCTATTGACTTCAATTTCATTTAAGTTGACGTTTTGTCAAATGTCGGTCGCTGTCATTCTTGCTTCATTCTGTATGTTTGGTTACTTGTTACTTTTTAAGGTTAGTATTTCAACTGACAACCACATATCTTGCCACCACTGTTTTAGTTACTTCCTAATTTTAACCCGTAACTAAGAGTAAATGCTCAAATTGACTTAGAAGTTTTTAATATTGATTCATATGCACATACTTAATTATGACGCAGGGATCTTCTTTCCTGGCAAGAAGTTTATACATTGACATCGATGTACCTATACATAGCTATGATACATAATAACATAAATGTATACTGTGTCTATACTGTGACATTATTGCGTCGTATACCTAACCATGCAAAAACTCGTTTACATATCCTTACGAAAATGTTTAAAAATCTCATCAAGGTGTAAAACTGTAATAAATTTATAAAGTTTAGTTCAAATCAAATACATGGCATAATTACACTTTAATGGTTCTAGAGTTCTCTATTCAGTAAAAAATAAGCCTTGATCTTTACTACTTAAAGTAAACTTTATATGTGAAATGATTGATTGTACGTCTTTACAGGAAAACTATTATGAGATTAATTTAACAGGATTAAACGTAAGTAAAAGCCAATTCAAGCGCGTGAACAAATACCTTCTTAGTACACATTTTAATGCTTCACAGGTAAGTACGTAACCTCAAAGTTTATCGCAAAATTTAAAATTATTTTAAAACGATTACCTAATAATCGGTGGGGTCATTCCGATGTCAAGTTAATTATAAGTTAATTGTTACTTTTAATTTTATCAATGCAACAAATGCAAGCCGCCAACCATCACAATTAAAGACGACGTTGTCATTTTTATATTGAAACAAGATATAAGCAGATCCGGACTTTTTTTTTCCTTTTGATAAAATGTATTTGTTCTTATTACGAAGCTTGTAAAAACTATAGGTATTTATATTGGCTGCGTGCATAAAATCGATTCTGGTCAAGGCAAGTGGCTATTAGGTACGTGCACTTTAATAATTGCTCTCTTTTTGAGATCAATTCCTTTCTGTTCTGATGCGTATGAAACAATTACGTAATCGTTACTGCAATTTGGTCTGAAGAATAACGACGTGACAACAGCGCGTGTGCGCAAAAATAGTATTGTGCACTCAAGACTAAAGTAGTAGTCGATATAAAACATGAAATTATTATTACCTTTCATATCGTTAAATCCCATGACTATATCATTAATTGCGCCATTTTTGTCCGGAACCTTGATGGAAGTAATAGTTGCTCCGTACGTGATTACTTGAACTTTTATATCGTTCGGAGTTTATCCAAGTGAACCTCCTAACCGGTGTCGATTTTCCACTAGTATTATCGGTGAAAAACCGAAATTATCTTCTTCAAATTTAACGTTTGAATGCATTTTGTTTCGGTGTTAAAACGAGCACTGGTTGACTGTATTGTGCGGTGAAGATTGCAGGCAAGTGTCAATTTAAATTTTTTTAAGATAAGACGCGGGCAAAGAGATAATTTTGATAACAACCACTTCCTACATAAATATATTTGTTGTTATTGTTAAATTGAGCATTTACGCTAAAATAGGACCGTTTTGGCACCACCACAAAATTAAAAAAAATATTTGTGTTTATTCCTTTTGTTTATTATAAAATTCTTGAATGACGTGTTTTCATTTTTATAAATGGTAACATTATTTATGAAGTTTCTGTGTTTGGGTTATCCACTTTTAATTTCTTTACTAAGAGCCCTATCAGTAATTTTGGCATTTTTACCAAGGATTTTTATTTTTTATCGGGTCTAGAGGGTGGCAAAATTATAGATGCGAAAAAATTTTAGAATCTGCAAAATTAAAAAAAATCGTTATACAGTGTGTACTGTAGAGCAAATTTAACATTATGAACAATGAGTATTTGAAAAACGTTGCTAATTAAATTAGACAAATATACAGGATGCTCCGTAAGTAGTGCATCAACGGTATGAAGAATATTATTTACGGGAACCAAAAATTTTATTGTACCAGGCGTAATGTTTATTAATTAAAAATAGATTACACATAGTGATTACATTATTTCACAACACATTTATTACCCTAGCTTCGTGTACACGTAGGTACATATTTCTTTTATATATAAATGACGCTTCAGTGTAACGCGCGAGCATGGGCGTAACATAGGTATTTTACACGTTTATGGATGCTTTATTTAGTCTTAAAAATTATGATTTTTTAAGAAATTATATTGAAATTTTCATGCTGTGTTAAGATTATTTTCAATTTTTTTAGTTTTATTTCTTAATACTGTTAAAATTTTAACATCTGCAAAATTTAAACAATTTAAATATTAACAATCACGTTTAGTGTATGAATGTATTTAAAAATCGTTGCTAATTCAATCGGAGAAGTATATAGGATGAACAGTAAATAGTGGATCAAAGTAATGTCGAGAATAGAAGTGTCACTATTTAAGGGAAACAAAAATGTTTATTGGTCTATATCTAAAGTCTTGAAAATTATATTTTTTAAAAATATATTGAAATTTTCATACTACGCGAAAAGATCATTTTAATTTTTAATGGTGTTAAGAAAATAAAAAAAAGCAATAATTAATTAACAGCAATTAAAATTTCAAACGATGGTTTAACGTTATGAAGAAGCATTTGAAAAACGTTTCTAATTAGATCGGGGAAGCATTTGAGAAACACTGCTAATCAAATAGAGCACGAATAACGGGGATTCAAATAAGAAACTGGGCTAGGTAGGTCCTGGAATTTTTTTGACATCTTTGTAATTTCTTTAACAAAGTAGTCAACTGATACTACGTTTAGGTTAGAATTTAAGGTTTCTAAAAACTTTCTTTCTGTCAATTTTGAGGTTATATTTATGTCACGTTTTAATGCAGAGCTCTACGCCACCACGTGTTATTTTGCTGTACTTTAGTGTACAATATAAAAATAATTAAATTAATTCAATTCCACGGTCTGCCCAGTCAAGTCTTTTATTTGAACACCCGTTACAGTCCGTAAGTGGTTCATCAACGGAAGGCTGAGAATAGAAGGGTCATTATCTAAAGGAAACAAAAACTTTTTATTGTCCTTTGCTTAGTTTTGAAAATTGTACATTCTTCAAAATTTTTTTGAAATGTCATACTTCGTGTTAAGATAATGTTCGATTTTTTACTCCACATCTTATGAAATAAGATGGGGAGTTACCAGACGGTTTCTAAACCGAAAATTTTTTTTTCACTTTTTCCGACGAATTAGAGTTAGTACATTATAATAAAGCAAAAAAAAATTTTTTGTCCGACGGCCGGCCGTCTGTCCGTATGTAAACAGATATTTATAATTCCTCAGATTTGATTAGTTTTTGGGCACCTACACATATTTTCGAATTTTTAAAATATTTAAAAAGATATTTATTTTACACATTTTTGTTTCAAATATAACAATCACGTGACAATAATTGTTGTAACAATATCTCCACCAATATCAATTTTACAAAAAAGGGAGGGAGAAAAGTTGTTGGATATTCTATTGTCTATAGCTTTTGTTTGAAACATTTTTTTCTAAAACGCAATTTTATTTTCGATTATTGGGGCGATGTGGAGTTCTGCGGTAAACGCTTATTTTGAATTTTTATGATTAATGGTGAAAACATATTGGAGCTGCAAAATTTGAACAATAATTAAAATTTTAAAAGCAATTTTAGTGTGACAGTTATGAATAAGCAGTATTTGAAAAACATTGCTAATTAAATTGGAGAAGTATACAGGGTGTCCCGAAGTAGTGAATAGAAAGGGTCAAAAATTGTTCAATAAGTTGTTACATCTAGTGCCGCCTCGTGCTGTCGTAACACGTCCAAATAGTAATCTACTTAGCAACTTTCCTGACAGACCTGACCCCTAAATAGTGGATCAACGGAATGTCGAGAATAGAAGTGTCATTATTTAAAGGAAACAAAAATGTTTATTGGTCTATATCTAAAGTCTTGAAAATTATATTTTTTTAAAAATAATAAGAATTGTTATTGTCCTATACTTAAAGTCTTGAAAATTATGATGTTTATTAAAAATTATATTGAAATGCTCATACTCCGTGTTAATATAATTTGCGATCTTTTTTTACTTTTTGTTTAACGGTGTTAGAGAAAATTATGGAAGCTGCAAAATTTAAAAAATAATTAAAATGTAGAAACACGTTTAGCGTTGTAAACCAGCAGTTTTGAAAAACACTGTTAATCAAATAGAACAAGAATAACAGGTGTTCAAATAAAAACTGGGCTAGGTAGGCTCTGAAATTTTTTTGACATTAATAATTTACATTTGAGTTCACTCACTGATGAAGACTCGCCTGAAGAGTCCCAAATGAACGAAACAGTTGTGTAGTGATTCTCGGTGTTTGTTTGCAATTTATACAATCTCTTCCGAATTTACAGCAGGCGATTCGACATTGTTTTTAAGCCAACGCTTAGATGGTATTAATAATCCAGGAATCGATTTGTAACTGTTTATGCATTTAAAGTTTGATAATAAAATTTTATCTTAAAGATAAATAATTGGATATCTTAATTTTAAAGTAAAAAACGAATTTTGGCTCTATAATTTTAAATGCACAGGGTGCTGCGTAACTAGACTTATTATTTTTTTCTGTTATTTTTCGAGCAGGATGTTTTTTTACCGTTGCACACTTTCTATACGATTTTACACGTTTGTAGGTATCAGGACGATGCCCGAAATGCTTGTTTTGACTTTTTTCCATACTACGTGTTAAGATAATTTTCGATTTTACGTTTACAACTTTTTTACATTTAAGAATGGGCTTAATGAAAATTATAGAAACCGCACATCGTGGAGCAAATAAATTATAATTGTTTGCATTCTTGACGACCCTATTAATATTTTTAAACATATTTAATACATTCAAATACAATATTATTTATTAATGGTAGTCATCCGAAAACCACTCGTGGTTAATTTTTTTGCCTGGAGAAATTTTAAATCGATTTACTTAAGTTTCGACCCCAATTTATATAGACACATTTGTCAAAACACAGTACAGAATCACTAATCTTCTTTTGATAAAACTCTGATTAGAAATTGGACATAAGCTGCAGACTTATTAATTAATTTATTAAGTAATTTTTTTTTCGTAATTTCTAAATTATTACTTATACATTTTTTCTTCAAATAAAAGTCAATTAATCGATTGTTTGTACTGATGCTTAAGTTCTCAATATCTTTAGAAATATTAATTAGTTATGAAAGAAAACAATATTGAAAGTTTTAATAACTACAACTTTCTATTTGTATTAATTCTCATCTTAATTATCAATTCTCAAGAGAGCTGTGGAACTAAGAATCACTAACTGGTTTTAGGTTTGGGTGTTGTTAAACAGCTACATTTAAAAGTATTGGAGTTTAATAAGGTTATTAAGGCTATTAAAGAATATCAAAACTATTGGTTTTTATAAAGTGTGCGACTATTATTTTTTGTTGTATTCCAAAGCCTTGATGCTGTCAATAATCCACTACGCCTCGTATCAGTACCTGTTTATCAGTGTATAATCAATAAAATGTGTTTTCAAAAATCATTGATCCTTCACTTAATTGAATTGTTAAATAAATATGTAATTTAACAAACAGAAAACACCAAAAACTGCACCAAAAAACTTTACACGGACACGTGTTTCAATAGCTAAGCTATCATCATCAGCGATACCGGCAGTTTTTGGTGTTTTCTGTTTGTTTAATAGACGCTGCAGTTTAGTGTTCCATTCCTTTGAAATGTGTAATGTTTACTTTGGTTGACGATAGTAACAATAGTCATATTTACGGTTGTGATTAGTAAATCAGTAGATACCGGTTTTAATAAAATCCCGTAAAATCAATTTTTAACAATTAATGATTTTTGACTAAATTGATTGTTAAATAGTATCTTTATAGTTTTTTAATTCAATTTTGTTCAATTCTATAAAGAGATAAAATAAATAAAAGTTATTATTATTTAAACAATTTTTGTGATCATTATTTTATTATCATAATAATTTTTTTTATGAGTTGCAGAAATAATTTGACCTCAAATGAAAAGTTGTTATCAAATTTATTTAATTGTCATTTATTCAGAGTCAAATTAATTTAGTTTAATAATTAAATGCATAATCCAACTTAAATGAACCAATTATTTGTATTATTTCTACAAAAAAATCAATTAACATTTGACATTGACAATCAGTGGCCCTCTACCATTAACATTTTAAGTGTCGAGTATAATTAAAATTAATAATGATATGATATTATTGTTGTAAATTTTAAAAAATGCACTGCATATAACTATGCTCTGTACTATCTACGCGTAGCATCTTTATCTCTTATTGATTCCTATAATAATTCTGAAATGATCTGTGATGTTTGATATTAATAAGCAAAGTTTTGTTTTTGAAAATTTATTAAGAATCAAATTTTTTTTTAAGTAAGTATGTTTATTGTCAGTACGGCTCCACATGAAGACAGATTGATACACAATAGTTGTCAAGGTTACATATACAGGGTGTTTCATTAATCAGTACAGAAAATGAAACTGGAGATTCCTTGCAAAATTTAAAGGGGGTTTAAAATAAAAAATTTTCCTTAAAGCCTCCCTGAAGAGTTAGACAATCTGTAGCAATGCTAGGTAGCGTTAACGGAAATTTGTTCAAAAGAATAAGAGCCTGTATTCAAGAAAATGGTGCCCATTTGAACACTCTCTGAAATAATATTGTTAATTTAAATTAAAAATGATAGTTAATAATAATATTGTTATTTATGTCAAACTTGCATACGCAACTATTAATTAAAATTCTGCAAGTTCGCTTAATTTATTTTTGGTGAAAAAGTATTGAGTTTACGTGAAATTTTAAGAGACAAAAAGTTTTTAATTGAATTGGCCCTCCAAAATCTGAATTTTAAAATTGAAAAAAAAAATTAGTTAAAAAGTTCTGGGCAAAAAACTCTAAGGGGTAGTAAGACTCACCTTGCAGAAAACAAGGGTGAATAAAATTATGAAATTATGGAGGCTTCTTGGTAGTAGTATTTGAATGTTTAGATTTCTTTTTTATTTCAAGTCATTTGTGAAAAAATCGATTAATGTGAATTTTTACACATCTTTAAGGGGCTGTAACTCTTCAGGGGAGGCTTTAAGGAAATTTTTTTTATGTTAAACCCCCTTTAAATTTTAAGGGAATCTCCAGTTTCATTTTCTGTACTGATTAATGAAACACCCTGTATATTACTAATAAAACGACATTGTAGTATACAATGGAGATACAAAACATTCCTATTCTAAGTAGTTGCATTGAAAATATTCTTTTAAGCTATAAAAAGGGTTGCCAAGTAAGAGAGTATTAAGTGTCAGCCTGAACTGCTTATATGTGCTTATTTGTTTTATATTGATAGGCAGATTATTAAAAATTTTGCAACGGGTTGTATTGTAGGTTATTCTGAAATAACGATGTTCTATGATGCCCCGGGTTTAAAAGGTGTTTATGGCGCGTATTATGACTGTGTTCGCCGTTTGAGAAGCGTATACGGAACTTATAAGCATAGCAGCTTATTTCTAAAATATGTACGTACTCGTTACTGTGAGAATCTTAAATTTTTAAAGAAAGACCTACATGACGTTCTTAAAGGCAAGTTACAGATAAGCCGTATTGCTCGTTTTTGCATTATTAATATACGCTCTGTGTTAGCACTGCCACCCCAGTTTTCTATGTTATATGAGATATATGAATGGAAATTTGCATGATAAAATATTAATAATGTATGTTATTACACATTTTTAAAGTGAGAAGTGCATAGCAAGACCTTTGGAGCTTTTTACATATTGTATCTATGTGTAATGACCAGGAGAGGTCATGTCTAACCGTTAGTCAAGTATTCTTGCCGACTCGGAGCATGTGATACCGGCTACATCCTTTATAGTTGAAGTTTTCGTAGACTGCCAAAAAGAACTACAGACGTTTGTCTTCGTTTACAATTAACCCATTGCTATCGCTCCACCTGCGCAGCTTATTTAAGATAAGGTCAGTTTTAACGCAAAGGTCCGTTATGTTACCTGATTTAATTAAAATATCGTATCATCAGCATAGGATGTTACACAAAATACTACTTTGAGAATCATTATCTATGAGATGTGATATAAGGTCGTTGGAGTAGAGCAGAAAAAGTGTAGGGCAAAGTATGAACCCCTGGGGGACTCCAGATGTTATTGGGCATGTAAGACTATGTTTTTGTTATTTGGTAATTCATTATACTGGGTTCCCCATATTAGACTATACAATTTAAAAGTCGAATAAAAACTTTCTAATCAAAGTAAATTAACTTTTTAATTGACTAATATGTAGCTTATTCTGTGGGATTTATGACTAAAGTAAATAACAATTCAAGTTTTGATCATGTCTTCCAAATGCCCTCCTTCGACTTCAATGCATTTTTGAATTCTAAGTTCAAAATGTATCATCACTCGGCGAAGCAAATCTCCATTTATTCCTGCAATTTCATTTCGAATCTGCTCCTTCAGCTCCAGAATTGTTGCGGGAATTGTTATTTACTTTAGTTATAAATCCCACAGAATAAGCTACATATTAGTCGATTAAAAAGTTAATTTACTTTGATTAGAAAGTTTTTATTCGACTTTTAAATTGTATAGTTTAATATGGGAACCCTGTACAACGATTTTTAAGTTCACATTTTCGCCGGTTGAGATGTGTAAAATGTATGTAAATTTTAGAATGAAATTTTGTTCAATGAAATGGTAAGAATTAAAAAGATTAAAATTTGATAGTTGAGATTAATGATGAATTTGCTTGATAACCATTTAGATATCACCTCGGATATTACTTACATACATGGATCCTAGGAAGGACAGGGTTAGATACCGTTAGTCTAAAATGAAGTTGTTTTGGTATAATGTTGTGACATTCTAACAAAGCTCTCCGTGAATCAGCAATCATTTTAAGATATTTATCGTGTGAACATCTATTAAGCTCACTTTATGTTAAACATTTATTGATAATTATTCAGTTCATAATATTACATACAATATGTCAACATTATCTTGGTTACTAATAATACGTTAGATGGACAATTATTTTGAACATTTTATTTTTGTTGATACGATAAAGCTTTGAATATCACTGAATATTAGCGATAAACCCTCCTAAATATCCTCCCAAGTTCCATCATGTAGGTTCTTCAATGTTTCTGAAACGAAGTGTCTTCTATTATTGAGAAATGTCATTGGGCCCATTACGCTATGACTTTTTACTTATTAAAGCACCCATTTCTTTTCTTCAACTTCCATTCCAGAAGCAGACACAATTTAAGGTCTTACACCTATTCTACCCTCAACTGATTGAGTGCCGAAATGTCATCGAGCATGGTTATTCTCCTAATTCGGAACACTATAACGTTGCAACTGCTATATCCATCTGTCTTTCGAGATTCCGAAATTGTAACAACCATTCCAGAGAAGCAATGTTTTGTTGTCAGTAGAAGCTCAACCCATGCAAGTACTTGTAGAAATGTCTCTCCTTACTAAAATCTCTGATGAATATTTCAGGTCCGTTTTGAATCTGAAATAGTATTGTTTCTATAGCTAGATCAGTTGCATTGTTATCTAGCACACATGATTTTTAAATTAGAAATCAAAATAAAAAACTACCAAAATTTGTTGTTTTAATACCACTGACATGTCAGCAATAATTTACTTTATTTATTCGATATGGCACATATTCATTATTTTATTATGATGTAAGTGTTATGTATGGTCCCCAGCAGATCAGTATAAACCATAGTGTGGTGATGAAAAACCGTGTGAAATTGTGAATTGGTTCGTCTTGGCAAAGCATTTGCTTCAAGGTTTAATAAAACTTAAACTAAAACTAAAACCTAAACATGCCAACCCTTACCCACCTTGGTATTCATATGTAATAATTTTAATTAGGTTTGTAAACATTATAGAAGGTAAATAGGAATTTAAAATATAACAGCACAGCCATATTGCATGTCTTATAGTGTATTTCCTATACAGTTTTGTGTATTATTGAATAAGGAGTTAAAACTAAAGTACAGTGCGTTTCATTTGAAAGACACAGTTGACAATGAAAACCTTCTTCTTGTTCTTGTTTTCTTTTGTATAATGTTCAGAGACAAAGATGTTTCGTGTAAAAATAAATTTGGGGCAGTATGAGACCTACCAACCTAAGATTGAGAAAATGCGGGAGAATTGGGGAACTCAAATGTAGAGGGGGGTGTTATTTGGATTAAAATGCCGCATTTTTAGCCTATGTAGTAGTAGGCCATTGTTGCTAAAAAACTCATTCTTAATTATTCTCATGAAATAGTGTAGGAAAACAAGGAAAAATTTGCTCGCCATTCGTCAAAAAATCCCTCACGAGTGACAGATTCGTACAAAAATATTTTTTATTTATTGTAACTATTTCAAAGTTCTTCATCATTTCTAAGAAAACATATGCAAGCAAATGCTTTCATTAGGTTTGTATTTGTTTATTGTTGATATAGCTATGCAAAATAGTAAGTAGCATGAAAGTTTTTTATTTGAAATGTTTTCTTTGCATTAAAGCTTTCTTTATAACCACATTTTTATACTTGCTCCATTTCAAGTTTGAGCGAGTTCAAATTTCCACCCAAACCCTTTCCTCGGGAAACATCGGACTATATAGTTAGTAGAATAACTAGGACCAATTTTTCTAGGCCTTCTGATTTTTTTGTTACCAACTTACTTATTATGGTAGCCATATTGGATGTATAAGCTACCAAATTGAACATAAAAGAGGTTTAAACAGCTTTACCCATTGATGGAAAATGGAAATTTATTTCAAAAAACATTGTTTACTTAGTGGGCTGAGAAACCGTAATTGTGTTAGGTTATATCTGTTAATATTCCGGAAGACTTTTGTATCAATAAATAATTTTCCGTCCAAAAATAGGCCTGTTATACGTGGATCAAAACCTTTTTACGCTTAGGTATAAGAAATAATAGTATATTCAAGAACTAGTTTCAGAAGACGCATTTTATAAGACGAGTACAGTTTCGAAAGTACTACGAGTCGCTAAAATGCCTTCTGAAACGAATTCATTATACTATTTTTTTCTATTTTGGGCTTTTCAGATTGATTTTAAAATAAAATTCCGCGAGTTTTTAAATTTAGGGAATTTTGAAGTATAATTGCTAGGGTGGCAATATTTTCATTAAACTTTGGTTTAAATGCTAGTTTAAGTTTAATTAGTACATTTATCTTTCGTTTAATTTAATAAAAAATTGGTGGAAATAAAATAAGTAGATAAATAAATCTACTGAACAATTAATTACGATTTAAATTAACGCACGTCGAACGTAACCACAGTTTTGACTTTTAATATCAAATCAGTGTTACCACCGTTCGAATAAAATTGTTCTATTTCTATAAAAGAACTCAATTTTCTATAAAAGAACTCATTTGGGTGCTTTTATAGCTCTGTAAGCGACCCAAAATAGAAAAAAAAAGTTTTTTATTATCAAAAGTTTATTAGGACTAAAATAATTAATTAACGTCAATCGATTGGATCGTAGTCGCAAAATCAAATTTTGATTAAATTTTTTTAAAAGATCTAAAAACACAATTTGAATTTTTTTTCAACAAATTGAAAACCCTTAAGATATTTCGATACAACATTTGTTTGAGCTTGGATGAGTAGCTCAATCTTTTTCCCATTTAACCAAAATTGAATCTCATAATATTTCCGAAATCGCCATGTAGTACCTAGTTACTTTTATATGCGATATCCAGTATTTTGGTAGGTAACACTTCTATTCGATGTTATTAGGTCTGGTTAAGTCTATTTTAGGTATTGCATAATAAATACCAACAAAATCGAATAGATGAATTTTTTGAACCCATGATAATTTTAAAAATGATGTTATCTTGAGTGTTTGCCTCTCTACTGTATACAGCCCTAAAATGTCAATGTCATCTCAGTAAATAAATAAAACTATTTATTATTATCGCTTTGCACTTTAACGCACTTAAAAATTACGTCATTTCATGTACATAAAACGTTATTTCGCCATAGATATTGTAATTGTTTAAATTTAATTTAAATAAAACAAATATTATACTTTGAACCGTGTGTGATTTGATTATAAACAGTACTCACAAGAATTATATTTCAATTAAATACAATGGTTTAAAAGGTTTTTTTTCACCATTCTTTCCATGATCATATTGCTCTCAAATTCATTTAAATGGAAAAGTGATCGCAAATTTATTCAAATGCAAATGAAACTTGAACGTTTTACGTATAATTAAAAACCCATTAAAGTTACGTCTTGTTTGTTAATAGACTGTGTAAAGTTCAACAGCAGTAAAAGTCAAACTTAATAATTTTTTTTCCGGATAAATGTAGTATTTTGCAATACAATTACTACTAGTTATTAAATATTAACCTAATTTACCTACTTGTTTTGTTGTTTTCCCTTAAAACATGGAAGGTGTATACTAATAATATTGTATTGTTGCTAAATATTGTCTACTGAACGTTTACATTTCTGTTTCAAATGAGCTACTCGTCATTTATATATAAACGGTTAATGTTTAATGTACTTGTGAAACTTCGCGCTGAAGATTGTTCGGTAAGATCTTTAATTTCTATTCGTCACATTCGTATTGTAATTATTATATATTATATTTATTTATGTGTATTGGTGTCATCGAAACAGATTTTCACATTTTACCCCAAGGGTCTTCATTCTTCGAGATTTTATTTTAATTTTTATACTGCTGGTGTATGACTGGCTTGAGGAAAATGTCTAACAGGAATAAATAATAGGCTGGGCACAATACTGAACTTGTACGGCCAGTCTAGCTTGACATACTGACCATTGCCTACTGACTGATAACAGAACGCCATCGACATAGTGCATTAACTTCTGAAACATCATCCACTTCGCCTATAGACAACATTATATCGCTCATTTTGATTTTTGGAGTCATGAAATATCAGTGACGCACATCAAACAGTTTTATGAAAAGCTTATATTCAGAATAACTACTGTGGTAGCCCTTAATATGACCTCAAATTTAGAAAATCTGATTGTATGTTTTTAATTATTAATGGTTTGTTTTATGAAATTAATGTTTTAAATGTACCTATACAGTGGTCCCAGATTCAATGTTACAGCAAATATCCTCGTTACCATAGCAACTACTACACTAAATACTAATTTCTTTGACCCCTTTGATAAAATTGATCAAACATGTTAATTTTTTTGCTATTAAACATATTTGATATAATTGGATGGTCAGCGAAGTAGTGGTGGATTAAACGTTTTTTTTTCCAAAAATAGATTTAAGAAAGAGATATTTAGTTTATATAGTGTGAATAGACGTTGGTCCTTGTCACTTCATGTGACGTCATCAAATTTGAAGTGGCCTTATCGTTTGGCGAGTAATACTTCCATAAATTTCATTTTTTATGTTTATTTTTTATTTTTTAAATAAATTTTATTTATAATTAAAAATTTTTTTTTTATTTTTTTTTTTTTTTTTTATTAAATTTTTTTTTTTAATAAATTTTTTTTTAATAATAAATTTAAATTTTTTTTTTTTTTTTTTTTTTAAAAAAAATTTTTTTTTTTTTTTTTTTTTTTTTTTTTTTTTTTTTTTTTTTTTTTATAAATTTAAATTTTTTTTTTTTTTTTATTTTTAAAAAAAAAATTTAAATTATTTTTTTAATAAAAATAAAAATTTTTTAACAAAAAAAAAATTTTTTTTTTTTTTTATTTTTTTTTATTTAAAAAAAAAAAAAACCAAAACCCTTCTTTTTTTTTTTTTTTTTTTTTTTTTTTTTTCCAAAAAAAAAAAAAAAAAAAAAAAAAAAATTTAATTTTTTTTCAATTAATTTTAAAAAAAAAAAAAAAAAAAAAAAAAAAAAAACCCTTTTTTTTTTAAAAATTTATCAATTTTTTTTATTTAAAATTAAAATAAAAAAATTTTTTTAAAATTCAAAATTTTTTAATTTTTTTTTTTTTTTTTAAATAAAAAAAATTTTTTTTATTTTTTTTCCTTATTTTTTTCAAATTTTTTTTTTTTTTTTTTTTTTTTAAAAATTTTTTTTTATTTTTTTTTTTTTTTTAAAAAATTAAACTTTTTTTTTTTTTTTTTTTTTTTAAAAAAAAAAAAAAAAAAATTTATTAAAAAAAAAAAAAAAAAAAATTTTTAAAAAAAAAAAAAAAAAATTTTTAAAATAAAAAAAATAAAATTTTTTAATTAAAATAAAATAAAAAAAAAAAAAAAAATAATTTTTTTTTAAAAAAAAAAAAAAATTTTTTTTTTTTTTAAAAAAATTTTAATTTAAAACTTTTAACAAATCGCAGGAGTGAATTTGAAATTTAGGAAAATTTTCATTAAACCTTGATTGTATGGATAAGTTTTCGTTCCCACATAGGTAATTAAGATTTACTAGACAAGGTATTTATCAATGAGCGTTGTTATTCTTTTAAATATTTTTTAGAAGCAATCGTATAGGTTTTCTCCCAAACTTTAGCATATTTAAACAATTTAGAGAATTATCTAATGCGATCACGTTTGCAAATGGCATTAATGAGTATGGTATCTTCTAAGTTTAAAATTAAAAAACATCCCTGTGCAATACATTTCTTATGGAAACGGTGTTGGCTATACGCTCTTAAATACTGCCGCAGCTACACACACCACCCTATTGCTGTATTTCTCTAAGTAAAACGTCTATGTAAACAAGTTTCGTTAAACATATGTAGCATCTAAACTTGACAGATTTCTAGATATTGGCATATTTAGTAAAAAAAAAAATTATTCCACGAATGAACAAGAGCCACAAATTTTACAATAACCTAATATATTTCTTATAAATGAGTTCTATTTGAAGACAAGACGTCGACAAGAAATTAAACTGTTTTTCTGTTACATCTCCATAAAAGAATGCCCTAATTCAGGAAACTCTTTAATTAAATATTAAGGAGAAAATCGTACATTAGAATCATGCGTTACTTTAAATTGGCATCAATTTGTACACATCTTATAGTTTAAGTTGTTGTAATTTGTTATTATAAAATTTATGTTTTTTGTTCTTTCATACATTGAATTTTTTTTTTACTAAACTGTTAAGTTTGAATGCCATATATGTCTAATAAAAATTTTCTACAATTAACCATAGAAACTAAATATCAAGTTATATGCATGGTGTCCCACAAGAAAAAAAAGTTTTATTCCACCACGACTTTTGTGAACAACCTATACTAATTATGTTGCAATAGCAAAAAAGAATTGACAGATTTGATCAATTTGTCTAAGACATTTTTTTGCAGCTGCTATGTAACGGAGATAACATTAAATCTGGGACACGCTGTATAGTAGTTTATGAGATTATTTCTTAGTAAATTAAAAAAAAATCTATAATTAACAATTATTAATAAATATCAAAATTCCTCTATTATAGACATGTATTATCATTAATAGTAGATACACCAAAAACGTTGATAAAATACCTAGATAATTTTGTCATAGATATTAATAAAAAGCGTGTCGCTGCATCATAATTGAAAGGTTCTCTATGACCATGTATTACCACCAAGGTTCAGCATGTGACGTTTATCGACCTTTAGTACAAAATTTGTTAAAAATAATGTAAGCTTTTGTTGATATTATGTGTAAGAATTTGAGGTATATTATCACGTCACTTATAAAAATGAGGCAAGATTGTTGATTATCGTAGAGAGTACGAATTATTGAAGTTTACAAATATAATCTTGCTTTGTAGTAAAATTTTTGATTCCAGTTTGACAAATAAGCCGCATATTCAAGCAAAAAACTTAGCTAAAAAAGTCTGTTAAGGGGAATTGTCTGTTTTTTTTATTTATTAGAAGACTGTGTCTTCCCAACCAATTTTCATAAAAGGTTAATGATATTTTATTCTAAATATTTATTTGACTTTGGCGTTAAGTTAAATAATGAGATAAAGTTTGGCGTTGAGTTCAATAATCAAAGTGGTCGATTTGTCTAATTTTAGACACTGTGTCGGTGCCATCTTGTAAAAAAATCATCCTATATAATGTTACCCATTACAATTCCTTGGTAAATTTTGAATAAAAAAGTATTAGCTACTCATTTCGAAAACATCAATAGTTTTTGATATATTTGATATTATCTTTAAATTTAGAGACATTTTGAAACACCAAACGTAGAGATAATTTATAGCGAATGTGATAACTACAGTAACACACAATCGTGTTTTATAGGTTATGTGTTATTATATAGAAGATTTATTCTAATTTTTTAAAAAAACATAAACGTAGAATTACTATCGTTAGCTTTTTTGAAATAAGTGTCGAAAAATAAATCTTTTGACCCTTATAATCGATTATGAAAAATGTAACTACGAGGATATATTGAAAAATTCTTAGCCTACTATAGAACCAAACAAAATTTCAATGTCAAAATATTTTATTACTCAACATATTCTCCTCTTAATTGGATACATTTATTACAGCGAACCTGCAACGTCTCTAGACCTTTCAAAAAAATTTTCTTCTTGCTCTGCAAACCAGACCTCCACAGCTTCTATTACCTCCTTGTTGGAAGAAAATGTACGACCTTTTAAACTTTTTTTCAGTTGAGGAAAGAGGTGATAGTCGGACGGAGCCAAATCGGGTGAATAAGGGGGTGTTCTAGTAATTCAAACCCTAAATCACGAATTTTTGCATGGCAACATGAGATTTGTGTGCAGGGGCGTTGTCCTGCAAAAACAAAACACCTTTGGATAGCTTTCCGCGTCTTTTCTCTTTAATATTTTCCCGTAGAGTGGTCAGTAATGTCGAATAGTAATCTCCAGTTATTGTTCTACCCTTATCCAAAAATCAATCATGATTACTCCATGGCAATCCCAAAAACTGAAGCAAGAACTTTTCCAGCAGATTTTTGGACACGAAACTTCTTAGGTCTTGGAGAACCAGAGTGTCGCCATTCCATCGATTGTTGCTTTGTTTCTGGATCGTAGAAATGTACCCAAGTCTCATCCATAGTAACAATTCGGTTTAAGAAGTCTACATCGTTTTCAAATCGAGCACAGATCGAACGCGATGCTTCTACCCTTGCACGCTTTTGGTCAACATTCAAACATTTGGGGATCCATTTTGCAGCAATTTTCTCATGTCCAAATTGACGTGAACCATATGATGAACGCGTTCGTATGAAATATTCAGTGCTTCAGATATCCGTTTTAGCCCAATTCGACGGTCTGATAAAATCATGTCATGAACTGCATCGATATTTTCGGGGACTGACACAGAAACTGGCCTTCCGATCGGTCATCATCTTCAATGGAAAATTTACCTCTTTTGAAGCTTGCATTCCAATTTTGACGGTCGCATACGAAGGACATTGATCACCAAGGGTATTAAGCATATCTTCGTAAATCTGCTTACCTCTTAACCCTTTTAAATACAGGTACTTGATGATGGCTCGATACTCCAATTTTTCGATTTTCACAATTTCGGTGGACATCTTTTTCATTTAATTTATTGCGTGACTCTGGTTTACTTTTTGACGTCAAACTTTACACTGACACTTCTAATAAGTTATTGTTCGTTGCTATGGTAACGCAATATTTTGTTTATGCAAGGAACTGGTCTAGGCTAACTAGATATCAATACATCCTCGTATATGCCAATATGTTTTTGGTTGAACCTTAAAAGTAATTCATTTCAAAATTCAGTATCTTTAGAACTTAATATTTGTATCCGCAAATACTAATTTAGCGTCAGGTCACCGCTTTGACATGAGTTTATTGCCTATGTGGAAACCTACTACGAACGTTTTGGGTTGGGGTTTTTTGGAAATTTTAAAAAAAAAAAATTTATAATAAAAAAAAAAGAACCATTTCTGGGCAGAGGATATCGTAAAGTGCAAAATAAAGAAAATTCAGCCTTGACGTTTTTACATTTTATTGTTCGACTCCGTACAGTTTGGAAATTATGATAGAAATTTGGATAGTGGGTTGTACAGTGAAATTTTGAATACAAGCTTGTTCAACTTTTGGACGAACTGGCGATTGAGAGTTGTGTATGTTACTGATATTAGTTAGACAGAGCTCCAGCTCATTGTGATGAAACAGTCAGTAGGGAGTTGAACCAGTTTCTTCAAGACCAATGGAGATGTAACCTAAGTTCATGGGTTTGTCCAGCACGATCTCTTGATCTGATGCATTTAGACTGTTTTATGGTGTTTTGTAAAAGACAATGTTTTTAATTACCATTCTCTTGAAAAGAAATAGATTTTATTTGTACTATACGTAGTTTTCAATGTTCACATGAGCGATTTTCTTAATTTTAATATCGCTTTATTATGAAATAGTATATTATTAAATTAGTTGCAAAAGCAGTCTATTGTTCAACAATAGACCACTTATGCATGACTGTCGCTGATAACGCGTCGTAGTTGAATCGGAGATTGTGTTTCAAAGTTAGTGACAATGACTAGGTGTTTATACGTCAGTTGCACAAATAATAAAAAGAACGGGGTTGGACCAACGTAATTGGAAAACTATGATTGTTTTCTTATTGTTGGTCATATCTTGTTTTCGTTTTTTCGATTGTTATAGTTGTTGGGTACGTATTATGCGTTATTATTTGGTTTGTTACAGTTCTCTGGAACTGTTTAGGTTAATCGTTCGTAGTTATTTTTTTGTTTTGTGTTCGATGACAACATTCTATGCTATTAGTTTTGTTGAATTGGTACAGATTGGTTATTTTACATCGCCAGGTAGATGCCTTACATTCTCATACTTCATAACATATTATTCTCTTATTATTTCTTAAAACTCATTCTATCTCATTCGATCTAGCCGGCAAATTCACTGGCCCAAAGCGTGAAATGATCCGAATCGTTCTCTCGGTAAAGACATGGTTTCTGTTTTGAAGAAATATGGATTGATTTTTCCACAGGCTGTAGGCGCTGTGCCGGATTAAGTCTTTCCATTATGAAATATCACACTACTGAGGAGGAATGCACCTTCAATTGACCCGACGCATGCGCGATCTGGAATTAAATCCCCATCATAAAAAGTACCTCTAAATGAATCACCCTATGTATATACAGTGCGGGTGTAAGTAGCCCCCCTTCCTTCTAAATTCCAAATGCTTTGAGATATCTATTTGAAGTTTGGGGAGCGGCGTTCAGTCAAACTTATGATTCTTTATTAGATTTCAAATAGACAAAAAAGTCTGAAGTGATTTTTATGAGAGTGCTTGTTAGTTTTTTAACATCGGTTGAGCAGTTGCCTATTTACAACTGAAAAAACAACTATTTCAAGCACGAATTTAAGATAACCGTATCGAATTTAAAGGGGACTATTTACGTCCGCACTGTATACATGTGATACACTGTACACATTATGTTGGCATTTTCCACCCGCCCCTGCTTTACACCTACATAAACAGTTTCATTGCTTGTAATCTAGAAAATTATTTATTTATTGCTGATTTAACAACGACTTACTTAATAAAAATAAATAGAGAAGGATCATCAGCAGAAAGACGGTTACAGTTACACACTTAGTAATGTAGTACATAAATACGAACGTTCGTTTCTTTAAAAGTGTCGGCATTCGCGCTCCGCAATCAGTTAATTCATGTAAATATTTTACCTAGTGTAACATAATGTATTTAAAATAATAAACGGCATATAAGCCTACCACTGAAGTTTATTTTCCATCAGAGACTGCAACATACCCCAAATTCCAGTCGCAAACGAGAGCATTCCGAAACAGCGATCACGTCGGGGTTACCACTGTAGCGTTATTGTGGGGGAGGGAAAAAGTAGGTGGGGTTGATAGAATAGACACCTTTGTAGTCGCAGATAGAGAATGAACACCAGTGCGGCCTTATCTTAAACAGTTTATTACTTGAAATACATTATGTTACACTAGATACAGTATGTTACTTGAATGAACTGAGCGCGACTGCTGACACTGATTCTCTATTTATTTGTATTGAGTAGGTTGTGGTTGAATAATAAATCGCGCTTCTCAATCAGTTCATCCATGTAAATATTGTATCTAGTGTAACATAATGTATTTCAAGTAATAAACCTATCAAACAATAAATAGAGAAGGATCGTTAGCTGAAAGACAGTGAGTGAGTTACAGTTACAACGAACGTGCGTTTTCGTGTACTACATTACTAGGTGTGTATGTACGTTCGTTGTAACTGTAACTCATTCACTGTCTTCTGCTGACCAGCATTCTCTATTTATTTGTATAGAGTAGGTCGTTGTTGAATTAGCAAGGTTGCTTCGTATACATGGTTTCTCACGGGAGTGGTTCGTTAAAAGTTTAGTGGATAGGAAAAATTTAGAAATCAGAATTTTTGGACTTAATTTTTTCCAGATACTCTTTCATTTTAATTTATTTTCAAGGTCACGTCACTTCTGGTTATACCAGAAGTCGGCATTAACTTTCTTATTTTAAATATAACACCTTGTATATTATTTGGATTCCAGTGAAAGTTTTAGGTGAGTTCTATCAGGTTTCCATATACCTATTTTCAACCGTTTCATAGATATCTTGATTTTTTTGATAATTTTTAAACATGTAGGGTTATTTTCAACACCGCGCGTTATACCTATTTTCGAATAGTGGTAATTGCTTCAGGGGTAGACGGAAGCACTAGAATGATACTTTCGAAATCCACATTGAGAATTGATATATCACATACCGGGTGTCCAAAATTTGATAAACCATTAAATTATTTTCAAACCCGAAAAAGTTCGTTATTTCAAATGTAACACTCTGTATATTATTCGATGGGCGGATGGAGAATTTATTTTGTATATTTCATTATAACTCCCCTACACCTATTTCTTACGGTTATCTTGGTAATCCATATTTTTGATCAAAATTCCGAGGGGTAAAACGCGAAGGAACTTTGGTGTACAGGTGCGAGGTAATAGAGGTATTTTATGGGAATTTTGGGGGTATTGTGGGGAACTATCAGATAATATGAGGAAATATGAGGTAGGTACTATATCGACAAATTATATGTAACATAAATTTATTAACACAAGTGACACCTGCACAAATTGTTGTTTCATTATAACCTGGATTATGATCTTAAAATCATCCACCTATCGTTTGTGGAGACAAGTGTAATGTTGAAAAATAGTGCCATAATTATTTCATTATTAAGGTAAGTGAGTAAGTCTAAGCAATAGTATGTATATTCTGCAGCAAAATATACGAATTACATATGCGAATAACTATTTAAATTCTGATACTACCAGTTTAGACATACCCACAATAAAAGTACACATGAAATACCGTGAAGATAGAAACCTTAACATATGAATTATTCTTACGTCGGTCTGTATTTTGCGTACCTATTTAAACAAATGATAAACTTGATGGGCTCTATTACGTTACTTAATACTTTATACGCATAATCAAGGTATAATGGAGTATACATTGAAACCAAATCTTTGGTTAATTACAGTAATTACCTATTTGTTTTTTGAAGTCTTTTAAGTAGTGTTTTGTCTATTTATTGCAGTACCATCAGAAGTTGAACTAAAAATTTGAAAACCGTTTTAATTAATTGTCGATATCAATTTTAACGACATTTTGTAAAGAAGACTAGGTAGCTAATTAATACAATTTTTAATACTTTTGAGATTTTTATTAAAAAACTGCAGTTTATTAATTTGCACATAATTAAACTTCCTTTAAGTGTGAAAAATATATTGATTATCAATGGCTATGAAAATGAGGCAGTTATGCAAATATTAATGAAACCAATTTGATTTGCCACACGTTATTGCAAAAGAAGAATTAAAAAATTATATTGGCATATATGCTAATAATCCCGAAATGTTCAAAATTTTTAGTGGTCACAAACAAATGATTTTTATGTTAGCCGCTTATTTCAAACAAAAAATGACTACAGATTTGAATGGGCTCTCAACGTCAAACTGTGGTTCTCCCAAAAGTTTTGGCAGTAGTTCCAAAAGTGATGTATCTCTGAAGTGCAGACTACATCACTCCGTCTCTTTACTGACTCCAATCCTACAGAAAAATGGGCATATTTTAAAGGCTCTAAAGCTGTGGGTCCAAAACCACGTGTCCAGTAAAACTTGGTTGTCCTTAAAGCCTAATTTTGATGATATAATTATTAATACAACATACCATGAATCTGGTGAACTCTTTAGCATTGTAAAATGTTTTTGTGGATCGAGTTATAAAATACGAAAAGTTCGAAGAAAAGCAACAACTGCAAAACGTTGGATATATTCCAATTTTTATGCCCACTTAAAAAAACATTTGGAAAGTGGTTTAAAAACCTCACACATAGTTCCAAGTGTCACCGATTATTTTGTTAAATTGAATTCCAGGGGCAATGAAGCGAAAAAAAACTTGAAAAAGGCATTCCAGGTAATATTGGAATAAACTAAATGATGTTGATAAGAATATGTATATTGTAGCGAGTATTACAGTATCTCAATGTCTTCCTGGAATGAGAGTAAATCGACAAGCAATGGGTCTGAAGAGTACGTTGCTGGTTAAGTCTTCTACGACGAAGGAAATTTCAGATGATGAACTAGGGATTTAAGAAGGGCTGGATTCTAGCGTTAAAAAGTTGATATAATTAGCGATATAAAGATTAAAGATCCTGAATTAACTATAAACTGTGAACACGTTCCTGGAACTGATGGTGGTACAGGTGATAACAGTAATGTTATGATTAATTTTATTTTACGAATTCTTTCTGTAATTATTTTAGATAACGTTATTCCTCCTACCAGCCGGTGTAAAGAAGTTCAACAGAGTCATGGGAACATTGGAGAGAGAAGATGATGAAGAAAATATTAATAAATAATTTACAGTAAGAGAAGAATCGAAAAAAAGGTCAAAATTGTCCGCGTTAAAGTATCAAAGATTTGAACGGGACAGGCGTGCTAGAGAAAGAATAGATAAAAATCAAATTTTCCACATTGAATAGTATGGCTAAAAATCGTGCTCAACTTGAGGAAGGTGACATAGATTTTGCTTCGTTTACATGACTATCTCAAAGAAAGACATTTACCACGGACAATCTAGATATCAGAAGATTGGAACTCAGTTACAGGAAAGATTTAATATAATAGCAAAAATAATAAACTTGTTGGATTTGTTCTACCTCTTAAAAAAGGTTTACCGCAAAAGAATACATATTTGGCAAATTCAGCAACCGTTATGGAATTTTTTTTCAAAAGTGGCACAAAAGCCAGTTATGCGTACGTAACCATGGCTCGGCCTCTGCAAATCGAAATTGCAACTTTTTGTTTAAATTTATTCGGGAGCGATAACAAATTTACATACCGTGAGGTAATAGATCGTTGGGGTTTCATGCTTCAAAAAGCTAAGGAGTATGGCATTACAATTACTAGTTTTTCTTCTGATGGAGACACGAGATTATTAAAAGCAATGCCCGTGGCCCTGGTTTCACATGGTCATAAAGAAGAATCTCCAATGTTACGTTCAGGATACTACTCATATCCTCACTAAACTCCAAACTAGACTCCTGAAACCTAAAGTAGTACCTCTTTTAGGAAAATATATGGCAACCGTGGATCATTTAACCGAACTTATTTCTAATATCGCAAAAGATATACATTTATTGAAAATATCTGATTTAAAAGACGAAGATAAAATGAACTTTTCTTCAACTGAAAAAATGTGCTCTTGGGAAATTATTAGTCAACTGAAGTCTATATCGAATATGTGGCACCCGAGTTTATTTGAAAATTATGCGATATGTATCTTCATTTCTAGACAAATCTATAAGTTTGGAGCAACGCATATATTACAAATGTTATACCGTCTTTTTCTAAGAATGTGGAAGATATCAATAAAGAACAATAACAATTATTCTATTAAAATAATTTTTAATTAATAATTGTTATGTTTGCGTAGAACTGAATGCTCATAGTTTGATTAAATTAGTTTTACATTTAAAAGAAGGCGAATTAGATTCTACTATGTTCTCTACGACTGATTTTAGTAGTCAGCCTTGCTAAAAATTGTTTAGGACTGCACGTTCAATGACTTCTGCCATTGATTATAGAAGGTGTGTACAGGATCAATCGAATTAAAGCTTTAAGTACTATTACGAACGATCTAAAAGATATCTTCCTGTTTCCAAAAGAAGAAAAGCGGTCTTCCAACAAAGACATATATTTCAGTTGACAAATTATGACATTACTTATTGAAACGAATGTTGAGGCTACAGTAAAAAAAGCACTGAATGATGTGTTAAGTGATTTGAGAAAATTATAGGAATTAATACAAATGGGAGATCATGGGAACTTTTAGATATTACCTTTCCTAGTGAAAATTATCGTAAAGACAATGAAGAACGAGATGAGGAATTAGAAGAAAATCTTAAAATTGACGATAATGTTTCTTTTCTGAACAAAAAAACCTAGAAAAAAACATACAAACACCAAATGATCTAATATGGATAAGCGATCGAATTACTCTAATAAAAATGAGGGAAGATTAACTACGGACAGACTTTTCACAAAAAGAAAATCTCAAACTAATGTACACAAACAACTTAAAAACACAAACAAAGTGTTAAGAAAATTATCTCGGAAACATTCTACAATGTTCTTTCCAACTCAGTACGGACGCTTTTTTTTCAAGATCAATTAATAAATTGGGAAGAATTTCAATATTTCACGACAAAAGCTGCAAAAACAGTCTTATTTTCAAAACATAATTATAACAAATCAAAATATTTTAGGGAAAAAAGGCTCCGACATAAGTTACGTAACAAATCCATGTTTATGTAGTTAAATCCAAAATTATTTTTATCAAAAGCTGTAGCCTTGAGAGTGTCGCCCGTGACATAGGAATTTTACATAGAGATTGAAAGGTAGAGAGGACTCTAATGTCAAGTACAATTCATTTAGTTCGCCCACCAAAGTGCTCAATAACGTACAAGCGTCATTCTCAACTGCCGTAGACAGCATAAAATCAAGAACTCTACGCATCGTGATATACAGTTCCCATAAAGGTTCATTTGTAGGTACAAAATCACCGATAAGCAAGCCAAAATATCTAACTAATGTCAGCATTTCTGAAGCTGAAAGTCTTATATTACCTTTATAGTAAGATGACAAGGTTTGCTACTATGATCTGGACTGAAATCAAAACCAAATATTCTTTGATTAAGCACTTGTAACGAAAACAATTTTAACTCACGTACGTACTGTAATATAATAAATCCTAAAATGTACTTAGCGCAACCCTCAAGCATATCGTGCATAATATCCACTCCAATTTGATCAAATAAACTAAAGTTTTTAACATCCAACTAAACACATTTTTCTTTTACACTACTTGTGGAATATTTATTTTCCATCAATTGCCTTTGATATTGTTCATTGTCTCTGAGAAGAGTTGTATCTTCGTAACACATAACAGGGTGTTATATTTAAAATAAGAAAGTTAATGCCGACTTCCGGAATAACCGAAAGTGACGTGACCTATAAAATAATTTAAAATGAAACAGTATCTGGAAAAAAACTTAGGTCCAAAAATTCTGAATTCTAAGTTTTTCCTATCCAAGTAAACTTCTAACGAACCGCTCCAGTGAGAAACCTTGTATAGTCAGCAATTGTTATTCGTGTTTGACGAAATGCTGACGGTGTTTTGTTTATATTCCGCATTCTTCGGAAATTATAGGTACTTCCTCGTGTTCATTATGGGGTGGCTATTGCAACCCCCTTGAAACTTGCCAAATATAACCGTTCACCTTCTTCTAGGGGCCTTGTTTTCGTATCACTTATTTTTAAATAAATGTTTGTCATAGACACAAGCATATTGAAAACACCAAAAAAACAACATTTTATATAAAAATAAGTTAAACAAAGTGTAAATGTCCAAAATTCACAAAAAATACAACTACTACCTACTAAACCTCGAATAATAATCACAAGTCACATAAAACAGTTTCAGTTTTATCTCTCACCGGAGTGTTCAAATTTTTTCCTATAGGGCGGCGGTACCGTTTGCTTTCATTCCGAATTTGGTTCATCATGTACACAGTTTAAAGACTTTTGGGTTGCGCGGATTTGAAAGCAGATAAAATTCGAACTGTTCAACTACGTATTTATTTGATAACCGATCCTTTTAAGTGAAGAAATTCATATACATACCTACTCTTCAATTATTTCCCAATAACAAAATTGTGACCTTCAAATTACGTAACGAACTTGAAATCAATTGCAAGCTTCTAGTTTTTGATAAATAATATGTAATTGTGGTTAATAAAATATACATTTTTTAAAAAAATGTTATATGCAATGCAATCATTGATTTAAATTTCAAATTTTATTTATAATCAATTTACTCCTTATTTTTTAGCTAGTTGTTTTAAAATATGTCTAAAACAGTTCGATGAGAAACGGTAGACGATATGAAATCAATTTATTTAAATCATTATTGTTATTGTACCATTTTAAAAATTCACTGTTAAAATAGACTTTAAAAATTCGGTGGACTTTTTGGATTTTGATTTAAAAGGACGCGATTAATCAAAAGTCGATTAATCGTTTCATTAATAGGACAAGGGCAATACGCTTATAAGTAATTGCATCTGGCGGTATTTCAGAAATTAATCAAGTGCGATTGCTGTAAATTAAGCAGTAATTAACAATTAAGTGTTTAAAACTCGTTTTCATGTGCGAAACTAATGACGCAAAAGAATATTAGTTGAGTCAATTAAAACTATATAATTCGCATGTATCTCTTTTATTATACAATGTACATGTGTAGCATTAATTAAAATAATTATATGTTTTATAATTATAAATATTAACATGAATAATAGTGCGAATTAACATCGTAAACCGGGGCGAAGTCCAATAATTTTTTCAAGGAAGAGTGTCGCAAGTAGTATTCTTGTTCTAAGGTACATATATTTTATTTTTCTTTCTCATCAAAGGTAATCGATAACATATTTTTTTGTTCCAAACTATTTCCATGTAGATATAATTATTTGCACACACGCTACTTAACCACGATAAAAAAATTGTTCGATTCGACCTTCATTTGTTATGCGATTAAACGCACTCATACAATTTCAAAAATAATTTGTTACCAAAGAGGAAGTTGTGCGAGGAGTTAATGCACGATTAGTAACAATTGATATTTAGCGTAGATAATTCAATTTTGTAATGATTACAATGTCAATAATTACTGGATTTTACCGTCACCGGAAAGAAGTTTTATACACGTAATTTTAGAAAAAAATTATACCGAGTTAGTGCAAAAGGTTATTCCTTTCGTAATTCCTCAAGCGAATCTACTAAAATAAAATAATTCCCAAATTATAACTACCTAATATTATTTAAACTCCTTATTCGACTTAAAAGCGTATTTTATTTTTTGTAATAAGGCTTAGCAACACAATATTATTTCACAAAAGGAAGAAAAAGGAATAAAGACCAATAATTTTTAATCTACCGCATTGTTAGATAACACTAGTTGATTGATAACTAATGTCCCATTTTAAATTCAATTAATACTCATATAAGTTCATTTAACAAATCGAAGCCTTTTCGTATTCACATTTCTTCCGTCAAGTAATTTAACGTTTAATAACCTAATAGAAACGTTTTCTTTTATTTTAGGTCAACTAGGGAAATTAAATTATGAACTATCGCAAAAAAACCGAGTGAAGCTTAACGAAAAATGTCCGAGAAAATACCGAAAAATGTAAAGTGGTACGATAGAGTTTCATACAGTATTGTGACATTCACGGAGTATTTCTTTTACAAGTAAGTACGCTGTCAGTAGATGTTAAAATTGTTCGTTTTTTGGTAGTTTAGGATTTAAAGTTGCTTCTCGCCCTTGGACTACGATAGGACTATCCTGGGTTGTTGTAGCATTGGCCGCGTGCGGATTTTTTCGATTTCACCAAGAAAAAAATCCCTTGAAATTATGGGTGCCCCCTCAATCCACCTTTTTGCACGACACCAATTGGTTGATGAGCAAATTTCAAAACGGATTCCGTTTACAAAGTGTTCTTTTCGAAGCATCCGACGTTTTAACACCATCTATATTAAATAGAGTAAGAATTTGAGGAAAAATTCGTCTGGCTGAACATTCAATTTTAGGTTTATGAAATAGATCAAGAAATAAAAAGCATTGTTACGCCGGAAGGGGTTAATTGGGAATCGATATGTTTCAAGTAAGTCCGTTTTGGATGGTAGCCAAAACTTTAAATTCTTATTTCAGAATTCCAGAAGTTGATTCAAATTTGGAGTTCTTGTTGACTTATAGAACAAAAAACGGTAGTAGAGGTATGGTGGACCCGAGTGTAATATTCAACTCGGCCACTTACTGTAGGATGCTGGAAACCTTTGATGATGTCTGTTTCGAACACAATCTTCTACAACTGTGGGACTTCAAGGAAAGAAAAATTCAAAAATTATCTAAACAAGAAATTTTAAACAAAATCGACAAATACAAAATCGAGTATGTACATGTAGAACAATTTAGGATTGGATTACATTTTTCACACATAGTCCCGTTTTAGGCAACCTTCGCAATTACGAAGATTTATTAGGAGGGATATCGAGAAATGAATCTGGACATATTGTAGGTGCAACAAGCTTACATGCTCTTTACATGGTGTACGTTAATTTTTCTGCAGTAGATATGGACAAAACGGGAAACGTTGCTGGAACCGCAGATTGGGTAATACATTCAGTCTTACGTAAATATTTTTTATGTGAAACACGCAGGCCTCTGTGGAAGCTTTGCAATGGGAGCAAAGGTTTAACGAGCTGTTGGAAAACATCTCGAAGTCTGAAAAAGAAATTGGGATTTTTTACAACGCAGCTAGAAGTTTTGGGGATATTACCGCAATCACAATGTTCCAAGATATGGATATGTTGGTGATTGGAGTAGGAGTTATGATTTTTTATGTACAATTTGTGATATCTAAATTTAATTGTGTCGAAGCTAGAGTATGTGATCATATAATACGTCCCATGGATACCTAGTAAGGAGTTTCTTACAGATAACGCTTGCTTGTTTGGGTCTTCTAGCGGTTGCAATGGCTTTCGTTGTAGCTTGCGGTTTTTGCGCTTTGATTGGAGTTTCGTATGGACCCGTTCACACTTCTCTGCCTTTTCTTCTTATGGGACTCGGTAAGTACAAGAATAAATTGGGATGAGCCAATGCTACAGAAATATAAATATCGGTACATTTCAAGTGATCCAAGTTATTTTTCCACATTTGATTCTAAATACCGCTTGTTAAAATCACTAGTGGCCCTTATTCAGAGGAAAGTAATGCAACTTACTCACGTGGAAAAAATCCTCAGAACAATTGTGCGAGATATTGCGTTGTAAATTTTATTTATTTCCGTTTCTGCTGTTTGAGTTAGTAGTAGTGCCATCTGTGAAGCTAGTGGCTCAAATGAAATTTGCTTATCAGTCAGTAATATTTAGCTACAACAAACACAGAACATATTAATTTTCAAAAATACTTCGTGTCTTTTTTTACAAATGCCTCATGCTACGTTTTTATACATGAAGGATAATAATAAATTTTTTATTAGGGGTGGATGACATGTTCGTAATACTCTCGTGTTGGGAAGAATTGGTGACGGAAGACAAGTTATCGTTAGAACAAAGGGTCGGTTATATGTTGAAACATGCTGGGGTGTCAATTCCTGCAACAACAGTCACAGACGTGATGGCGTTCCTGATTGGTTCATCTACAGTAAGTTTATCGCAAAAAAAGCCGGTACTTTATCCATATTTTTAAAATTATCAGATTTTACCTAGCCTTCAATCATTTTGCTGGTACGCAGCTGCAGGAGTGGGGATGACATTCGTATTTGTCGTAACTTTTTTTATTGCATGCTTCACGCTGGACGAAAAAAGAATCATGGCCAACCGAAACGGTGCCTTATTTTGTTACGTACACAAGGATCATAAAAAGACGGACTGCAGTCAGAGAAACATTTCTAAAGAAGTGTTCAGTTTCGTTTATACCAAGATAGTCTTCTCAGTTCCTGGAAAGGTGCGTAAACATTCCGGATGATCCCAGTGATGTGAAATTGGTCCATAACTTTTTTTGCTATTGAAAATATTGACATGCAGTTTTCAACACCAAGTTAGCACATTTTTGCTACACATTCAAAAAATTCTTTGATTATGTACAAAGTGTTCCCATACAGACTGGTAAATTAAAGTTGTTTTTTTTAAATGGGATTTTTACATAACTAGTTTTAGAATAACTTGGAATTTTAATAAATACGCATATACGCACACAATATACAGGGTGTGCTGAAGCGCAAAAAGTTAAATATCTCATTTTTTCAAGTAGGTTCCCGTCAACGAACATCTCAAGTGAAATGCAATTAATTATGATGACAGTGCTATTTCTGTACATTTTTGCTCAACGCTAAAATAAATTTCACACATCGAGAATTAGTTTACTGTATTGGTGAAGCCGATCGAAATGTTCTGTTAGCCATCAGAATATACCAAAAGTATCCCGATGCGAGAGTACCCCAAGTAATTTCTTTTCAAAATTTTAGAGACCGATTCGAAGTATCTGGCCGGATTAAATATGAAAAGAAGGAAATATTGAGAGGGAAGATTGATTTCACATAAGAAGTAACTTTAATTTACACTACGGTTTGACGTCATCATCAAAAAGTTGAATAACGCCGAAACGAAAAGATGCTAAAACAAATTATGTAAAAATATACATTTAAAAAAACAACTTTGGTTTACCAGCCTTTATAGTAACACTCTGTATATAATAAAAATATTTTTTGAAAGTGCTTAGATGAAGTGAAAACCGCATGTCGATATTTTCAATAGCAAAAAGTTATGGACCAATTACACATCCCTGGGTCACCCTGTACACAGGTGACATTCTTTACATGGTCAAATTTTCAGATCATCGTCGTTTTGATTACTTTAGTATGTTTAGGATTTAGTATAGAGAGCACAATAAGATTGGAGCAACGGTTTGATCCCGAATGGTTTATTCCAAGGTCAACGCATTTATACAAATTTCTCAGAAAACGCAACGAGCACTACCCGACGGCTGGTTTTGAAGCGGGCATTTATTTAGGCTCTTTAAACTATACCAGCGAAATTAACAATATTAAAAACATAGTCACCGAGTTGGAAGAAAGTCCGGAATACGTCGAAAACATACAGTCGTGGGTAGATCCATTTAGGGACTACGTAAAGCTCAATTTCAAGAAAGGTAATTTTTCCGTTTCGAAGAGTTAAACTGTTTTCTTTATTTCTTTTTGTTTAAGATATGTTTAACGAATCTCTTAGTACAAACGAGTTTAATTTATTTCTGTCAAAGTTTTTATTCAGTCCGAAAGGTGCCAGATTTCAAGCTAATTTTAGGTTCACGAAGGATCTGGAATGCGGAATACCAGCTCCTAATATAACCGTAAGGCTTGATGTAAAAAATCGCTACTTACTCAGATATTTTCTTTTGTTACCTAGATGTCCAGTATTAATTTTCAGCTGCGTCGTTTCAAAGGTCCCGAAGAGTATTTACCAGCGATGCATAGTGTAACTGACATCGCGAAAAACAACAACTTTTCTTCAGGCGATGGTTTCGCGACGGCTTGGTCGAAGATCTTCGCAACTTGGGTGACGGACGAAGTAATTTTTCATTGTCTGTTGAAAATATTTTTAACACTCGTTCAGTTAATAGATATCGAAGTTATTAGGAACCTGCAACTAGCGCTGTTATGCGTAATGATCTGCACGGTGATTTTGGTAGCAAATCTTCAGATATGTTTTTGGATATTTATTTGCGTATTACTTACCATGGTTAACGTTTGCGGATTTATGCAACGTTGGGGTGTAACCTTAGACATGGTATCATGTATTGGTTTGGAATTAGCAATTGGTTTGTGCGTAGATTACGCAACTCATATAGGCCACACATTTCTTACCATTCAAGAGGGATCTCTAGAAGAGCGTTCGTTGAAAACTGTAGTTTCTATTGGCGCTGCTGTTTTGTATGGTGCATTTTCTACATTCATTGGCGTGTCTATGTTAGCGTTTTCATCGGCGTACACTTTTCAAGTATTTTTTAAGGTAAAGTACGAAGCAGTAACAAACTAAGTATTAATCTGATGCCCCCTTTTTTTTTAGATATTTTGTTTGGTTGTTGTATTCGGAGTTTTTCACGGAGTCGTATTATTACCTGTGATATTAAGTTTTATTGGTCCTAAACCATATTTTTCACATAAACTTGTTCCTCAGACTAACGATGTGTTATAATCTGACTTACTTAATTGTTTTGTTAATAAAATTTTACAATGATTGGTTTCTGTGATTTAAATAAGTGGGTATAAACACATTAAAATTTAATTAAAAAAATTCTTAACATAGTTTCAGATATGGCCAATGAGTTAGTATCACTAATTATTCTAAAATTAACAAGAGAATACTGTTTTAACGTCAGAAGAAGGTAAGAAAAGTCTAACCGGACACGCTAACTTCCATTCTTTTTAAACCCAATTTTTCAAATTGTCCCGAATAATACGAGTTGAAGTCCAACCTAAAAATTATTTTTACAAATACAGGATGTTTAAAAATTAAATGAACATAACAGTTTGAGAATGTAAAGAACGTGCACGTGGCATGCGAGAACACAAACATACGACATGTTTACTCCCACTTGTAAGGGGGTTTCATGCCAGGTGCTTTACATTCTGCAATGGCCCTAACCGTTGATTGAAATATTGGTAAAGATAGTCAACCTTACGGGATTATGCGACCCCGAAATTTGTTCTAAACATCAGAGGTCGGTAGTATCGCTTTGCGCTAAGAAAATACGTCAATTGTATTGTAGAATTTACAGAACAGTATTGCCGATAAATGTGAAATAGAAAACTGTAATTTTGCTGATAGTTTATGCTAAGGCACGACATTGTTGCCAATGCATCATGCCGTTGATTGAAATATTGGTGCATTGAGTCAATGTTGACAAACAAACAAAAACATGCGTTCTACAATATACAAGAATTTATTGATTTTTGTCGACGTACTAATTAAATGTGTGTCCTTTGTTATATATTTTTTTTCTATTGTCTGTTAATTGTTCAATGTAATAATATTTATTTGTATCTTTCTTACGTAAGGTTATAACAATGGTTATACCATCATGACAAACACATATATGTACAAAGATTGTATAGGTACATACACATGTGAATAAAGTTTATTATTATGAAAAAAACCTGCAGATTTAAAAAGTATTAATTTCGTAAAGAAATCGTTGAAAAACGTTCTCCCAAAAAAACAATTTCTTTAAATACTTTTGAAAATTCCATACTCATATATTTATTACATTAACATCGTTTATCCGTTGAAAATGTTTTAAAATCAATTAGGCTTACGCAAGTAAATTTCTAAATTTTGGTCATTGAAATTAAAATTTTTAACATAGAAACGCTATCCCTTTTATGTTGGAACGAATGTTGAATTTTCTTATATTACAATCTAACGTACTCAACTGTTTGCATCTAAACAATATTATAACAAGCCTACTCATTTACTAAAGGTGTTGCTAAAAGTATGCAATTGTAGAATTTCTGACTAAGCCGATAAGGAATGTGACTCATAAACGATAATCCGGAAGACTCCTCGTAATACATTTGTTTCAATATCAATTATTTTTTCCCTCGGGAAAAAAAGTGAGTACTATTTTTTAACACCAAATTTCCCTCAATAATTTTCTAATTCTATTGTAATATGATTTTTCAATATTAAATCGTCATTTATTTCGTCACAGAAAAGAATAGTGTATTATACACGTATTATCCGCACCGCGTCGGGAGACAACACACCTCAAGCTAAAATCTAGTACTTTTATTTTAGAAGTAATAGGAATAGGTTTTATTACCAAGTGAATTTAAATTTGAAGGTCTAGTGGAACCCACTTTCCTAAAAAAACACGGTAACTTGTTGCCTTTTGAATTGAAAAATTTGAAAACCAATTTTTATTTAAAATCCTTTTCAACTGAACACGTAAAACAAGTAGATACAAAAACCAATAATTTTGCGTTTCTGAACTCTAGTGGTATTTCTCCCAGTATGTTCTACTTTATTCCTAACGAAGTTATTAAATGACAAACAAATGTCAACATTATTATTTGCAAGTTAAAAAATAAAGTGCAAGCATAATTTGTAAAATAATTGTTTCTTATTTATCTAACACCGACCAAACCAAACTGTTTTAACAAATAACGCTTCGCATGTATTTTAGTAAATTATTAAAAAAACATTGTCATTAAAATCCAAGATATGTATCATCAATGGTATTATTCATAAATGAAAAATTCGTCACTTTTAATTACTAGTTAATACGTTTACTAAATATTTGAAAACGTTGCAACATTGTATTGACAAAAGTAAATTTTACGGATTGTATGTTGCGCCATTTTTACAACGGTGGAATAAATTGAACTATTCTATTTCAAGAATTGTACACATTATAACTTAGCGCTTCAGTACAGGTGAAAAAAGTAAACAAAACGCAACCCAACATGCATATGTGAATTGCATCCGTGATACAAGCAAATACAAGCGGTTGACTATCTTTACCAATATTTCAATCAACGCCCTAACTTGATAAAACTTACCGATACAATAAATTATACAGTCGTTCGTGATCACTCGTTTCCTTATTTAAACCATTAATTTGTTCTAACAGTTCTCTGAGTGCTTCCGAAAATTCTTCGTCGAACGAAGCGACACTTTCTCTGAAACTTTTCATTTTTTCGGGAAATTGCGCACTTTCTCCAATATCCGAGCAAGCTTCACCCTGCGAAACACTACAATTGTATTTTATTCAAAATCGGAGATACTATTATAAAATTTTAGAAGTTGGCGTTGATTGAATGATACAAAGTGTTTGTAAATTGATGATTAAAGCATTGTATATACATCATTATAGTAAGCCAATCTCTTTGTTCTTTTGACGCTCACTTTTTAATTTCATTTTTGCTACATAGGTAGCGTCCGCTATTAAATTTGAACGCATTAATATAAATGTATGCATGCATTGATAATGGAACACCTAGTGAGAAATAGCTTGACTAAACTAAACGTACCTTTAAGATTTATGGAATTAAAACCGTAACATACGTCTGAGATTATAAAAGATCAAGTTATAGAATGATAGATATTTTTCTTATCAAGCACAGTCGCTGATACCGTAACTCGACGTTTTACGTTACCATAAAACCAGTAGAACTGTCAATAATGAATTGTAGATTGATTGATGTAAATAAGAATAATTGTATTTAATTAATATACATAACGTATTTTCATTATTTTGATTAAAATAAAACGTACATGTTTCGTGTGGCTATATTACTTTGTTGCTTGTACATAAGTTATTCGTTTACGCGAAAGAAACCCTTTCTTCCGGCGACAACGCCGCTAACAAAATTAAGTGGTGCCGACAAAAGTGTTAAATAAAATAACAGACATTTACAAATTAAAATGTATTAGTGTTAATAATAGATAATGAATAACAAATTAAATTAATTAAATTAGATCTCTCAATTTTTTGTAGTAGATACATAACTAAACAAAGAAAACGAAAAAACAATCATTGTGCTTGTCGTGCTATTAGGCAACAAAAGTAAATAAATCTGATATAATACAAGCAGAAGACATATTTTTAATTTATAACTAAATAATTATGAATGAAAGTTATGACCAAATAAGGTCATGATGAATTATTTGCATATCAATAACGATTTTATTTATTATGGAGAATTTCAAGTTTTGGATTTCGTTTCACCGATGAAGATTCTGGTTTAATGTCAATCTTAGAAATTTTTTGCAATCTAAAAATATTTTAGCTGTATATAAATATCCACCAGTAATTTGATGTGGTCTTTACAATCAGTTTCAAAACATCTTTCAAGACTTGATGTTTTTCTAATATGTTTTGAAATTTCATTATTAATTTTAATAACTTAATTTTTGTTGAAAATAAATTTTCTTAAACCAACTGTTAAATAAATCTAATCCTATCTGACAAATCTGTTTACAAATTTCCGAAGGCACCGACAACCCCACGAAGTCGGGGTGTTTATTTTCGTACAACCGGTACATTATTAAGATTTCATGCGAAATAAGTCAAAGCACACTTTTCTAACCCACTTGTTTTTAAATCGAAAAATTCGACTACATCACTATCGGTGGTTGAAGGCAACGATTCTACCGTAACAGAATTAGTTTGTGTTTCTTGAATTGGAAGTTCTTTTTTAAATGTTTTCACCGAATTTGAAATATCATTGTCTATTTTGATAAAAATATCTTCATCGTCTTCACAATTTGCATGACGGGACGGTTTTAGAAGACTTTAATTGCCACTTGCCTGAAAGTCAAACGCATAATTTTCGCTGATGGGTTTTTGGAATAACCACCTTTTTACCTAATTATAGAAAAAAAGTTTTCAAGCACATCTAGATGTGATAAGAAATGGGTTTGTCTGACTGTTTCTCTTGTTTATGTAATTCTAAAATGCCTGAAATGGTTTGAACTAATCCATCAAAACAAGGTGGCCGGCTGATTTTATTATCTTTGTGCGCTAATTTTTTAATTGTAGTAAACGTATGCTTAGCCTCTATAAGCTCTTTAACCTGGGTTGTTTTGTCGGATATTGCACACAAGTATGGATTACTACTAAACCAACATCTACTGTTAAGGCAATCAAACATTTTATTCACTAAAAGAATGAAATTAGCCGTTGTTTCAGCGGTACGTGACTTTAAATCGCCTGTTTTTAACGATGTCAAAATAGTAGTAGCAACTGTTCTGCTTAACAATTGTACAGCTAACTTTACATTTAATTTTTGAATGGATTGGGATTTAAATGAGCTGGCGTAATTTTCAATAAAGCTCTTCCTCGGTTCGAACGACTGTCTATTTCGTACACATCTCTAATATCCTTAATTGAAATTATCTGATTGTTTAAAATAAAATTGCCAGATAATAAATTATTTCGAACACTTTTTATAAGATATGGAACGACATACAATGCAAAACATTTGTTAGCGTCGTTTTCAAAGTAAGGACTACTGTCGGAGACTCCTAATTGTTTAAATGCACTTCTGTTATTTGTACCCTGATCACACACTATCGCTTTCACTTTCAATCCAATTTTTTTCAATTGTTTAAATATTATTGGTATTAGTCTCACTAATATTTCGGCGGGTGTGGCATTGCTAGATATAAAATATGCAACAGGTATTTTCCATGTAGCGTAAAGGCCGCGAGCCATAAAAACCAGTGCTTCTGATCCGAACTTGTTTATTCTACCTAAAGGACCAAAATCTTGGAAACCTTCAATTTGGCCCATAGCTTTGGAGTATTCTAAATTTTTTTTTATTTTCATCATCAATACCTGGAAGAAACTTAGAGCATCCTATCCAGGATTTTATAGTCGATACCGCTGGTAACACAATACTTTGTTTTTTTTTTAAATGTTTATACGCATTTGGCGCGCGATAATATAAACTTAAAGCAAATTCTTTTCTTCTCGTGACAATTTTCTTTGTTAGAACTATGTAGGAGTTGCATTTGTGTAAAAATTTTACGCTGTAAAGATTTACATTTGAAAGAACTTAATATTTTTTTAACGTAAATTTATTTTTTAGTGAATGATATTTGCTTTTTAGTTTATTAAGACTGTATTTTTTTTAACTGAATCTGTTGTTTCTGTTTAAAAAGTCTTTGTGTTTTGTTTTAGGTGTTGCAAAATTTGAAGTTTTCATTATAAAATATCGATCATCGTCCTTGTTTGATTCTTCAGGTGATATTGATGATACACCTTTACAGGTGTTAGGAAACACTGTCTTTCTACACTTTCTGTATCTAGTCTTGAACAATCACCCTCATTTTTGTATCTTTTTCATAGTTAGTAGTTTTCTCTGTAGGAAATGGGTAAAGCATCTTTTTTCAAAAATCCCGAAGTTGTGTATGATTCATCGGAAAAATGACGTTGACAAATAAATTGATTTTTTAGTTTTTTTGGAGATAATAGCACCAAATTGAAATTACCTAAAAGATATAGTAATTAGCAATATTTCTATTTAATTTGTTTTCTTTAATATAGTGAGATGATTTTTGATTTAAATTTAAATAAGAAAAATAGTAAAAAGTTATTTCGATTAAATGATAAATAAAATACTGTTGTAAAAATAAAAGATTTACGTTAAAATTAAAGTTAAAATAAAGACAACCTTACAAACACTTTTAAACAAGCGATGAGTCACAGAAATCCATATTGCAATAAATTTATTGTAAAAAAAAGAAAACATCAAGTGAAGATTAAATAAATTAGAATACGTTAAAACGATTTTAATTTAAGAGACAAGAGTGATAACGCAAAGTTTAAATCAAAACACCTTTCTGTAGAGTTCCCTTTTATCTTCATCACCGATTATGTTCAAAATGTAATTTCCTTTCTAGTACTTACTATAGAATAATAACAAGTGCTAAGTTTCATCCAAATCGTACACAGTTTTTTAAAACTTTAAGACTTAAGATATTTTACAAAAATTTCTGTTTTAGCAAACAATTGTTGAAATCAAGGTTGTAGATAAAACAAGAATGTTTACAAAAAAAAAATATTGTGATAACGTCCAGAATAGTCTTAAATTAATTAAATGTATAAATTTTATAGAAAAAGAATTACTTGATATGTAAAAGTTTCGGCGTTTATTTCATAACCGGCGTTCAAATAAAAAACTGGGTAGGGTAAGTCTTTAAATTTTCTTTGACATTTGGAATTTTTTCTAACAAAGTAGTCCGCTGATAGAAAGTTTAGGTTATAATTCGATGTATCTAAAAAAGTAGTTACTCATTTCTGTTAATTTTTAGGTTATGTCACGTTTTAATACAAGCCACTACTTGTTATTTTGATGTACCTACACTGTCAAAATAATTAAATCAATTCAACTCCACGACCTGCTCACCCCAGTTTTTAATATTTAAATTTATGTTTAGTTTGGAAGTTTGCCGCTAAGAAACAATCAAAATCAAAATGACATTTTTAAAAAACCTAAGCTACGCATGCGTCGATAAGTGTCCTGACGTCATCGCTGACAGTGCGTTTTCTAGCATCGTCAAATTCATAGATTTTATTTTGCACATATTTTTGCGCAAAACAATTTTGAGGGATTTGATTATTACTACGTGATTCTATAACGTAAATAGCATGTGTACGTTTTAATTAGAAAATAGTGAACATACGAATTTAAAATAACTTTTGTGAATAACTTTGTGCAATTAATATTTCCAAATACATTTTTCCAAACGTTTGAAATGGCATTACAATTTAATAAAATTGTGCAACTGCTTGTTCTAATATTTTAGAAGAGTGATTTAAGAAATTTTTAATTTTTATTACTTTTTTTTAATTTATTGCCACTATACCATAATACGGTAAACATGTGATTTTTATTTTAAAATATATGTAATGTATGTAATTACACAATAAGAATGACAACATAAAATCGATGTAATCTACAAATTTTATAACAAATACTTCATATTTTTCATTAAAAAAGTAGTATCGGCAGAGATGTGGAGTTGTGTCTTACTGCTTGTTCTAAATACAATAAATCGGTTACAATATACAATAAAGAAACATTAGATATAGTTGTTTTGCATTAATACTTTAAAAATGTCGTCATTTGGTAAGTAAGTTAGGTACTTTCATCAGAAAACCGATTTATAAAAAAATATACCTACGTACCACAATTCTCAATCCATTTTCTACGTTTGTCATTGTCATTTAAGGCTCCTATCTACCCGACTTTGAATACCCTAAATCGTATGTTAGCACTTTAGTTGCCCTGCAATAAGTAATCATCCGATAAGTTTCACTTTTCGTGGACACTTAAAAATAGTATAAAACTTTGTCATGTGTGAATTAAAATCCATTTATATTTAAATATAATCATTGTAAATCACTTCAAAGTTACCTCATCTTTGAACTGTCTTGTAAAACTAATTAATTTCTAAATCAAATTTTTGAAACACAGGTTGCATGGCAAAATGTTTAAAGATTACATTTTTCCAAGATTTTTACAAACCATCAAATTACAATAGAGTAATTACTAAATTAGTAACATGTTTTAAACGGCATATTGCGGCATGCATAGTGGCGCCGCCGACGAACAATTTCCTGTTGGTTGATAGCAATACGTTTTCGGATCTTTGCACTTTTATTGCAATAAGCAAATAATATCCTACGTTTATTAAGCAGTTTTCATTTAGGTAGCTTTTATAGGTACAACAAAAATGAGAAATGCGTTTCATCTAATATAATAAATAGTTTATGTGTCTAGTGGAGCAGAAAAAAAATTATTTGGTTTAACATTTAATAGCCTGTAGAAATACTGTAAAAATTTTGTTCGATAATTTCGAGTTCCTACAATGGATTAGGTAATAAAAATTCGGTAAAAATAGTAAGAATTTATTGCACCAAGTGTAGCAAGAATGAAAACTTGAAAGCTGTTAAAGTACACATTTAAACATTCACAAAAAAAGGGTGTTTGTTAATGCTTTGTCAACCTTAAAAAATGGAACCAGGAATGGTGGTAGTAACCATAGATATTGTATTTTGTCAGTATTAATGTTCCCTTCGACAGTTAATCATCGTTTGTGTATTTTAAACTGTGAAATGAGTGATAAAGAGTGAGACCAAATCACAGATTTGGTACTAAAGCTAGAGCTTGGCCTAGTGTGAAATCGTATAGAAGAAAAAACAATCTTGCTAAATATAATGAAAGGTTCGTAGAAAAATCTAACATCTCTTTAAGTTGTTGTAAATAATTATTTTAGTCGAAAAGTACAAAAGCTAAATTCTCCGTTGGTAGAAACGGCAAATTCTCGTACTATAGAATTGCAATCATCAGATGTATCAACAGAAATGTAAGTAAACCTGAAAAATCGCTGAAAAACTTTATTTAGTATTATATTGTAACGTACCACCAAATTCAATAATTTCATTGCAACCAGGAAAAAAATTACTTAGCGAGGATAAATTTATACTATACAGGGTGTTATGAAAGTGAGGCTAAAAACCTGAGTTAACTATGACTGCTAAAGATGCAATTGCAAATTGTTTTGTTGTTAATTGAATGATGTAAATTAATTAATTATTTTCTTTCTTTGTCCTTATAGCATAGCAGTCGGATGCTGCAACCTTCTTAAACTGACTAATACTTAAACTCAGTAGGTGTTGTCAACCCATTGTGTCAAATTCTGCTTTTTTGGCCTCCTGGATAGTAATCAAAATAAAAGCATTGTAGACGTTAGGTTTTTGGTAGGTCTTTTTAATAACAGAACGTTGTAAAAAGTCCTACCGCACAAACAGTGGAGTTAACTTTTTGGCCGACGTGTTTTCAAAAATATATTGAAAAATGTTTTAATTAAAAAATTTTATTGCGATCGTAACCTTTTAAAATTAGGTTAAAACACGACTAAGTGATGGCGACATTAAACTCGAATAAAACCGATATTTTACAAATAATTCTACACTTACGACAATAGAATCTATTGTAAAATTGTGTTTGTGTAGGTACTTTTGACTACTATAGTCAAAATTTAGGACATTTTACACTACTGTCATCAAAGGGCTTTGGTTTAAAAGATTCACCAAAACATTTTATTTATTTCGTTTTATACATGGTATTCCGAAATTAATGGGACACATAGCAATAGTAGATTCTTTACATCGAAATAATACGATTAAGCCCAACTTACCTTAATCTGTGAATAATAAAAAATGTTACAGGACCTTCAATTTAAAATGGTAATTCTTAGGAAGTTTTCAAACGATTTTTTGAAAATTTGGATTAAAGGGTTCAATGGGAAGAAAAAATGAATTCGTGTTTTATTTTGTTATAGACGCTATAGGGCGCTAGGATATGTACCCTCGTTGTTAAAAATTTATTGGTTATAACTTTTTCTCAGGGTGTGTATGACAGTTTTATTAGAAAAATATTAACCTCCTATCTATTTTTGATAAATAAGGTATACTTATTTTAAGTCAATAAATTTAATTTATTTATAATTATTTGATTTATTCCTTGTTTTTCTATTGGATGCAGTTCAATTAGATTAAACAAGTTTTCACAAATTATTATCTTTATGATCGGTTAAGAGACACTTGGTTGTTTCGTCCTAATAGACGAGATGTTGGTCGTACCAAAAACTGTTACTCAAGAACAAGAGATGGATATTTTGATTCGGTTGACAGACCGCGGCAGCGTTTCCATGTTCCGCACGAAGTCCAGATTTAAACCCCATGAATTTCAGTATATGGGCTATTTTGAAATCAATCGTTTATAATGAGCCTATAAATACACGGGATGAGTTGTGGCAAGCAATTTATTAAGAAATGAACAAACATTATTTAATATTAGACAAAAACAAGAAATAAATTGAAAATGGTTAAATATATTGACATAAAACAAGTATATCTTATTTATAAAAAATAAAGAGGAGGTTAATTATTTTCTAGTAAAACTATCATACACACCAAATAGAATTGGATTCTGTGGCTTATTGTGTAAAGTAACATTCACAATTTTATTCCTACCACAATTTATTTTTAACTGTATACCAGTATTTCGAGAGCTTAGGTATACAGTTAAAAATAAGTTGTGGTAGGAATAAATTGTAAATATTACTTTATCATACACACCCTGAGAAAAAATTGTAATCAATTTTTAACAACCAGGGGCAAAACAAAACACTGTACCCTTTTTCTCGTTCCAGAGTACCTCCTAATTCAAATTTTCAAAAGAATTCTTTCAATACTTTCTAAGAATTTGTAGAATTTTGAATTCATAATTTCAAATTCTAAGCCTTGTAACTTTTTCATTATTCACAAACGGACTAAGGTAAGTTTGGCTCAATCGCATTATTTTGATGTAAGGAATCTGCTATTGCTCTGTGCACTAACTTTGGAACACCCTGTGTAGGTATTTCTTTTTAGCCACATTTTCATAATCACATTTGCCTTGGATATAAATATAGTCGTAAAAAAAATTAGGGCGCAAACTACAAAAATTATGGGCGCAAATAAAAATAATCGTGACGATCTGTAGGGCGACAACAAAAAGTGGTTACACTTTGTATCTTTTTTTAATTACTTACTTTAAACTAACTCAAAACAATGTGAATCGGAGGACTTGTAGTGGATAAAATTATATATTTTCAAAAATACCGTGTGCTTAACAAAAAAAATTTATTTTTAATATATTCACAATACGAAACTGAAAAAAAAATGCAGAAAAAAATTACAGAATTGTCCCACTTTTTGTTATTACTCCGTACATACAAGGTGGTAATGATTTTATTATTTACATATATTGTTAAGTTTAAATTTTGTTTGGTGAAAAATTAAATTAAAAATGTTTCATCAAACAAAATTACAATTTATACGGCTGTAGTTATATTTAGTTAAGTTTAAAGTAAATTACGAAACAATAATTTTTATTCTAGCAATCCTCTAAGTGTATATGACAACGAAACACCCTCAACCAGCAGATTACCGGAAAGTGTTGATTTAAACTTAGATGTGGAGGTAGACAAACTAATTCCACCATTTCGCCTGTCTGGAAGACGAATTGTAGATATTGAATATTTCTATAAAGAATTAGTCAATTTGGGCAATCATAGTAAATTGTTTTCATGTTCTTTAGAGAATATGATACCCGTTAAAGAAGTACGCCATGGTCTCACTTCGTGCATTACATTGAAATGTAATATGTGTCATTTTATCGCACCTTTATGGACTACAAATAAAAGTGACCCCCATTTACTAGATGTAAATACAAGTGCTGTAGTTGGAATAATGGGCATTGGTACAGGATTTTCCCATTTGGAACAATTTTGTTCTTCTCTGGCAATTCCTACGATGTCTTCAAATACGTATAATATTTTACAAAATAAAGTTTGCGAAGGATGGGAAAAACTGCAATTCAAGAAATGGAAGAAGCAGCAGCCGAAGAAGCAAAATTAGCTATAGAAGATGGTAATACGGATGAACATGGCACTCCATTAATTACAGTCGTTTGTGATGGAAGTTGGGCTAAACGTAGTTACAGAAGAAATTATAACTCTCTTTCTGGCACTGCAGCAATAGTGGGCTATAGAACCAAAAAGTAATTTTTGGGCGTAAGAAATAAATTTTGTACTACTTGCAAAAGAGCAGAAAATAAATTGTTAAAACCCAAAACCACCCGTGTTACAAAATTGGTCGGGAAGTTCCACAAGTATGGAAGCAGATATAATATCTGAAGGCTTTTGCAAAAGTGTAGAAATGTATAATATAAAATACAATAAGATGATTGCAGACGGAGATAGCAGTTGTTATAAAAAGATTTTAGAAATGCGACCTTATCCGGATATAACAGTTCAAAAAATTGAATGCAAAAATCACCTCTTAAGAAATTTTTGCAACAAATTATATGATCTCGGAAGAAATACAGCAGTGGGTACTACAATTTTAAGAAACACATTACGCAATAATATTTTAAAAATGAGAATTGGAGTCGTTAAAGCAATTAGACACCGAAAAGCTCAAATCAAAACATTAAATGCAAGCATAGAAGATTTAAAAACGACATCTTAAATAATCCTAGTCACGTATTTGGCGAGCATAAAAACTGTGCATCAATAGGGTATTTCTGTAAAAATGCAAACCCGACGAAATTAACGTTTTAAGTGATTTTAAATTAAGCGGTTTGTACGAAAAAATAATGGAAATTGTAAAGATTTTAGCAAATCATTCTAAGAGCTTAATCCACGATGTTGATAATAATAGTGTCGAACAATTTAATTCTATAATATCAAAATTTACAGGTGGCAAACGAATAAACTTTACCTTAAAACAATCCTACAGAGGTCGGTGTTTAGCTGCAGTAGTTTCACATAATAGTAAAAGACCAATATATAAAATTCAAAAAATGCTTAAACATGGTATTAGTCCCTCCAATTATGTTAAACGAATAGAAATTAGAAACATCAAAAGACTTCAAAAACAAGAGAACAAAATCAAAACAAAACAAAACGAAGGACACAACGGAAACTGAGTTTTCACAAGGACGATAACGATAAAGATTATGGAGATCAATGTATGAAACCAGATATGGACGAAACGGAATTCAGTATTGCGAAAGACAATTGGTTAAAACAACTAAAAAATCGGACGAACAACGAATTCAAATTGAACATAAAACAAGAGATCAAAAAGATTCGGAATTATGGTACAGCGTTAGGAAAAATTTATTAACTGCTTCCAACTTTGGAGTAATTTGTAGACGACGAGAATATACACCTTGTGCAAAGTTGGTGAGAACTTTATTAACTAATGTTGGAAGTTTTAGTAGATCTGCAGCCATCCAATGGGGACATATACATGAAACAGACGCTATTACACAACTATCGGAACAACATGGAGTAACTGTGCAAAAATGTGGCTTGTTTATAGACAAAAATATTTATTATCTTGGTGCATCTCCAGACGGTGTTATAGATAACGACTACTTAGTGGAAGTGAAGTGTCCATTTTCAGCAAGAAATTTAACGCCTGAAGAAGGTATTAAACAAAAAAATTTTATTTTGGAAATATAAGGACGATATTTATCATGTAAACACGGCTCACAAATGGTACTATCAAATACAGGGTCAACTTCATATTGCGGATCGAAAGTATTGCATTTTTGGAATATGGACCACAAAAGGTTTCAAATCGCAAGTAATTAATAAGGATGATGAATTTTGGAATGAAGAAATGTTGCCCAAGTTATCACGGTTTTACGAGCACTGTTTACTACCCGAACTAGTCGACTCTAGACTACAGCGTAATATGCCAATTCGTGAGCCCAATTATATATTAGATGCTTTGAAACAAAGAAAAAACAATGAATAAAAACGAAAAAAGGTTAGCAGATTTTGGAGAAAGTTTGAAGATTTCCAATCTACAAATTTCATTTACTAAATGAACTTTCGACTAAATAAACACAAAAACACATTTTGCTACTTTTGATTTCATAAACAAACAATTACAAACCGCTACGTAATCGCAGCATTTAGGTTTTAGTAATCATGAGTTTTCGTAGATATTATGAACATAATATAATGTTTTATATTGTAGTACGTTATGTAATAAGCTTGTAATGAGTATAGAGTATAAAACGAGCAACAACATTATGTTATATTCCGTATACGGAATCGATTAAGAATGTTAAATATATATATATAAATATAACAGATTAATTCTTATCATTTATTACATTACAATAATTGTAGTTGTCAGTTTTTATATTTACTTAGAAACCTCAATTTCATTTAATGACGAATGAAGATAAAATGAAATAAATCGTTGAAATGGACCAAGTAACAATATCCGATGAACAGATATTACTATACGCGCTTTTCCCATGAAACGTCATAAAATAAGACCCTCCTTTCAGACTCTCTGTTTCAGTCACCTCTTTGTCGTATACAAGTTTAGACCTGGCTAGATAGTCCTCTTAATATAGCTGCTGGGATGCGATGAAATTTTAATTCAGGAGCTGTCTGTCTCGATGCTCCACAATTCACGTAAGCATACTTATTTCCAGACATTATGTAATCAAATTTTTATGAGTCTATAAATTACTAATTCACTTAGACAATTAATATTTTTAAAGCTACAACACACACATTGTATAAAGAATAGAATTAGCTCTTTTTGTTTTCAGTTTAGTTTACTTCGAGAATTAAGAGATAATAGTGTCGAAAGTAACCGCAAACAGTTAATAAAATAAATATACACGACATAAGGAACAATATTTTTTGTTCTATCAATGTTAACTCAAATAGAGAGTCCCTTTGTCGGCAGGTTCGCAATCGCACGCGATGATAGTAATGAAACTATAATATGAAAATGATATAAATGTCTGTTTTTTTGTCTTCTGCAAAAATTATCTAAGCTGTACAAATTAGTAGTAAACTCTATCATTGTGTTGTAGGTACGCTTAAAATTTAGAGAACTCTGTTTTTTTTAACCCGGCACATTTAAGGTGTGTACGTTGAATAATTTATTGTCAAGAAAATAAGTGTGGATATATTCATTAGAGGCACACAACAGACCGTATCCATTAGATATGCGCCAGAAATTATCATTGAGTTGGCTTACTATAAGGATTTATATACAATGATTAAAGTGAATAAAAACGGGTTCATCATCATCAAGCTGAAAATATGAAGAAGATTAAGATGTTGATGCATTGGGAAATGACGTAGCATTAAGCAATAATAACAGAACGATAATGTATTTTGTACATTGTGCGGTGCATAATGTGGAAACGATTCGATTGTTTCACGCACAGTCAAACCTCTTAACACTTACTACAAACCAGTTCCAAGGTCATATAATTTTGTTTTATACCCTTTATAAATGCTACAAAATTAGACCCTAGGAGATAAACAAAAATATACACGACAGCTTTTGATATACACCTAACCCTTTTTCTTTATATACTTCACCTCACATAAACTGACGCATGACTCATTTACTTAATGTGTAAGGATCAATCAATTGTAAACGTATTGCTAATGTTGGTACAGGACTATAGTGCATCCACTTTCAAGACGAACCGGAGATCAACAAATACATGCAAAGTTCACATGAACAGGGTGCCAGAACGGTCTCGTTGGAAATAAATATCGTGAAAGATCAAATACCAAATAAGGATTACATGTAACACAAATATCAAGTAACAATATTGTAATTGTGCAAAAATATGTGCGCGTCTGTGCTCGACATTATCACCTGCTCGATTGCCCACACGGGGCACTGCACTATACTACCACTATCTGATTACGCACCTGCAAGAGCGATCGCCCAAGCGCTGTATAATCAACCCGGTGTAAGGAATGTACTTATAAAACACGTGTTGATCACGCATTAGTGTTTATTTACCTCAGGTTCGCATTGGATTGAATGAAATATAGTTAGAACATTGTTTGTTTTAATTTGCGCTAAAATCAAAATAACGTTTTAGTTATACTTACCGAAGTTGGTAACATTAATAATAATTAATTACCGTTACTATGTTTTGATTTTACAAATACGTAATAACGGTGTGGTCGCGATGTTTATAACGATGTTCAGTTGGTTGTTTATTTATATAAAAAAATGTGTGTTTGAAGATTTCAATCTGATTTAAATGTAAATTAAATAATAAAATAAAATGTTGTGGAGATTATAAGAAAAGTGTTGCATTAGTAAAAAGAATTTTGAAGAATAAGACATAACTAAGAAAAGGAATAATTGCGCAAATGGGAAATAAAAACTATTACATACAGATTTTTAAAGGCGAAAATTATCACAATTGGAAGTTTAGAATGGAATTAATACTTAGTGAAAATGATGTATTCGAAAGCATTGAGGAAGAATTAAATATTGAAAGAACAACTGTAGAAAAGGAGAAACAAGAAAAAATCAGGAAGGATAACAAAGCTAAATCGTTAATTGTTCAAAATGTGGATGATAATCAATTAGAATGTTTGAGGGGAAAACAAACTGCCTTTCAAATGTGGAAAATTCTTCAAGACAAACACGAGAAGAAATAGTTACCTGGACAGTTGTTTTTGAAACGGAAATTGTTATCAACAAAACTTGCAGAAAATGAATTTTACTTTTGGGTTTACTAAAATCGTATGAAACTGTCATAGAAAACATTGAAAACGTCACGTTTGACATTTTCAAGAAGAAATTATTGAAAAATGAAAAGTGTCAAAATCCGATCAAAAATCACAAGAAAGTGCATGTGCATGTTCTGTTACAAATAAAGCATGTTTTAGATGTGGTGAAATGGGAGATTTTAAATTTCAAAAAGTGTTCAATCAAGCAGCAGAACGGGGAAGTTTCCATAGAAGCAGCAGCAGAAGTAGAAACAACTACAGAGGAAGAAGCCGCAATCGAGGAAGAGGTTGGAGCAGATATAATATCATCAATCACGGTAGTAATCATGTTGAACAAAATGAAAGATAGTAATAATGTTGTATGTTTCATGAACGAATCAATCAAATGTAGAAATCGATGAGAGGGACAAATTAAAGTTTTTCATAGATTCTGGTTGCACAGACCACATGGTCAATGATAAAAGATATTTTTCTGATATGCTAGTATTAAATGAACCTATTAAAATTGCAATAGCCAAAAAAATTCAAGGAGTTCGTTACATAGAAATTTTAAGTAAAGTAGGCAACAATGAAATTAAATGTAGCATAATGTATTTTTTGTTCCTCAGTTAAGAAAAAACTTGTTATCTGTTAAGAAACTTGAAATGTCGAATCTCAAAGTTATTTTTGAAAACGAAAGAGTAAAATTAAGCGATAAAAATGATAGATTGTTGGGTATAGGTGTTTCTTTACAAAATTTCATTTAAATTAATAACGTCAGAATGTTTGAATATAGAAAGTGAATTTAAAAAATGGCATAGGCAGTTTTCACATATTGGTTTACAGGGTTAAGAGAAATAATTTAAAAATAAAATGGTGATAGGTATAGATCAAAACATGGTCAAAAAGTTTAATTTTGTGAACCTTGCATTATCGGTAAAATGACACGATTTCTATTTAGTACTAGAACCAAAAGCAAGAGAATATTAGAAATTATACACACAGACGTTTATGGTCGTGTATCTCCAACATCGTATGATGGAAGTTCCTATTTTGTGACATTTATAGATGACTTCAAATTTTACGATTATGTATACTTAATAAAACAGAAGCGTGAAGTTTTCGAAAAATTAAGAGAATTTGTACAAATGGTTGAATCCAAATTTGACTGTAAAATATTAAAACTCAGATGCGATAGTGGAGGTGAATATTCCTCTGCAGAACTTATTAATTTTTGTAAGCAAAAGGGAATCATTTTGTATTATACTATTTCGTACACTCCGCAACAAAGGCTTATAATCATATCCGAAAGAGTTGAAGAGTAAATTTGATGCGAAAGTTGAGAAATGTTTAATGTTAGGTTATGGTCCAACGGGTTATAGACTTGGGAACATAGAAAAACAGAACTTAATCATTCGTAGGGATGTCAAATTTCATGAAAATAACTATCATTTTAAAAATAGTATCATGAAAATAGATTCTAATGTAGAAAACTCAAACGAAAATGAAATTGAGAATAAAGAACAAGAATTAGATTTAAATAGCGATTCAGATGTTTTGAATGAAGATAGCTTTGTGGTAACTAACAGAAAGAATAAAAGAAAAGTTAAGATTCCAGCAAAGTTTGACGATTACGAGTTGCACAAGGCATTTGGCGCATGCAGTTTTGTAGAGAATGTACCGAATTCTTATAATGATTTAGAAAATAGAGTAGATAAAGAGAAATGGTTACGAACAATAAATAGGGAATTAGAATCGATTAAAAATAATCAAACTTGGAAATAAGTTGAAAAACCACTGAACAAACAAATTTTAGATTCAAAATGGGCGTTTAATTATAAGCCGATGGAAGATCAAGAAGATGACATAATTTTGGCAGGAGTAGATTTGATTGATTCTACAAAATTAAGGGTAAAATAATAAAAAGGATTTTAGTAAAAGACAAAGGTATGCTTAAATACTTCTTAGGATTAGAGATATTCTATGATAGGGATAAGGGCCTATTAAAAATTCATCAATCACTATACATTACGAGTATTTTGAAACGGTTTTATATGAATGACTGTAAAAGTACTAGTTTACCAATAGATCCTAAATTGAAACTTAATATATGCACTGATGAAAGTAAAATGACGAAAAATCCTATTCAAAAGCTCGTGCGATGTTTGATATATTTAATGTCGAGAAGTAGACCTGATATTTGCTTTTTTTAGTCGTTTTCAGAGTAACATATCCTATGAGATTTGGAACCAAGCGAAACGAAGACTACTGTAAATGTTGGTTTAGAATATAATCGTTGTAATAATATTATGAATTTATGTTGTTGTGTTGATGCTGATTGGGGTGGTGACACGCATGACAGAAAATCTGTGACCGGTTTTGTATTTAAAATTGGCAATAATACTGTAATGTGGGCCACGAAAAAGCGTTTCACTATCTACAACCGAGACAGAATTAGTAGCTTTATTTAATACTGTAAGTAATAATTTATAGCTAAAGAAACTTTTATTTGATTTAGATTATAATTTTGAACAGATCACATATTATGAAGATAACCAAGGCTGTTTAGCTTTAATAAAAAATCCGTCAAATAATCGTGGTGTAAAGCATATAGATTTAAAATTTAACTTCATTTGTAATCATTTCAAAAGGGAATTATACTATTAGTTTATGTTAGTACTGAAAGCCAACAGGCAGATATTTTTACTTGTATCATATTTGTAAAATTTAGGAAACTGTTAGGCGTAAAAGATTTTAGCGAGGAGGAGTGTTAGAACATCTGTTTGTTATAATTTGCGTTAAAATAAAAATAACGTTTTAGTTATACTTAGATAATCTTATTTCTGACCGATTTCAATAAGATATTGTTCATTTTTAAAACGGAAAAAATGCAGTATATTTGAATCAGGTACCATTGATTATAAGAGTTTTGTTGTTGCTAGGTTGTTGCTATGTTACTTCTTTATAAACAGAATTGTTACTTGTTAGAGGGAATTATAGAATCTATAATGTCCCAAGAGAGTTATGACCCTCTTTATTGATAGCGTAACTATGACGATATAAGCTTATAATATCGGTCAGAAATAATAGTTATTTATGTATCAAGGAATTGCCTGAGGTTATTAAGGCTCATTAATTCCGTGGTACATAGATAATTTTATTTCTGACCGATTTCAATAAAATATTGTTCATTTTAAAACGGAAAAATATACCAATTTATTACCTTCCCAGTATATTTGTTTCAGGTACCATTGATTATAAGAGTTTTGTTGTTGCTAGGTTGTTGCTATGTTACTTGTTTATAAACAGAACTTTGTTATCAAGCTGTGTTTTAAAACGTGTTTTCTACCCCAAATATAATGGAGCAGATTTTGAAAAAAGCTGAAAAAGCAAGAGAATCATTAATTCCATCGAAAAGTGAAGCGGTATACCAAAAAGAATACAAGATATATCTGAAGTGGCTGACATGGAGGGAATTATAGAATCTATAATGTCCCAAGGGAGTTATGTCCCTCTTTATTGATAGCGTAACTATAACGATATAAGCTTATAATATCCCGGTCAGAAATAAATTAATTAACGTTACTATGCTTTTAATTATACAAATACGTAATAACGGGGTGGTCGCCATGTTTATAAAAACGATGTTCAGTTGGTTGTTTATTTATATAAAAAAATATGTTTGAAGATTTCAATCTAATTTCAATATAAATGAGTTTATTAAAACATATTCTTTCAAAACGTACCAGAGTTTAATTCATAAAACGTAAACGCAACAATATGAAAACTACTATACTGTTAGAATTAAAAGTTATAGTTGAAAAGGGCGCTTTATTAAATTAAGCTTTGTTGGGTTTGGCGTTTTATAAATATTTTTAGGTTAATGTATCGACTCTCGATGTACAATTGGAGTGGCCCCGGTGAATGCGAAACTGGAATTTAAGCCACACTCATTAGAATGACATGTATACGTTATCATAACCAACTAAATGTCTTCAGTTGTCTGAGAATCACATTTAAGATTTTTCAAAATGTTTCGCATTTTAATTTTATACAACAATCGGGTACCTAATTTTTGTGTTTGCCTATTTAAGAGGTTTTACTGTATCAATAATTTTTTTTAAATCGAAATTTCTTTGTATTCTCCAATCAACATAATAGTAAAAAAAGCTTAGTAAAAAAAAGACGGATGCGCAATAAAAAAAACTTAATGTCATGCTTTCAGATACGTTATGCAGGATTGTACTGGGGACTTATTGTACCTGACAGAAGGAATCGATGAGTGAATTTGGTACATTGTCAAGTTCGGCTTCCACAAAGTACTGCTGTGTGCGCTGTTATAATAAATTATATACACCCATTTAGCGTTAGAATTTGTTAAACATCAAACGTTTCCTAATATTTAACTCACCTGCATAAATTTGCAAAACTTGACGCAAATAGAAAGGATGTTTGTGACGGTGTTGAGCAGATTCGATATGGTTAACATGCAGTCTTTTAAACACGAATCTAAAAAGTCGCAATGACAAGAAAGTACTTCGTCAATGTTGCTGACCTAAAAACGAATCTTACTTAATCAATAATCAAAACTATTCCAAATACCTTTGTGATTTTTTGCATAAACGTACACCAATGAGGTTCAATTACTTCGACCATCATGTGGTACTCCAGATTCTGAATGCATTGAAGCATTCTCTGGCTCAAAACAAAAGCTAATCGGTATTGCACTGCCGAAGAGAAGGGAAAAGATTTGGCTACTTTGTTGGATCGCCAAACTTGAGAAATCATTCTTTCAACATGCTTGCAATAAAATAAATGTCGAAATATCATTTGGTATCGGGCCAGAGAGCGACGATTTAGTATTAACGACAGTGGCCAGCGCACTTCGTAACTGAACGCAAACGACTCTATCACCATGAGATTCGATTTTTTTTGTAGTTTTAGCGTAGTGTTTTCTGTAAAATAAGTTCCGGATGTAACCAAAATGTCTTTTGCGTTGGAATGTAAACTCACGAAAAAAAAATTTTGAAATTTTCATCAAATGTAGTTTTTAAAAACTTAATTTCATTCAAATGAACGCAAACTATTCTTGCAATAATTAAAAAACACGATATAAACCCGAAGACAATGAAAAAAAACTATAGAAAAAAAGAAGATAATAGAAAAAAAGGCACTTTCATCGATGCGATAGAAATAAATGAAGTAAGATAAATCGGTAAATATAGAACAGATAAAGAAAGATAAATAATTGACTAGTTGAATAAAGAGAATACCAGAACAAAAATAACGGATCAGATATATGGATTTATGTGGACTTCTCCAAAAAAATATAACCGTAAGAATGCTTAAATTAAGAAATGTCAACAGTTAACTGTAACAGCAGTTGAATGTTTATCGTTATCAAAAGCGATATTGCACTTAAACATTCTATTGCCGTTACAGTTAACTGTTGGCATTTCTTATTTTATACTATTTTTAAGTGTTCTTTATACACAAGATGTCGTAAGACACGCATTTCACTTATGTCTAAGAATTCTTATGCCAAACATATTGAGAGTAAAAGATACAGGGATAGGTTGAAAAAGAGAGGGGCAAGAGAAAACAGCAGAAACAATTAATGCAGACAAAAAAATGATAACGGAAATGACAATAGATTTGATACGATAACAAAAAAGATGCAGATGAATGGACAATACCAACGTGAAATGGTAAGAAAATAGTTAATAAAAGATGCAAACATAAAAAAATAGAAAAAAAGAAGAAAGGTAAGGGAAATCAGGTTGTAAGTAATGAAGAAATGTTAATATAAAAGATGTCCCAGTGTTCAGTACTTTTTCTATTACGTCCAACTTGCGTTTTATACAGGGAGGTAAATGTAATACCCAGTATATTATATGCTCATTTCAAACGTTTTTCAGTCCTTCAAAAACTTGTGCCAAGTTGTATGGTTTTATCCGTAACTCTTTAAGAGTTGTGAGTAAGTTTAGGGGAATTCAGAAACAATTCAGAAACTTGTTTATCGAATAAAAAACTAATTTGATAAACGCAAAACGGAATAACTTATTTTTTTTAAAATAAAATATTGAGTTTTAGTAAACTTTCCAAACAACCTGGAGATACATAAGTGAAATGTGTGTCTATCGACATCTCGTGTAATAAGGAACACGTATCAATAGTATAAACTAAGCAATGCCAACAATTGCAACGACGATTGAGATACCTTTTTTACTTTATACACTGTGTCCAAGAATAGCATGGTGATCTTGAAAGCGGTAGAAGAAACGAGGTGAGCAATAAAGTTGGGCAATTTAGAGTATATTTACATGGTGTTAAAAAAGTTTAATAATATTTTTCGTTTTCGAGATTTTACAAATTCTACAAAAAAATTGAGCGTAGAAAACGTCTTGTTTTGTGTTTCGTGAGTGTACACCGCATGCGCAGAAGTGTAAAACTGCTCTTTGAAAACTTTCTCTCTAGATCGCTGTATTTACAAAGCAAACATAATCAGTACACGCTCTAGTATCATAATAATCCAGTAACTAATACTTTAACTTACCCCTTTTCCCCTTCGATAGAACGGTTAGGATTTTTAACATTTGATATTGTAGATCATAAGGTAACAATTCGGTTCTCAAATCTTCTTTGTACGGATCATTATTCGAACTCGATAATCTTAACGCTAAATCCAGAAGAGATTCTAAACGTCCTTGATTAACATCGGATACATCCTTATTCAACTCTTTTTCGCATAAAGTTAAAAATGTTACAATAAAATCACTTTGATCTAACAAGAAATAATGTTTAACGGACTTCAAACGACCTAACAAATCCTTTTCTTTCAATACTAAATCTAATAAAGTTTGACTCGCAAATTTGTAAGCTTTTTCGATCGCGTCGATGTAATGTTTCTGTTCTATTTTGTATTGTACTATTTCGACTTTATTATTAACGGGTTTGCCTTTGAAATAATTCAGTTTATTATAAATGCGATTGTAAAATCGGTCACTTACCGCACTGTCTAATTACGTTCAGATATTTACCGGCGCGTAAAATTATATCCGAAACTGGTTCCAAGAATGTGGGAATGCGTTCTCTTCGTATAGTATACTTTTTATCCCAATAATCGGCCGAGTAATCGATGGGCATATCTTCTTTTTGCACCATTTCGTTGTCCTCTATTAAAAACTGAAAAGAAATTTGTGCTATAACTTGTATCTGAATAAAGACATAATTGATTAATGATTAGAAACTCTAGTATTCGTCTACCATACATCATTACTCTTACCAAAAAAAATTTTTAAATAAGAAATTTATTTTATTATTTTGTTCTTAATCTTAAGAAATTGATTAAGAATATAGGAAGAACTATAGAGCTGAAATGAAATAACAAAACAAAAAATGAGAGTAAAGGAAGTGAAGATTTTAAGAATAACTGATTCAAGTCTCAGAGTCAAAATGAGAAACACACAATACCGACCAAAAAAATATTGAAACAGTCACCAGGTAGGTTATCCAAACTGTGGCAAGACAGCTGGGTTTCAACGTCCACAGAAGATTAGTAGATCCAGATTAGGACAATTACAAGAAAACCCATATTTAGTAAGTTCTAGTAAACTCTTAGATTTTTTATATTAGTTTTATAATCTTATTTTTGTTCTGTGTTACAGTAATTTATTAAATTTTTCTTCTTCGCACTTTATTAATTCCGCTTTTATTTCGTCGCTTCCTGTTGTTTTTATAGCTATTCTACTTCTTCTAGATATTATTCTTACTAAATCTCAATTTCCTTGTCATACCGTATATGTTCTTTTCTTCAGCTATTGGTACAAGTTTATTCTGTTTGTGCTTCTTTTTCATTTCTTCTAGCATTTTATCTATCAATTTTCATACGTTATTCTACTTCTTACGATATTCGCGAAAATGCTAGAAGTTTGCACAGTTTGACGTTACCCAAGGTCGCTTTGCTCAGTGCGCATTTATGTCGTATCGATGTGCTAAAAGCTAAAGAGATGTAAGTCGATTTGAAATTACTTCACAACTACCTTCCCAGTAATAGGTTGCTGTGATACGATAGCCGTTCACTCAAAATAAGGTAGGAGTGTACTCGTCTTCCTGAACGGGTGATTACATACGTGATTTTGGTATTTTATGTTTACTATTACGATTTGCGCACGTAGCGTTGTTACAGTTGTGACTATGCGAGCGCATGTTGCGGATTTTTGTGGATATAGAAACTGAGGCATTGTAAGCTTAGGAGGTATGACGAACGAGTGCTTTTTTGGAACTTCATTCGACAGACAGTTTCTCGGAATTTTCACTTTTTGCGTGGTATAGACGCGTCTGTAGATTTAAGGGGTCTTTTATTGGTGGTCATTTATTATGATAGATGAGACAACGGTTGGTTATTTATCGTCGATTTGACATCATAACACATTCATAATGCATTTTTAGTGCTTTTTCTTGTTTTTTCTCATCTTTGTTTGTGTTTTTGTGCTTTCTCTTATGCCATTGTCACAACAACAACACCCGTCAGCATTTTATTGCAGTGGAACGCAATTCTGATTTGCTCACACTTTTCTCTACGCTATATATTTCGTCTTCCTTTCTTTTCTTTCTAACATCGTTTATCCTTTATATTTTTGTTTCATATTCTGGTTGGCTATTAAAATCCGCCGTTTTTCTCCATTCTTTTTTATTTTCCTTCATATTGTGCTGAAAGAGTTATTTTAAATAACAAACAAATTTTATATTGAGTTAAAATATTGATTATTTACGTTTATAGTAAATAATCTATTCAGTTCAAGCAATTAAAGTTTAAGATTTCTAAAAACCGAGACATACAATTAATTTAAAAAAGCAATTCAATTTATTCATATAAATAATACTTTCGTTTAGTTGCAATAAAAATTTTAATGGAGCGGATGTTGACTTTTGATAAGCGATTAAAGTGTTGAATATGTGAGTAGCAAAAACATATTTTTTGAGTAACGATAGACACTACATTTGCAAAGTGATCGTGTGAAAAATTAAATTATCAATGCAGGTGTGAAACGAAAATGAACCAAAGTTCAAGGATAATAACATTAGTTCAAGTGCTGAGAAAAATGCCATCGTTAGTCGTAAATAAGATCAGAAAAACTGAACATCGAATTAAAAGAACTTTTGCTATTGAGAAGTCAACATGAATTTAGATAAAGTTGTGAACCAAGTTTGAACTAAATTAAAGTTGGTGGAAATAAAAGACATCTAATAATAATAATGATGCAGTTTCATCAATTAAAATGTGAATGTAAAGTGACCGAAATAAAGTTTGAGAACTAAAAATGTGAGCAACGAAACAATTAAAACAACGAAGTTAAGGAAGAATTCATCATACGACGGAAAAACATCATAGAAAAGTTCCTACTTGCCGGCCAAAATATCAACACAAATTTTGCAAGGTTAGTTAAATAAGTTTATATTTAATTCCCAATGCAATGTAAACGAATGTATTTGTGTTGATTTAATTAGATTTTCATTTTCGTGCACGAAACATAAGGTGCTTAATATTAATATTTGTATTTTATTTGTGAAATGTTTTTTTGATTAGATTAAACTTATTTGATTGAATCGTGGTTTTATTTAAACGAATTCAAGCAATGAGGTTAAAATTAAATAGTTTTGAGTCTCAAATATTTTTTTAAAATTAAATAATTACGATCCATCGCAATATATATTCTGTTGTGAATTATTTGCGGAACATAACGATAAATTTGATAACGAAGTTTTTCAGCAAAATTCCAACCAGACGATCCGAAACTGAAATTTTAAAAATGGTTCTGTAGCTCTTGAATTAGAATTAGAACATTTAAAAAGTCATATTGTAGTAAATTTGTAGAGAGTGTTGCACCTTCACCTAAAGAAGTGCCAAGGTGGGATACAGTTGTCGGAAATAAAACTGTATTACAATAATTATCAACTAGTGATATGTTACGTGCCGAAATTAAATTCAATCAAGTTCTGCTTTAGGTACAAATTGAAAAAAGTTATGGATGAAGGAAAACTCGTCAGTGATGATTTAATGATCAACGTTATAGACAGCAACCTTGACAAACCTGAACGTGCCAGTGGTGCAACCCGAAAAATTGAATGATTTACTGAATAAACGTAATCTTTATGCTGTGATTGTGTTCGGAATTAAGAGTAGTTTGTTGGTTCGCCGCATCACCAGACGTTTAATTCACCAACCAAGAATTTTGTCCACAAAAAATACTAATGACCGACGACATTACCGTCAAATATCCAATAAAAATATCGTATGAGGAAAAAAAACGATTAGATTCTTATCATAAACAAACATCTCCTCTGGTAGATTACTACCAAATCTGAGATTTATATCACCGTAACGATGCCGCAAAAGCTGTCAATGAAGTCTTCGATAATATTGATCATATACAGAAAGTAAGTATATAACAAAAAATTCTCAGAATTAAAAAATGCAAAAATATATAGGGCGTTTTATTTAAAATAAAGAAGTTGCTACCAACGTCCGGTATAACCGGCAGTGACAGAAAGTTGAACATATTTTAGCAAAGAAGGATCAATTGATCTTAGTAACCACCCAAATTTTCAGAATTTTTCGTAGTGTAGTTTTCCGTATAACCATAGTCGACGTTCCTGGTGGGACACACTGTATTTTTTAAAAGCACTGCCACAAAAACAAACCTAAACTTTTATCTTTCCAAATCCTTCCTTTGCGGAGATACCTCTCTAAAGATCTCACTTCGCACGCCCTGCTCCCGGTGAAGCTTTTCGCGCCTCGAGCACGTTGTCTACCACCATTGCAACTGGACGTGCTAGATTGAATCAATTGTTCGCTTCCAGTCAATTCTCTTTTAAACCAATTTTTTTTGTAATATGCACGTGAAAGTCTCGTTATCTTTGTCTACTTTTTCCGATAAGTTACTATATGTTATTCTTTGCAATTCTTCGGTACACTGTCAATAATTTCACCTAATTTTTGACAATCATTTGATTAGTGATTCACATATGATTTAAAAAAATTATTTAAAAAACAAATAAAAATGAACAAAATTCCTATATTGTATACAGGACGAGTCAATACAGTAGAGGTAAACGATTCTGTTTTTTATTAGTTTATTGTAGATAATTCAAACATTTTTATTAAGACTTTATTTACGTCGAAAACATCTTGCAAATTATTGTTTGTTATTTTTTCAAGAACTGTAAATTATATACTCTTATTTGGCTCACATAAAGCTATCAGGCTTTCAAAATTTGACAATCTCTTAGAAATCTTAAATCTACCTTTATTGGAGCACCCTGTATAACAAAAAATAGTTACAGTAGATACAGTTTTGAGACGAACACGAAATCAGTCTGAAACTTTTTTAATTTTCTGTATAATAAAGCCAGAATCGTACATCCTATTAGAAAATTAAAAAAGGAAAATATTTGGCTCAAACTTCTGACATTGATTATAAACTTTGGAAAGATGCGCATCCTATATGGACGAAATACGACACAAAAGCAAGACGAAACGTAGATGGTTCTACCGTCTAATCGCGACGAGATATCTCAGTTTTCCCCTCCTTTATTTTTATGTCAGTTCCAGCATACCTGTCACGATGGCGTTTCGTGAATAGGAATATGAAAGTGGTTTGAGGTTCGAAGTTACTACATTGTTACAAGATACTGCATTGATTATAAAATTAGTTACCGTAACTTTTGTGACATTGAGTAAATATGAATACGTCAGTTGCACGTTTTTTTAAAATTTCCTACAAAAAATGTAAAGCGTAACAAAAGAAAATTGTGAAAATTGGTATTGCGATTGTCGATATTGACACTTTAGGTAATATGTTAATACGTGAAAAACTTTTTTACCCTCGAAATTATTATAAACAATAAACGTAAATTATTAAGTATAAAATCAATGCCTGTAAAATTCAAGAAAGAAGGTAAGCAATTTATTATTTTATTTACCCACTTAAATAATTTGTTGAGGCTTTTTTTTAATTCCAAATTGATGAGATAGACATATTATGCTTATGTATTCATGTAGCGTACGTATATAGCGAAAAAAAGGGTTTCTAAGAAAATTGAAAAGTCCTTTAACAATTTTTTTATTTGTTGATGGAACATTCAAAGTTGTCAATAGAAGGTACTAAAAGTTTTATGTGTAATTAATTTTGAAAAGAATATTCAAAATTAAATACAATTGACTCAGCATATCTTTTATCAGTGAATTAATGTTATTTTTTTCCTTCTTAGAATCAACTGGCGCATCTAAGCAAATTACATCCAGAGACGTCCTTCACGATTAAAAAAAACTCAGCAGATTCATCTTTTCCAACTGGGCCCGAAGCGAATAATTTGTTTATATAAATAATAACCACAATTACATGGAAATACATACTAGGTGTGTTTAGAAAATAACGGGAATTTTCAAAATCGCGAGTTTGGAGAGTTCAATTGTCAAAATTGTTTTTTTATTATGTTGGTATACATACCCCTGAAATATGATAAAATTTGCAACTGCATTCATTGCTTACTTTGTCTGTGGCAGCCGCTAAGGTTAGAAGTGTTTTTATGAGCTCGGCGATTTTCGTTTGTTAAAAGAAATGGATCCAAGAGTTTGTATCAAATTCTGCGTAAAAAATAAAATAAAGTGTCACAAAGTGTGTGAAATGTTAACAAAGGCCTGTGGTGATGGTGAGTCTGTTATGAGTAAAACAAGAGTTTACGAGTCGTATAAGCGTTTCCAAGATGGCCGTGAAGACGTTGAATATGACAAACACCCCGGACGCCCAGGACATCAACAACCAATAGCATAGTTCATCATGAATTCTTGCCACAAGGTCAAACGGTCAATAAGGAGGTACTACCTACAAGTTCAACGCCACGCTGTTTGCATGAAGCAATCCGAAAAACGCTCGGATTTGTGGAAAAATAATTCATAGCTTTTGCACCACGATAATGAACCTGCTCACAATTCGTTGCTTGTTCGTGAATTCTTGGCTAAAAACAATGCTGAAACGATGCCCCGGCCTCCATATTCGCCAGACATGGCTCCGTGTGACTTTTTCCTATTTCCAAAAATAAAGAGTACCTTAAACTGTCGTCGTTTTACAAGCATAGATGACATTAAAAGCGCATCGCTGAAAGAGCAAAAGGCTATCCTAAAAATCGAGTTTGGGAAGTGTTTCGACGATTGGAAGAAGAAGTACTGGCACAAGTGGACTATTTTGAAGGTGACAACATTAATGTAGACAAATATATTTTATTAAAAAATGAAAATTTCCGTTATTTTTTGAATACACCTCGTACATAAAAATGATGTTTTTATCATAACTCGCAAATAAATTTTATTTCTTACAAATTTAATTGCTGTTTTATTAAAGTTTGAAGCAAAATTTAAAAATAAATTCATAGCAAGATAAATTAGTTGAGTGCAAATTTTTTATTTTTTATTGTGCACGTGCAAGTTACTTATTTTGCGATAAGAACAAACGGCTTTGGAAACTGCTGAGTTTGATTCTTGAATCATTGACGAATGTAGACACCCATGTTGCATTTATGCGATGCACTAACAGAATCAATGGTTACAGTATTAATCGTTTGTGGCAGCACTTTACAAATTAACAGTTTGGTGATCGAGGGTCAAGGGGCATCCGTTGCTTGTGAGAGATGTAGTTACGAAAAAATTTCAAGGTTTGGGTATCTTTCCGAAGTTTATAATCAATGCTGCTGAGCTTACTTACTTCATTAATTGGGTCAGATATAATTCCTTTGTAAATCCACATCCCTAACATTTTCATATATGGCACACATGCAGCTTGCATCAGATGCAAACACAAACGCTGAGCTTGAACGTCTCCGATGTAACCAGTAATGTTATCATGTAACAAACTCAGAACCTTCCCACCCCTAGCATCCGACTACAAAAAAAAGCAAATATTATACCAAAGTCACATACAGAACTGCAATTTTCTTACTTTACTAATAGACGTGGCAACGTTACTCATAAAAGTTAAATTATGAAGATTCTTCTGAATATAAAACCATAACTTGGGAAGACTTAAGTTACCAGAACGAAATTCAGTCTCCATTTGTGTTATAAACAACTAAAAAACAAAATCAAGAAAAAGAATACAATAATCAAAATTAATTACCGTATAATCAATAATTAAAGAGTTCATACATTCTGCGAGCGCGTTACAGACTTGTCCAAACTCAAAACGCAACTTCTCCTCTACAAATCTTTGTACTATCGAATAATGTGAAGCTAATGGAAGAATTTGTTTAAGAAGATCTTTTAAAGACGGATCAATGGCGTCGCACAAACTAAATTCTCTAGGAGCGTATTGATCTCTTAACTTTAAAGGTTCTATATAACATCCAGGTAATCCTATTAGTATATTTAACAAATCTTTCATTAAAATATTCTCCTGAGAAACATCTGGAATATTTTCCAGCTGCATTTTACTGGTGGTCAGAGTGATCGAAGAAAAGTCCCATGACATACTCGGCCTCCTTTGCACCCACGACGTTACCGTAGCAATCGATGATGATGTAAGACTTTTGTCGCTTGTGAAACTTTTATCCAAGTCTCTGCCTCTTGACCGCCTGTTTATTTCTCGTTGTACGCGTGTCTTTACCTGAAGTATGTGAATTGAAAGATGATTACGCGTGAATTATTATACGTACCTCTTCAATGCTCTCCTTTGTTACTTTATTTGCTGATGTTGATATGCACGTATCTTGTTTAGGCTTAACTTGGAATTGCTTAAAGTAATCTCTTAATCCGGGGTCTTGTGAAATATAGTTTAGCACCTGCACGTACTCTGCCAGCGAATCGACACTAAAATATATAACAACTCGCAATTTATCATTAAACAAAATAAATGGGCAATTCAATTATATTTAAGATAATAATATATTAGTCCAAGATAAATAAACCAATATATGTCTGTTTTACATTTTAGTTTATAAATTTAGTTCAGTGCATTTAGGAATTGACCCACCATTTTTGTAAACATTTTTCTCTTACCCCTCGTTTGAAAGGCTCTTCCTCGGTGAGTTTAACCCTAAGTTTGCGCACCCCTAAAACCAACCCTTTATCCGTCATCTTAGGTTTGGTGTTTTTTTTTGGAATGTTCATATCTCACGTTCTAATTATCGCACAGTCATAAACTTGGTGTCTTTTTATTTACTAATTATTTAATTAGTTTCTCACCCTGCCATGATATTGATAACTATCGTTATTTTCATTCTCGCTTATCACAGGTGATTAGCTTGCTTTTCGTTTCAATGAAGCGGTTGATCTTGGTAAAGGGTACCATCGTTGTAAGTTCGTCATCAACTTCGTGGTCTTCGTCATTCGAGTCATCTACATTTTCTTTTGCGCTCGTGCAGGTTTCTCCACAGCAAATCTTGCAAATTCTTTGAAACCTGCTTTTCGACATCCACAAGCCCTGCTACAGTTGGTTGTACATCCACACAATACAAAGTCCAGAAGTATACGCGGTATCGGTTTCTGATCGGTTGTTATTGGTTCCATGTACATTTATCTGTCCACCGATTCACTTTTGCACTTGATGATATGTTTGAAGGAAATGTTGCCTCGCTGCTGAGCTCGTGAGAGGTAAAAGCAATAAGTCACTTTTGGTTTTCAGGTCAGGTTGCGAAAACGAACAGCGAGACATTTCCTTCGAGCATATCATCAAGTGCAAAAGTGGATCGGTGCAGAGAAAAATGCCCTTGGAGCCAATCACAACCGATCAGGAATCGAAACCACGCAAAGTTCTGCACATTGTATCTTCTGGATGTACAACCAACTGTAGCAGGGACTTCCAACGATTGTACCTTTACCCAGATCAACAGCTTCATTGAAAAGAAAAACAAGCGAACCGCCTGTGATAAGTGAGAGTGAAGATGATGGCTATTAATATAATGACAAAGTGAGAAATTCACTAAAGAAAAAGTGAAAACTGTGGAATGGGTCTATCGGGGAAACCACATGAAAAAAAATGCGCTGTGAACTTAATTTCAAAGGTGGTGCGATATTGAGTTCGGAAAAAACAGAAAAAATATGTTTATAAAGTTAAAACCATCACAAAACGATCACAATTTGATAATAAACTTAAAAATGTGTTGCTCCAACACGATGTCTTGTGCACTTATTAACACGTCTAGGCATACTTCTAATGAGGTGATCGATTTCTTCTTGAGGTATCTCATCTCATGCTATCTGTAACTGATGCTGCAAAGCCGCTAGAGTTTGTGCAGTGTGAGTTCAGAATAAAATTATTTCTGGTTTTGAAAACGTGTAGACACAGTTCCTATAGGTACACTCATGAAATTTAAAACTTGGACACCACAATTTCTGTAAACAAAAGTTTGCACATTGTGAAGCGGGGGCTTACGGGTATCATTTACAATTCTAACAGCAGGTAGTCTCAGCACGGATTATCTTATAGAAGGACTGTAGAATGAATCATTACACTAAGCACGTTTTAGAAAATAGGTAATTTACGTTGCTTACTTAATTTTTCTTTAAAGAATATATTTGAAGGTATCGCTAATTAAACACCATAGCTCGATTAATTATCGAATCAAAATTTTGTTTAGGAAATGTTTACAAAATAAAATTAGAAATAATTTTGATTTAAAAACGTCTACAAGCAATAACTTTTAAATTAAATCAAAAACTAAACATGGTTATTTGGGTTGACTGATTATTACTTATTTTTAAATAAATCTAACCTACTAATTATTGTAAGTTATTAAAAAAATCATTAAACTCTCTATTCATAATATTTAGTCCTTACAAAATGTATATTTTATGACGTTTCATTTTTTTCTGTAGTTAATATAAAAGTGAAAATAAAAACTAAGGCAATTCTTATTGTCAACGTATATATTTAGTTTTTGACAAGAATTTATTACATAATTATAATTAAGATACCAAGTTATAGTTTAAAATTAAATGAAAACGTTTTTTTAAATAAAGGTATTACTATATAAATAAATATAAGAAATCAATAATGGGTGTGACCTCCATTATTATTGATACATTCTTGGAGGCGTCTGCTCATTGACGCTATCAAGGTATCAATATAATTAATATTAATCGTTTCCCATGCGGTATCAATGGCTGCAATTAGTGCATTACGGTTTACTGGTATAAAATTTGGCCCTTGTTGTCTTCGGATAACAGCAAGTATTCGAGCCCAAACATTTTCGATAATGTTAAAATCTGGGCTTTTGCTGGCCAGGGTAACAGCTCCAAGTTATTTGCTTGTATCCAGTTGCGCACAACCTGCGAAGTATAGGGTCATCATATCCCGATAGTTAATTATCGAATGTTCCAAGAAAATATGTGTAAATAGTAAATGGAATCTACTAACGTAACGTTAAGTCGTTAATTATAGTTACATAACTCTCCTTTCATAAGATATAGTTCATATTAATATGCTTATTGTAAAGCTTCGTACACACCTGAACAACAAACCGAGGAACAAACAGAACAACGAACCGAACGGCAATCGGAACATTAATTTGGACGGTGCTACGTACGAATTTTAGAACAGATTCGCAAGTCCTGATTGTTCCACGAACGGTTTGCGGCGTTCCCGCAACTTGTCGGTTTTTCTCCGACATCAAAGAAAATGCGCGCGAATGCGTTTGCAGGTTTGGACGAATCTAAACAAAACGGCGAACAAACTTATGCGGGAGAATTAAATTATTTATTTTGTCCTCCCTTTTGTGGGTTTGTTGTGTTTAGGTAATATTATGGAGTTGACAGAAAAAAATGTTTTAAATTAATCAGTGTTTAAGAATGCAAGAAAAAAATGATGTCCCTATTAGCATCATTTGGGCGGGAAATTTCAAAATAAAAAAAAGCGAAGTAAATTATAATTTTTACTCTTCTTTGTGCGTAAAAATTTGGTTGGCACTATCTTCTTGTTTTCCGCAATTTTCTCTTCTCAATAATAAATATATAAACTGAAAACTACTGAAAATAATTATGGGAACAGCACAAACGTTCCGTTTGTTGTTCGGATTGTGGAAATCATAAAAGATCGTTTGTCGTTCTGTTTGACTTTCGGTTCGTTGTTATGTTTGTTGCTCGGTTTGTTGTTCAGGTGTGTACGAAGCTTTACAACTTAAGCAACAATTTTTGGCGAATAAAGATTAGTTTGTGATGTAATATTAGAAACACAAATTTATATCATATCAAATTTATGACAACTTAAAACCAAGAACGTGTATGTTATTGCTAAGAAATTATTAAGGAAAAGCGCAATTGCAGTGTAAATATTTATAATTAGATATTTTCGAAAGTTTATAAGTCCTCTATTGTAATCTTAATACTTAAAAGAAAATCCTGTCCATTAGCATTATAAGGAAATGGCTTTTACTTTATGAATAAGTTTCAATAACAATAGAATATCCTTGCTTGTTTAATTTACTTCCTTTGAGTCATATTGCTCTAAGGGTTGTTACATTGGTCATTAGAAGTATGTAATAAATAAACAATTACCTACTGTTTGAGAAGGGTAGTGTGAACCAATAAATAAAGTAAGAAATGTAAATTCCATTTTAGTTTAAAATTTCAAGTGTTGTGAAAATGCCACCTCATCTCGGTGCTGATTTGAAAGCGCGGATTGTTTCGGAATTAGCGGCGGGCCGTAGCGTGCGTGAAATTTCACGTATGTTAGATATACCAAAAAGCACCGTAGGGCATTACCGAGTAAAATGGAATCTTGAACACACTTTGGAAAGAGCCATCGGAAGTGGTAGACCTAAAGTATCTACACGTGCTCAAGATCTCGAGTTGTTTCATTACGTAACAGAACAACCATTTGCTACATACTCAGGGCTATAGCAGATACACATTTTCCCGGATGCCGTATAACTGCACAAAAAGATTAAAGGAGATGGGAATAAAGAAGTATAATGCTGCTGCAAAAGAAGTTCTCAGTGACGAAAATATGAGACGTCGTCTGGAATTTGCAAGGCGATATGTGAACGAACCTTTGGAATTTTGGAATCGAGTGATTTTTAGCGACGAAAAAACGTTCAATAGCCGCAACGATGGACCACTAAAAGTTTTAGAATGGAAGGAACTCGTTACGAAAATAATCACATATGTCCTAAAAACGAAGTGGTTATTTTTCTGTGAATGTGTGGGGTTGGGTTAGCGCGCGGGGTCCAGGAGTTTGTTGGGCTATCGATGGACGTCTTGATTCTGCTGCGTATTTAGATATTTTGGAAACTATTATGAAACCTTCAGTCGAAGTGTTTTATCCAGACGAAGATTATATTTTCCAACAAGTAAGTATTCTTATTTCACTATACTTTCTCCAAAAATAGTTCGGGATCTGTTGAATTAACATTTTCATAATGTATTTTTGTTGTTAAGGACAACGCCCAATTCATACTTCGCGGGTTGTGCGCAATTGGATACGAGAAAATAACTTGGAGCTGTTACCCTGGCCAGCAAAAGCCCAGATTTTAACATTATCGAAAATGTTTGGGCTCGAATACTTGCTGTTATCCGAAGACAACAAGGGCCAAATTTTATACCAGTAAACCGTAATGCACTAATTGCAGCCATTGATACCGCATGGGAAACGATTAATATTAATTATATTGATACCTTGATAGCGTCAATGAGCAGACGCCTCCAAGAATGTATCAATAATAATGGAGGTCACACCCATTATTGATTTCTTATATTTATTTATATAGTAATACCTTTATTTAAAAAAAAACGTTTTCATTTAATTTTAAACTATAACTTGGTATCTTAATTATAATTATGTAATAAATTCTTGTCAAAAAACTAAATATATACGTTGACAATAAGAATTGCCTTAGTTTTTATTTTCACTTTTTATATTAACTACAGAAAAAATGAAACGTCATAAAATATACATTTTGTAAGGACTAAATATTATGAATAGAGAGTTTAATGATTTTTTTAATAACTTACAATAATTAGTAGGTTAGATTTATTTAAAAATAAGTAATAATCAGTCAACCCAAATAACCATGTTTAGTTTTTGATTTAATTTAAAAGTTATTGCTTGTAGACGTTTTTAAATCAAAATTATTTCTAATTTTATTTTGTAAACATTTCCTAAACAAAATTTTGATTCGATAATTAATCGAGCTATGGTGTTTAATTAGCGATACCTTCAAATATATTCTTTAAAGAAAAAATTAAGTAAGCAACGTAAATTACCTATTTTCTAAAACGTGCTTAGTGTAATGATTCATTCTACAGTCCTTCTATAAGATAACCCCTGCTGAGACTACCTGCTGTTAGAATTGTAAATGATACCCTTAAGCCCGCTTCACAATGTGCAAACTTTTGTTTACAGAAATTGTGGTGTCCAAGTTTTAAATTTCATGAGTGTACATAGCTGGCAAAGTAAGTAAATTGAACTTGATAAAAATTGGTTTACAACTCTCAGTACTGGAAACTTTTCCTATGCAACGAATGATACGTTTTTGAGTTAAAGTTCCAGCAGAAGATGTGGACCCACCCCAAAACAAATTCCATACCGCATTCTTGACTCTACAAGAGTATAATATATATGGATTATCTGTTGCTGTGTTAGAACGCTACTTAGATTTTTTATTAAATATGAAATCGTTCTTAATTTAGCAGCAAGATATTCACAATGGTGTTTCCAACTAAGAGTGTCATCAATGAGTATTCCTAAAAATTTGACAGAACGTGATGTAGGAACAGTTTCATTATCTACTTGCATTTCTATATCCGGGCAGTTATTATTCTGTCTATTGTGGAATCTCAAAGATTACGCCTCTCAAAGTTTTAAAACCTCTGAGCAAGTCTCTCCACTGTGATTTTTATAATTATTAATAGTTACATATTGCAGTCTCTCAATTAAATATGACTTTATCCAATCAAAAGCCCGACCAGTAAACCCATAGTTATATAGTTTGGATAGTAATTTATCTTTATTAACACAGTCGAATGCCCTGCTGAGATCGCAGAAATAAAATGTAAAGGGTAGGTATTACAGTAAATCGGGTATTAGTATTCACTTTTTTAAATAATTTTATTTCTAATTTGTTGTGAAACACCCTGTACATTATTTCAGTTTCGAATAAAGACTTTCGTTACTAGTACAAAAATTCAAGGTGCGATTTTTTTATTTAATGTCATAAGATATTGCAATGGATCGTAATTATTTATATTTCACCTCAGGGCTTTGAGTTCGTGTAAAAGAAATTATTGTTTCATAAAATAACAATAGTTATTTATGTATCAAGGCACTAAAGTTTGATTTTTCTTGACGAATGTGTTTTAGTTGCAGAGGCGATATTTCGTTTATTTCAAATTTCGTTTATAATTTTACACGTTTTTATTCGTTAACTCGTTTTCTTTATTACATGTTTACGACTGACTATGGCATCTTTCTTTGCACTTGAATTAATGTTTTAATCCTTGAGTTAAGTTCATCTTCACTTAATGTTTTCACTCCTGCACTCATAATTTTAATCTTTATCACGTCCGCTAGACGCCAAACTAATCTGTACTTATTTACTTAATTCCGCAAACTTTGCGTCTCTCGTAACTTATAATAATGTCTTTATAAACAGTTCTCATACCTATTGGGAATTTAACGATTTAAAATAAATGTTTACAAAATAACCTCCGGTTGTTGGTTGAATGTATCCTTTTAAATAAAATAAATCAAATTCCTTTCTTAATTATTTATAGGTCGGTTTCTAGAAATCTTATCTAACTTTAATTACCTTAATCTTACGATACGTTTGATTTGAATAGAACGTTAGAGAGATTTTACGCCGCTTAATTTAATAACGCTAAACGTTATCCCTTATACTGCGGCTGCGCAGTAACATAAGATTAACGGAATCATAAATAACCGATAAGGTATTCCCTTATTACCGTGACGTTGACGTTACGCTAATAAGCGATGACTTTTATGTCACCCTAATAAGGGAATACCATTGTGTGATTTTTATACGATTAATATTTTCCGTTAATCTTATGTTATTGCGCAGCCGTAGCATTAACGTTACTAAATTAAGTGGCGTAAAATCTCTCTTTTAACTATAAATCTAATTATTATTCAAATTTCGATTCTGAACTTATTTTATTTCTGCAAGGTACTAGCATTTCAATGAAAAATGCAAATTACTTCTCATTTGGGTTTGTTTAGTTTTTGCGAAATTTTCTGAACTGTAACATTCTAAAAATATTTTGCTATACAGGGTGTCTCAAACTGATTTGACCACCCTATAGCGTGATAACGAATAAATATGTTTGAATAAAACAAAAACCATCCTTTATAGCTGCCAAAGTACGTTCATATTGGCTGTTAAAATTACCCCTACTTTAACTACCCTTAAAGAAATAACCCCTTCCCTTAAAATTTTAAATAGCACCCTTATATTTTTTATACATTTTAATGCATGTTATGTTTACGACTATGAAAATTTTTACAGAATAAAAATCGGTCACTAATTAGGGAAGAAAAAGACTTTTATATTTATACATCGATTTATAGTATGTGTTAGTCATATAAAGCGTAATTTGGAGTAACAGCATATGTATTATGAACAAGAACTTCATCTTATTGCTCATACGTAACTCTTTTTTCTTTCCAAGGAATATTTTCAAGAAATTTGGGTACTTCATTTAAAAAAAAATATAAATATCTCTTGACCCGTCAAAACTTCTTGATAAACATAAGGTCCTTTTTAAATAAAATACATACGTTTACGCCCAAAAATCTTTGTGCAATAAAATCCAGACGTCTATCGGCATCTCTAGATCTTAAATTAATTAATTAATTGATTAAATTAATGACCGACTTGACTGAAACGTATAAATACATGTATAAATAATAGTACATTATTTTACTAGGAGTTAAACAATATCATTGTTGAGCTTAAAAGTTTGCCGAGACAGCAAAATTAAGCGAAACAATTATATTTTTAACTCCAAGTGAAATATATTATTTTTTCTTCAAGCGTTTATTGCTAGTTTTCATGTGTTATTTTTAAATTTTCGAGATTCTCGAGTGTTATAGTGACGTTTTATTCTCGACAAATCAAGTTGGTACTTTAATATTACATTCATAATAATATGACATAACCGAGGTACCAACCTCTAAATAGTTGTGAAAACAAAAGAACTGTTGCTTTTAATGTTTAGACAGTAAAAAGAGTTTTAAGCCTAGATTTTACAGATACGAACTTCGCAATTTTTGTCCGAAAAAACATGGCGGTCCGAACTTCGGATGCGAAATTGTATTTCTCTCTTTTCATCTTGTTTTCTCTGTTATTACTAACCTAAAATATTGATGATTGCGGTGTATCCCAAGAAAGAATCTGCGTAATTTATACTTACTGGGATTATTACAATCTCGTTAAACTGATTAAGATAGCTATTTTAATTATTTGCCTACGAATAAAGAGTTATTTGAAATACTACTAGTTAAATTTAGTGTCTACCATAATTACGAAGATTTTCCATACGAGGGACAACCGTCACAGTTCTAGAGCTCAATGTCTGTGTCAATGTCATGTACGCCGCGTTAACAAGCATAATTTATTGAAATTTACTGGAACCAGAATACTGTAAAACATAAAAGTCACTATTAAAAATCGTATCTGTGAAAACGAGTTTTTTACGAAATTCTGACGGTATCGAATCGCCATGTTTTTTCGGATAAAAATTGCGAAATTCGTATCTGTGAAAACTAGGCTTTAGCGTCTGCCAGTAGTTCAATAATATGCCGTTTTATTGTCGCTTGAAGAAAAAAGTCTTTTTCTTCCCTAATTATAGTGACTGATTTTTATTCTGTAAAATTTTCATAGTCGTAGACATAACATGCATGAAAATGTATAAAAAAATATAAAGAGTGCTATTTAAAATTTTAAGGTAGGGGTTGTCTCTTTAAGGGTAGTTAAAGTAGGGGTAATTTTAACAGCCAATATTAACGTACATTGGCAGCTAAAACATAGCTTTTGTTTTATTCGAATATATTTATTCGTTATAACGTTATAGGGTGGTCAAATCAGTTTGGGACACCCGGTATATGTATACGAAGAATTTTTGCAGTCACGCACATTTGGGTATTTTTTCTACAAAAACCGTTGTCGAATGAACAAGAAGTTAAGGAAGTTATTAGTAATTTACGAAATCACTACCTCAGGTGTGTTCTTAAGTGAAAAAAATTACTAGGTATGAGGACAAGAATCCGCATCAAGAAGTTATCCGAATCATCAGATGTCATATCTATGGAAGAAAATCCTAATTACCGACTAATGAATTAGTGACATTCCGTAGGGTGTTTTTTCCCGACTTAATATTCTATCGAACATTGGGTAAATTTGTACTCTTTGCCTAATTCATTAGTGGATACATGATGATTTTCTTCTAAAGATATAGTAATATTTTAAGGTACATTTTCATTTGTTGTACTTTTTAACCGTACACTTTTTGTAAACTTCTGTTGCACTTTAGCACGGTTCTTTTCCTACTGAACGTGATATCTGACGTTTCGGATGAACATTGTTAAAACTATCACGAACTTCTTGATGCAGATTCTTGTCCTCATACACTGTCATCATTCTTTCTCACTTAATTCGCCCATTTTACGAAAAAATTAAAACTAAAATACAGCTTACTTATTTTGAAATTACTGTTACTATTACAATATTTTTCATGGACTACTAGGTACATACGTTATTTCTTTCCTTAAGACATTTTTTTGTTAATATCTTAGTTTGCATTGAAATAAAAAATATCCCATCTATGCGGTATGACTAAAATAATCTGAGAACGAAACATACCAACTGATGACTAGAAGAAATAAAAAACAAAAAGCAGAAATGTATGGAGTATTTGGGAACGGGAAGAAGATACTATAACAAATATAAAGAATAATAAAAATAAACGAGGAAAAGATTGAACAAGTCCGGGTGTTTAAAGATCTGGAAGTGCAATACAAAGGAATGGGAACATTAATACAGAAATAAACGACAGAATAGAAAGTGCTACAAAGGAATATCATGCACTAAACAACACAATCATAAAAAAAAAGAAATTTCAAAGGAAACAAAAATTACAGTGTTACATTTTACCACTTTTTTCTTAGCTTGCATTCTTATGTGTTTTGTACCTGGGAGGTCTACTATAACGAACCGTCTATCTACGATAAACAGATAGACCAAAATAATTGATTCGGGAGATACACTAGACGCTATCTATCTAGATTTTAGTAAGGCGTTTGAAGAAGTGCCTCAAGGATTACCACTTTTTTAAATTGGAAAAGTTTGGCATTTCAGGTAATATATTAGCTTGATAAGAGCATTTTTAACAAATAGATCATTTGTAGTAAAAGTAAACAAAAAATTTCAGACAGGTTTCCTGTTAGCAGTGGGGTGCCGCAGGGTTCAGTTCTAGGACCAGTATTATTTCTGGCCTATACTGCAGATTTATTAAATAACATTCATAGTCCGCACTTAGTTTATGCAGATGATTTGAAAATATTTGGCCCTTCCTGTAAATTTAGCAAGATGCTACAACCTACACTTGATTTTATAGCAGACTGGAGTGAGCCCTGGAAAATACCATTGAACCTTGAGAAATGTTCTGTGATTCACTTTGGCGGCTCAAATACAAAACATGTTTATTCAATAAATAATGAAGCTATTTCCGTGGTGTCATCCCAGCTCGATTTAGAAGTTTTAGTTGATACTAAATTGTCGTGGAGTTCTCATTGTGTTAAAGTTGCGAAAAAGTCTTTTGGGTTATTATTTAATATGAAAAAGACGTTTTTCCACGACATACTTAGAAAACGGACGTTTCTTCTCTACAAATAGTGAGGAAAATTATTTTTCCCTCACTAGTGAGGAATGAAATGTCATGTTGCAAGAATGTCGCTTGGAACTTAATTAAACAATTAAATTTTTGTTGCACAAATAACTATTATTATTCAGTCACTGTTGTTTAATTAAGTATCTTATATTTCGACTTTTAAACATTGTTACCCTACATTTATTGGTTAGAATTAGGCGCTAGCAACGTTGCGCTGTGACAGGTTGAGACCTTACCGAGACTACAGAATAAATAGGCGAGACTATTGTAACCCTCAATTGTTGACTTTTGCTTTTACCCAAATAGCACAATATGTTCCTAGTATACTCTTTTTTAATGCGTATAATGTGCGGAATATACAGTGTAAACTAAGAATATTCGTAGAATATTCTTAGTTGAATAAACCTTAATTGGTATGAACTCGAATATTCATAGAATATACGCTCAGAACAAAATATGCACATACTCTTTTACTCATTAAAATAAATGATGTTTTTAATAGCTTTTTTGTTAAATTTGACTAAATGTATATGTGTTTTGTAGTAATTTTAAAAATGTAAAATGTGAATATATCAAGATTATTCTAAGTATATATGGTTTGGTATATGTATTTTTTATACTGCGCCATCTTATGGAATAATCTATAAGTTTTGATTGTGGTTTTGAACCTTTTCACAATTTAAAGAAATCGCGTATTTCTTTCTCATATTCGTTTGAGTGAGGTTATGTTGTATACTTTTTGGAGGGCTTTTATAGTTTTCACAAGTTCAAAATTTGTGCTTTTGGGTTAATCTTTGAGTTGTGGCATCCTTAGTTGAAACTTTCAATTTATTATTTGTTCTTTGGTAAATACGTACGTTAAATCTAAATACCAGAACATTTAACGGTAAAACTTTAATAGATAAAACAGATGAAGAAAGATTCAATCGATGTTACAAGGTGCCATCAATCC
>JALBCR010001151.1:0-198382 GCA_030710515.1 Abscondita cerata
ATAATTGTACTTCGTTCAGTTACGTATTGCTAATTTGTGTTCGTCCTAACGTTTTATCCCAATACAGGGGTTTATTTTTGACTAGCGATATTAACGCGCAAGCGTCCACATCTATTTTGCACGAGCACTTGACGCCGAATGAGACTAGCGACGCGAGGCAGGGGGCGGTGTGGAGGGGGGTCTCGTCTTCAGTTTTGACGCAACGTTGCTTCACCCCAGCCCGATCCGGGCGTTTTGACTAATCGTCGCAGTGTAAAACGTCCGTCAAATAACTCGGATCGTCTTTTCCCGGAGCAGTCGTAATGTGAACAGCTCCATACAAATTGTTACTGCCACTGGCACATCCGCCCATTTAGACTGACAGAGAGAAAAGACTGATCAGATAAAGTGGAACGGGCTACTAACCTTCGCTTACAAAATGTAAGCTGCTTCGAAGCGGCATAGTTAATATTGATCGGAAAATACATAATTTTATCTCGATAATAACTTATCAAATCAAAAATTGTTCAACGAAAATGTGTATAATTAAATTACAAACAACTATTATTTAAAGAAAAAAATGTGTTAAATGGATATTTTTGTAAATATTTCAAAAATAGAAAAATCTACGTAAGTCACCGGCTCCAATAAGATCTCCGGAATTATAATAAACAACACCTAAATGCCAAGTTCACTAAATATTAGGTATACCAGAAAAATAATTTTTTCATCTTAAGAAAATATGAAGTATAAAAAATTGTAAACGAGATGAAATAATACGCAGAAAAAGACAATTTTGCAGACTAATATGTGTCCAGTAAGTCTACAGACAAATTTTGCGTAGTGATTCATTACATCCAAAAAATAAGAAAAAAAATTCATAGTACAACCCAGGTCCGGAAACGCTTCATTTACGACCCCACCTAGTTATTGCGAACAAATTTGAATATGGTCCTGAAATTTGGGACAAAGGGGTTTTGTGGTCGAGAAACTTAAATAGGAAAACTTATATCCTTTCCATTTTCAAAAGTTCAGGCTATTTCGGAACGTGCCTTCCTGCACGACTAGTATTGTCTCACTGGTTACAAACACCAATAAAATATTTAAAGCTGTCTCATTTCAAAACCCCCGTGTCCATATCCCAACGTGATTAAACACAATGCTTCATGTTTTTCAGAGACAAATGACATATTTTTTTTTATTTACATTGTTTTAATATGAATCGATTCCTTCTTATTCTATTTCATTTGCTACAAAATCTTGCCTAATATTTTCAATTGTTTATAACAAAAACTTATTTTTTTAAACAAAAGTGACTAAAAATTGCAAAATGTAATTGCTTTTTTATGGAAATGATAAATAATTACTATATTCTCAATTCAACGAAAGGATATTTCTGTAAAATAATTTCGCATTTAGAGCTATTAGACTTCATAAGTTTCAATTTTAATTTAATTATTATAACAAAACTAATAATTATTTTGAAAACCGACACGTCTCATTTTGTTTAGTTTTGGTCAACTTTAAATTGCACGTAATATGATTGAAGTTTGCTAATAGATACAAAACTGAGAGAGATTGGAAAAATTCGATAATTTTTTGCACTTTTACTGTAATTAACAATAAATTAAAAAATTTTACAATTTATATATGAATAATTTCCCTGTTTATCGTTAGGTGTCAGGGAAATATACTAATTTGTAGGAAATTTATCGCTTAATAAAAAAGTATTATGACTTTTTCGTTAAAACTTACAGAAAAAAGATACAGAGAAATAAACAATAAAATCAGCGGTAGAATTGTTAATAATATTTGAAGCGGTGCCTACTTTTGACAAAACTATTTTTCCCATTCTTACGTTATTATTATTCGAAGCGATTTGCAAATTTTTGCAGATTGGCAAACAGTCTCTGAAAAAAGTGCCAGGGATGGTCAGACTAAAACTATTCATGAAGGCCGGGATCAGATTAGTTTTACCGACATCTAGTGACGCCTCGTGCTATCGGATCACGATCCAAATGGTGAACTTTCACGACAGATGGTGTGAAAAATACAAAAAAATTAATTGAGCCCTCAGTGTAACGATACTTGAAATTTCTTAGTTTACCACGCAACAGAAAAAAAAAGATAAGTAAAATTTAAATTATTGTGAAAATAATATAAGCCAATTTTCTTTTATTAAAAATGACGTATTCAAATATTTAACGTAAAGAGCAATCAAACAGAGTCCATTACAACTCCATAATCAGCAACTTTAAAAAATAGGAGCGTTACGATCATTATTGATAGCAACAATTAATTTACTGTCCTTAATGCCTGCAATGTGTTCTAAATTACCAGACACACCAACCGCTATATACAAATCAGAGAAAATAGTAGTTTAATTGTGCCCTTGTAAACTTCTGAGTACCAAATCCTCTTTATCTACTGCGCTCTTTATCGCACCTCCAGCTGCACGTCTAAAGAGAATTAGCTAAACTGTACAATGCTTTAAAATTTTCTGAGCTTTGTAATCCTCCTCCTCCACAAATTACGGTTTTGGCATCAATAAGCAGGAGGCAGTTTTGATTTATTCACACGATGTTTATCACTCTTAGGCACCTGCTTAAGTTGTTCAATCGGAGCGGTTTCAATAGGGAGCTTGTTTGCCTAAAAATTTTGTATTACTTGTATTTAACATAGACTAATCAATTTACCGGATAATTCCCATTGATTAATTCGATCAGAGACCCGTTGTAACGACGACAATTCTCGTTTTTCGATTTATTTGTCTTATGATTATTTATTTTACCCAAATCCAGGACTAGTCCAAGTTTATATAAAATATCTCGCATCTAAAATTCAAAAATTAAATTTTAACTAGATGTTTACAATAAATTGACAATGCGATAAGCATATGAGTTAAACCTGTGCGTTACAGTAATGAAACGAAACAAACTCGAGCCGAGAATCGTGCGGACGAACGAACACCCACCAGGGCGGCGCCACCTTGACAAATTCTAATATATATGATGTTATTTCTTTTACTTATTGTGTAATATTTATAGGTTATTATAGTAAATACTCTTTAAATTAAGAGCAACACATAAGTCTACCTTTATAAAACTTTTTAGAAAATGCATTCAGTAGCCCTTTATCAACTACAGATGAACGTTTTATACAAACTGTTTAAAAGTATTTTTATTCAATAAGTTTTTACACTTATAAATGAACAAATTTGGTTGCGATTCATACAGAGTGAGTTTTAAGTATGGAACGCCTCGATTATAGCTACATTTACATTCTCCGCCGAATAATGATCTTTGTTATTTCAAATGGATCACCCTGTAATTTTAATAAGGGTTTAATGCTATCTAGTGAAAAATTTTTCGTCCCATCCAATGGAATAATTCTTATGTTCATCAACATTTTAGTTATACTTTTATTATACTTTAAAGTTTCTCACACCAGGAAGAACAACCGGTTCTGGAACTGATTACCACAATGTTTGAGCTTAAATTACGTTTTTGGGATAGTTATTTAACTTTTGCTGATAACAACTTCTAAAATTACTTTTTGTTTTCTATTTGCGTTAACTAAATAAAGTTATTTTGTAATAATTTAAATAATTTTGTCCCTGATGTCTGAGTAGTTTTGGTTTTTATCCAAATATTTGGAATAATTACTCCAGCTTTCAGGTAAGTCAACAAAATACTGAGTGTTCCATTTAAAATTAGTGACTTATACTGACTTGAATTTGAAAAGATCGAGCGACTTTCATGAACACCCTGTACGAGGAGAATGAAATCTGATCAAACTTTCTGCAAAAGAATATTTAGTGATGAGTTATACAAGTGTTCATTACCCTAGGCTAACAAATGGCAAATAATGTACAGAGTGTCTCATTTAAAATATCAAAGTTGTTGCCACATTTCCATATGAAGCGGCAACGTTGCAACGTTGAAAATATTTTAAATCGATAGATCAGGGCTAGCTGTGCAAGTAACCAAATTTTCAGAAAAATTCCATGTCTAATTTTTCGTAAACGTCTAACGAACCATTATCGTGACACACCCTGTAAAGTATTAACATTTCTAACACCATTTGTCCATGTAATATTTGTTTCTGATTGAGAAGGGATGATAAATTTAGTTTTTTCCTTCTCCTGTAAAATTATAAAAAATGAACTTACGCAGTTTAACAATTAAGTTGACGATATGGAGAAATGCTTTATGCCAAATTATTGTCCGTATCTCTCATAACCTTTGCAAAATTCGTAAAGTTTTTAAAAAACGGTTCTATAAAAATAAAAAAATTCAAAAATTTTTTAATTTAATATTGCTATTTTATAATCTTATGTAAATTTACAGCACGCGATTTAATATTGTTATTTTTGCTAACACTTAGTTGGTTATAATAATCATATGACGTTTGTGGGAAAACCAAGAATGGGGAAAAACTCAAATCAATCAATATTGCGTTGCGAGCTAAAATTCAAAATAAATGCACAAATATAGGTATTGAGATGTATTCTTAATTTTACCATCGCTCATCATATACAGTCACCCCAATGACAACTTTAAGAACATTACTCCTATTGAATTCAATTAGATACCTATAATATGTTGAAGTTTGCTCATTGTATGGTACATAACTATTCAACCCTGATGGCTCTTTCAGTCTTTGCATTCCCATTAACACCTAAAATTGAGTTCAAGTTTTGCTTCCGTCAAATTAAAAAAATCTAATAAATTGGGTGATTGAACATTGTTCGGTGCTAATAAACAATGGTGTCGCAAGCCGTTCAAAACCAGCTACTGTTTAAACCCGGCAATGTTTAATTATTTATATTTGTTGTAAAAATTATGTTAGAATAGTTAGGGTCATAGCATGTTGTGATCATCATGACGGCAGTTTGTGAGTCGTATAGTTGCTAACGAATAATTACTATATATACTACTAACGGTATTGTCAAATAATTGATCGTTTTTTAAGAATAACATCTGGTCGAAAACGGTTCAATTACGGCTGTGCCCTAATTTTCTTCGTGTTCCTCCTACGCTTTCATTTATGATCATACACAACGACATAGTCATGATATGTCCGAATTGGACCGACGATGGTGAAAAGGCATATAAAATTCATCAAATCTCTTTTTGGAGTGATAAATATATTAATCGAAATCTAGTAACTTGTTTTCTTTTGAAAATAATATTTACAGAGTTTATTGATTTTTAATAAAATATTTTTAATAAATAAAAAAGATGAGTGGTAGTCCTTATCCTCTAGTTTAATAAGTAAATTTTGACAACCGGTTTCGGTACCATCGACGATACCATATTCAAATCAAGAATGAACAAAGTTAACTTATAAAAACTCAAAACATATTTTGAAACAAAACGTAAAATGGAAGGTGCAACTGTGACTTACCAGTAACTAATATAAACATATACAGGGTAACCATTAGTGCGGGATTGGAATTTCACGTCGAAACTAACAAAAATAGAAATTTGAAGTTTTGAGTTTAGTGGTTTTCGCAGTGCTCTTTTGGAACAGAAATACTTTGATCATAGTATCACTTCTGGTTATACCGGATATGACTGTTAAGTACGTGGCTTCCATCTGACAGTATACTAACTAAATTACAACAATGTCATTACCATAAAAATGTCAAATTTTGTTGATCAGTAGTTTGTTTGGTTCTGTGTAGGGTAATTCAATAATGTCGCAAACGCCAGAAGACGAATATCCGAGTGTAACTCCTCCAGAGCTAGCTGAGGTAGCTCAGAATACCATCGAAAACTTGATTCCATCAAAATCGAAAAACTGTACGATTTTGCATACATCCGATTCATGAACTGGGCCCAACAACATAGTGCAACAAAGTACAGCAAAATGTTTTATTGGCTTATTTCACATTTCTATCAAAAATAAACAAAAATTCAACGTTATGGGTGCAGTATTCCAGGATCAAAGCTAAATTAAATATAAAACGGAAGTGAATATTGCCAAACAGCAAACGTTTCTTAAGCGACAAAGTGATGGGTATACATAAAAAAATCAAGAACTTTCACAAAAGAACAATTTGACCAATTCTTGCAAACAGCTCCAGACGAAAAATTTCTCGCTACAAAGGTAATTCATGCAAAGTTTGATGTAAATACAGTTCATTTTTACGACTTTTTATAGGTTTTGTTATTTCGAGTGATAGGCGTCTTTAGATATGATGAAATTATGCATATTAGAACAAGTGACATTGGAGATTTAATTACTCAGTGATGGTAAATATTCCCCATACAAAAACAAAAAATTCAAGCTACTTTTCATTGTTGGTAATTTCTATATGGAACAATACAGGGTGGTGCTTATGAAAACGGGTCATAGGTTAATGGTTTTGGTATCAAAATGAAGCTACAATTACTCCGTATAGCATACCTACGTTTTGACAATAAGGCTGAAGAGGAAGTCATTAATAAGCAAATGAAAAGCTTTATTCCCAAGGAACAGCTTCGAATGATATAAGAACTAAATTAAATAGGAAGATTACAATTAATAAACATGAAAAATATTGATGAATTTGCTAAAAAAAACCCTGTAATTCAGCTGATTTCTGATAGCGAGCGCTATGCGCAATAATTTTAGCTGCGTTTTGATACCAAAACCATTTTTGTCACTTAAAAGGGCGAGCAGGAATTCGAAAAAAACAGTTCACAATACTAAATCCCGTTTTCAAAAGAATTAGCCTGTATAGAAAATATGCAATCTTACAATCTTGGGGCCCTAATATGGACATTGATCAATTTTTTATTAAATATCAAAACGGAAAGTGCCATCGCACTGTAATTGGAATATATAAAATATCCTCAACTGCTAAAGAAGTTGCAATGTATTTAAAGCTTGCTAACCCTACAACTTATACTGTCCATTGTCTCCGCGACGTCGGTGACCTTGTTGGTGGATAATGGCGGTAATATAAATGATTTAAAAAGACATGGTGGTTGGGTACCGAGTTTGGTTGCAGAAGGATACATTGACAACTCTATCAAAAACAAAACTGAAAAGACAATAAGGATTTTAGAGCCTATTGAAGTCAATCTAAATGAGCCAAGTACCTCTTCTAACAAAACAATACTACAACTAGTACATTTGACATAAATAAAAAAGTCCATTTAACTTTATAAACTGTCATTTGACCAATTGTACATTTTCATTCAATAAAGAATATACTTGACCCATAACCTAAAAAATTTATTTTATAACCTAACAAAATCGCTTACAAACAAATAGTATATTGTACACGGCTAAAGCCTCGGTGGCGAACGAGCATTCTTGTCAATAATATACACTTTCTATGCCTGGAACATAATATACTAATTGTACTAATTTTGCAGTTAAATACGCTATGAATCTCATTATTATCACATCAATTTGTTTTATTATATCTATCCAACATAATATGTTATTATACTGTGTTAGAATTGTAGCTGAAAAAAGATATACGTTAATTTTTATTTAACATAGTAAATGATCATGATCATCAAAAACCCGAATTTAAGTTTTTATAGATATTGAAGAAAGATTGTATTCTAATTAAAAGATTATATGAACATGGAGTTCTTATTAGTTACGCACTCATGCATATATTTAAGTTTCTAATGTAACAAGAAAATTAACAATTAAATCGGTTTGTTTGCTGATTACATTTAAAGTCTTAGATTTAACTAGAGCTCTATTATGTAAATCTCATATAATCAATACACTTCCAATTAAATGAAGAATTTGAAGAGAAATTGTGTGGTAACTGATGCTTGTACAGGAAATTGAAAATTATTTTTTTTTAAATGTTTATTTCGTCATACTAGTGTCATTTTGTAATAATGATAATGTAAACAAATTAAAATGCTTACACAGTTCGATAGTTCAATGTTCAAATAAATGGAAAAAGGTCTTTGAAAAACAAAATTGAGAATTAGGGCATAATAATTTTTATCAAAACAAAGTGTTTATTGTAGTAATTGCTAAACGAACGTTAAACGATCCTTCCGGATAAATTACGTTGCACTACTTTGGCTCTAAAGACGTTGTTAAGAGTACACTAATTAATTACAATATGTGAAAAATGTTATGTAAAAACGGTAAAGTTGCGCATTTTGGAGAAAACAAAAACTGGTTCGGCCAATTAGCTCTACAAATAAACGTTTGTTTATTCACTTAAATGTAATTTGATATTTTTTGTAAACGTTTATGGTAGTAAAGGAATCAATTAAATGTTTGCAAACGGTGATTATACGACAGTTTTGTCGATTTTGATATATTAAGAGTAAAGCTCTATACCGTGTAATTCAGTTTGGTGTTAACCGGCTTTTATTTATTTATTTTAAGGAAAAACTACTATAAATCATATATATTTGTAAATGACGTGTTAAACCATATTGGATTAGCGTTTGACCAAGAAAGAGGGGGCTAGTAATACGCTACACTGCTACAGTACAGCGGTTGTGACCAAAATTAAACGTTCGCCATTTTAACGGAGGCAGACAAATCGATTGATCCCACTTAGCCTTTTGTGATTATTTTTATTTATTTAATTGGGATACGTGTCCAAAAAGGGTATTGTAATGCTGAATTGTGTAGTCTATAGTTCTAAGAATCGGACGGAAAGAAAGGTTGACGGAAAACCTTCCACAGGTAAGAAAAACTTTTCTACATTCATCAGTTTTTCAATGTAATTAAATTTTACATGAAAATTTTAACCAAAATTATTCCAATTTTAGACTTTACTTGTAATATTAAAAATTATTTTATACCAATTGAAGTTACTATTCATGCGTAATTTACTTTTTAAAACGACAAGAACACTCGAAATCCCTAGTGGCGTCAGGCTTGGAAGAAATTAAATTCCACTCGCGTATTTACTAACAAATACACTTATTATGATGAATTATGTTGTGCAATTAATAATTTAAATTAGGTATGTATTGGTTATCGATTTAACACTTTTAGTTTCTTTTCAGTTACCTACTGTTGATATAAACATAACCCTGTACATCAGCTGTTTAGAATACAACAAAATTTCATTTATACCAATGTTTATACTCTGATTATAATTTTATTACCTATTATAATTACACCGATTGATAAATAGAGAATCAAGAAATAATAATTTAAAATACTTTTTTTAACGTAGATCTCAGTCTTGCCTTTTTAAGAATAGACGAAAGAAGACAACACCGATCATAGTTATTACTCGGTTATTAGAAATGTTTCATGTTAATAATTCAGTTATAACATGATTAGTGTGACGCTAAGCTCATGCACCGAGACCAGCGATACATTTAAAATCCAATGTAAAAAAACTTGACTGAACAACTGAAATGTATTTTATGAAATATGAAAATTAATAACTTTCACATTTTATTTACATGAAACTAAGATTTATTTTTTTAATTGAGATTTGTTTAATTGCGAGGATGTATTGATATCTAGTTAGTCTAGACCAGTTCCTTGCATACACAAAATATTGCGTTACCATAGCAACGAACAATAACTTATTAGAAGTGTCAGTGTAAAGTTTGACGTCAAAAAAGTAAACCAGAGTCACGCAATAAATTAAATGAAAAAAGATGTCCACCGAAATTGTGAAAATCGAAAAATTGGAGTATCGAGCCATCATCAAGTACCTGTATTTAAAAGGGTTAAGAGGTAAGCAGATTTACGAAGATATGCTTAATACCCTTGGTGATCAATGTCCTTCGTATGCGACCGTCAAAATTGGAATGCAAGCTTCAAAAGAGGTAAATTTTCCATTGAAGATGATGACCGATCGGGAAGGCCAGTTTCTGTGTCAGTCCCCGAAAATATCGATGCAGTTCATGACATGATTTTATCAGACCGTCGAATTGGGCTAAAACGGATATCTGAAGCACTGAATATTTCATACGAACGCGTTCATCATATGGTTCACGTCAATTTGGACATGAGAAAAATTGCTGCAAAATGGATCCCCAAATGTTTGAATGTTGACCAAAAGCGTGCAAGGGTAGAAGCATCGCGTTCGATCTGTGCTCGATTTGAAAACGATGTAGACTTCTTAAACCGAATTGTTACTATGGATGAGACTTGGGTACATTTCTACGATCCAGAAACAAAGCAACAATCGATGGAATGGCGACACTCTGGTTCTCCAAGACCTAAGAGTTTCGTGTCCAAAAATCTGCTGGAAAAGTTCTTGCTTCAGTTTTTGGGATTGCCATGGAGTAATCATGATTGATTTTTGGATAAGGGTAGAACAATAACTGGAGATTACTATTCGACATTACTGACCACTCTACGGGAAAATATTAAAGAGAAAAGACGCGGAAAGCTATCCAAAGGTGTTTTGTTTTTGCAGGACAACGCCCCTGCACACAAATCTCATGTTGCCATGCAAAAATTCGTGATTTAGGGTTTGAATTACTAGAACACCCCCCTTATTCACCCGATTTGGCTCCGTCCGACTATCACCTCTTTCCTCAACTGAAAAAAAGTTTAAAAGGTCGTACATTTTCTTCCAACAAGGAGGTAATAGAAGCTGTGGAGGTCTGGTTTGCAGAGCAAGAAGAAACATTTTTTTTAAAGGTCTAGAGACGTTGCAGGTTCGCTGTAATAAATGTATCCAATTAAGGGAAGAATATGTTGCATCAGCTGTTTAGAACACAACAAAGTTTCATTTGTACTCTGATTTCAATTTTATTACTATTATAATTACACCTATGGATGGATAGAAAATCAAGAAATGATAATGTAATAGTAGATTATATCATTGAGAGTAGAAGTAGGTCTTTTTGTGGTGAACCCAGAGGCAACTGGTCGAAGTACAAAAAGACCTCTACTCTGAATGATATACCGGGTGGCCGACCACATTTACTGGTTTTTTTTACGATAAGAAAAGGGTTGGGAAATAAATTTTAGCGCAGTATTATGTGGGTTTTTGAGAAGCAGATTCTAAAATTATTTTTGAATACGAAAGTATAGTGTGACACAAAAATGAAATACATATCAAGTTATATTTTGTTGTGGAACATCGTATATTTTTTTTATATTTTTAGATACTATACACCAAATAAACGTAAGTATTTGTTACACTTCCTATACCTATAACTGGTCGTTTATGAGAAATTTTGAGAAATATAAAATACATAATGTAATTTAAAAATTGAACGAGCTGCTCATATATTTAAATCTACTGGTTAGCTGAAAATTAAGGTGTACTACCATATAAAACTTTATTTCAAAATTATAATAAAGTGGTGAAAAAATTGCTCCAAAGTTTATGCATCATCAATTTATTGAATAACTTAAAGTTATTAGTGGCTTATTTTCGACGCAAAAATTAGATTCCCTTAAAATTATATTAACGTTCTCTATACCTATATGCTTTTAAGCAAAAAAAATGATTTGACAGTGACACTACTTGTTAGTCGAAACCATTATCGATGTTTAAAGTAGTTTAAAATTGTTTTTGAGATTGTTACATTTCATTAGTTAGAATGAGAACTTACCCCTGGTGGAAGAACGAATTGTTATGATCTTAGTAATCATCGGTGTGAAGAAAACTGTTTACATCGTCAAGAATATATGGCCAAAGGTATCCTAACAGGCGTCATTCTTAATAAGCGTTTATTGAAAAGTTCTTGTAGGTTTTTCGAAAATCAGAAATGTGTCTTATACTTAAACCCGAACGACAAAAAATCGTTATCGGAAATTAAGAAAATGAATATTTAGTGATGGAATCTCTAGTAGAAAACCTCAAACAAGTCACTGAAAAAATAAATGAAGCGGAACTGGAAAAAGTAGACAGAGCATCCAGCAGCGGCGGCTCGTGGTTTTGTATCTGTCGGCCAAGAATATTTTTTGAAAATAATCGTACGTAAATAAATTTTTTTAGAATTGTTTGTCATGAAAAAAAAAAAGAGCTACCTGTCCTCGTACAATAAAAGAATAGTTTCAGTTACATATTTTATTATTCATCATTGAACATTTACGTTAAATTTATAGATTTTTATCCTACAGTCTTTTAATTGCAAAGTGATTTATATCTTCTTCATAAAATGTTTCAGTTTCTTGTAACTCTTTTCACCAACTCTGATTCAATGAGATATAAGTGATAAACTACTTAACCTAGATTGTCAATTGTATTTCTACTCATACTTTTATACGCTTCAAAGTTAGAAAAGCTTCATTCTACAGAGAAGATGTTGACGGTATGGACAAAATTAAACAAGTCAATTTATATATTTCAGATACGTCGTTTTCCAAATTGTTATCAAAAATAAATTTTGCCAAATCATTTACATTTTTAAAATTTCCGATAATGTTCTCATCTGAATAAAGAACATGAAGTTCATTTGTAATTTTACTTTAAATATTTTTGGAATTTTAAAACTAACAAATCAATTAATTTCTGTGGAAAATTTATTTTGAAGTATGAAAATTTTGATTTATTCATAAGTTCGAAAAACTCGAAAAATTTGAAATCTTTAAATCTACTTTCAATTTGAACAATTATAATATCCATTATTTTATTGTAGATTCGCTTATAATACACATTGCCATTATGATCATCAAAATCATGTTTTTTTGCGGTGGACCTAAAATTTGTATAACTTTTTTTGTTTTTTTTCATCAAAGATGTTATCAAAATGTATTTCTTCTGTTCTATATCTTTGTACAACCTGAAAGCAGAGAATCAATTCTATTTTTGCAATATATAATGGAACATTTATTTTGAATAATAGAAAAAATGGTGTCCGTTTGCTGAAAAACCAAATTAAATACTTTTAACATGAACAAACAGTTAAATTGTTGCAATACGTTTTTATATCCTGACGCTTCTTTTATTGAGTTATGATCTTTTTCAAAATCTTCGCTATCTAAAATCCTATCAAATACTTCTATTAATCTTATTTCTGTAATTTAATACTGTCATTACTAATCTCGATTTGAAATTCCACCTTGTTTCAGAATTAGTTGGGAGACGTTTCTTGCATATTTCATCCAAAACTTGAGTTCTTTTAGGTGATTTTGGAAAAAAAAATGATGAAAACCTGTTATGTTGGCGAAGAACTTACATTCTTTTGTTTACAAAGCATTTTGAATTACTAAGTTGATTCTATGAGCAAAACAATGAGTGAATATTGCTTGAGGTGCAATTTCTTTAATTCTGGCTTGCAATCCATTTAGTTCTCCTGACATTACCGCAACACCGTCATATGTTTGTCCAACTAATTTGACACTTATATTAAAATTTTCAAATTTGTCTTTTAAAAAACTGAACAGACCATCGGCACGATGATTTTTCGTTACATCAAAAAAGCCCATAAAACGTTCAACAATTTTTCCTTTAGCAACATATCGAACAATAACCGAAAGTTGAGTTGTACATGAAACATCGGTCGTTTCATCTATTTGCCACGAAAAACACAATGTTTTGTTTAATTCATGGTGTATGTTTGTTGTAACTATTTCGTTTATACTTGTAATTAACTCGTTTTGTATGGTTTTATAGAGACCTGTAAAAACAGACGATGAAGTCAAAAAGTTTTTAAACTTTTCGTCATAACGGCACAACAATTTTGCTAATTCCTTAAAATTCCCTTGATTTTGAGAACTAGCTGGCCTCTAAAACCTAATTCTTGAGTACTCTGCCGTTTTAAAATTTCACGGTTCTCTGTCACTACTTCGTTGTATCTTTTAATTGTTTCTACTTTCGGTGAATCAATTTTTGAAACGATGTTCACGTTTCCAAATAATTTGTATTTTAAAAGGCTGGGCGAATCTTCGAATCGGCATGTTTTTTTGCGGTTCGATGCAGTTCTTTAAATTATTGTACCCACACTATTCCTGGGTGATGAATTGCACTTTATTTCAGAAAAGAACACGGCCAACAAAATAAGTTTGTTTTTAACAGTGGGGCTACTAATCAACCACGAAAACTTTTTGTACCAGTCTATCGCAAAAGATCGATTGTGGTTCGACGAAAAAGACGTTTTTGGATTGATTAAATCACTCATTGCATACTGGTGAATTGGTAACTTTACAGTGAACACTCTGTCATCGTATGTGAGTTTTTGAAATCATTGTTTAACAAAAAAAATACTATATCACCACCACTAGTGACAATTTCCCGAATGTTTGAATCCATGTCTTCGGTGAAATCAGTATATCTTAACTGATTTACAGAAAAGTACTCCCAATAATTAGAATCACATAGACCCCACACGGCCTACACAGCACACACTACAACCACTCAAAAACCGAGATTTTTAAATAACGTTACTAGTAACCAATTCTGAATTTCTACGTTCGAAGCATAACAGTAAATCCGAAATAATGCGACAATTATCGTACGTACACGATTTCTTCTCCAATTGCCTCGAGCTGGACGGCCGGCCGGCCGAAGGTTTATTGAACACCGTCAACGTCAACAGTAAACAGGTAATAAGTTTGATTTAAAAATTGTTTGTATCTAACATAAACAAATGAGGTCGGACTGATATAAAAGATCCATAATTAAGAAGAAACGGATGCCTCAAATTGAATTTAACCTGATTGCAATTCAAAGACATTCAATATTAAGATTGGTTGTAAAAAGTGAAATATAATGACTGTGATTTAGCACGCGTCGACATGCACACCGGCGACGTATGTTCAAAGTCGATTAAAGATAATTAATAAGCAGTCTTCGAACCTAACCTAAACAATTCCGGATTGAAGTTGTTTCTTGCCTATAAAGGACGTTAAAAGCATTTTGGATTGTAACTGTTCTAAGATTGCATTGCAGTGTACAGATACAGCCAGGGTAACTGGAAGGATTAACAATCGTTTCTTTTTATTGCTTCAATAAAAATTATATTGCGCAAGAACCATAAAATATACTTAATATTGGAATAAATTGAAAATATTAAAAAAAAAATTTGGATTTGAAATAATTGCGTTAATCCTGTAAAATCAATGCAAAAAATTTTGGTCGTCCGAATGACCCTTTTGTATTGTTGATTCAAAAGAATACCAAAACACAAATTTTATCATTATCACACACTAAACGTTACATCAACGATCTTTCTGAAGAAGATTATGATCGACGAATGAATTAAGGAAATAAAAGTTAGACATGGGACTCATTTATTTAATTACTTGTTTTTTTTCCGATGAGCAACGTTTTCGAAAACAACGGAAAAGAAAAAAACAACATAACTTTCAATTAATAAACTAACGAAACTCCATAATATTTTTAAACCCTATACAGCATAGGATTGTTATATTAAGGTGGGGTGGAGTAAATTGGGAAAATGGTGTCCAAATTTTTTGATGCCACTTAAATAACTCACATAGTTTCAATAAATCAATTAGGAAACAATTTGCCTTCACTAATTTTGAAAACCATAAGTTTAATATTCGTCAACTGAATGTGGATGCAGCTGCATGGTGCTTCGCACTTTAGATGTGTTAGAATAAATTAGATGGGTAATATCCAATTGATGGATAAACAAGGAGGTCCACAGGAGAAATCAAATAAATATGATAACCCAACAAGTCTCAACTATTAATTGTTTACAATACACAAGTCAACCACCAACTATATGAAAGTTTGAATAAGAGAAGCATTTAATTCCATAACGCCAAATATGTTATCCAGGGTTCAGCAATCATTTTTGAAAAGGAGTTTATTTACTTTATAACATTTATTAAAATAATAATTTTTTTTTATTTAAGTTTGTTAATGTTCAATAACAACTTTAGAAGGCAGATTATTGACGCAATAATTTAATTGCGATTATTAATTCAAGCGTTTAATTTTATATGGGCGATGCAATATGCCACTTTTTTATAAATAACAATACTTATTTTAACAAATCAAACCAATTTCATTGAAAACAACCAATTTCTTCTTTTCTTTTTTCATTGGTATCTTGATTATTTTAAATATTTCAGGTTTCTGTCATAATGGGTGTTTGTGGAGGTTTACGATGCAAATGAACTGATAAACTTAAATATTGAACATGTGAAGATAAAGGATCTTTTATCTACGTGTCCATCCCAGAAACAAAGACCAATATGTCAAGAACTTTCACTGATGGATTGATTCTCTGTTAATGTTATGGAGATATGCAGCAATGGTATACTGCCTACGTCCTAAAAAGTACTATTTCAGAAAGATTTTTGCGATATATACCCAGTAAATGCACCTTGCAACCTGTAGGAATTAACACTATTTCCAGAATCCCTCACAGATTGCTTCTTTTCTAAATCTTCAGACTCTAAATCTCTACACGAGCTAAGTATGCGCCGTTCTTCGGCGACTCTTTGCTGGCTAAGGCTGGTGGTGATATTCTCACTCTTAAGAGGCACGGACCGTGTGAGGTCATCTAGTGTTGTTGAGGGGTATATAGAAGAAAGTGAGTCAAATAAAATCATTATTGCTAGAAAAATTCAAGGAAAATCCAGCACAATGCAAGAGATCTCCGCGATGCAGTCTTCCTCAAACGTGGTTTGTGTAAATGTAAATCCTGATATTGCAAATAAGTTTACTTTTGACGTTAACGTGAATGTTAATATTAATGTTAATAAATAATTACTAAACTTTCTGCAAATTTTCTTGAATTTTGATATATTACAAAAAACACTAATGTTTTATGGAATATAAACATCTAGTGTTTTATAGGGTATTATAATACCTTTCATAACGGCATAATAATCGCCTCTATAATATGGTAATCAGGATAAAGTGTTTTTTAAAAGGCTTTTTAGATTTTTTCCTTACAATACATTTACGATAAAGAAATTATTCAAGGGCAAATATATAAAACGCCGTATTGCAGAAAAGCATAAGAGATAGGTATAGTAGAACCTTAATATACTTTTTAAAGGAAATCTAGTTCTGCGTCAAATAAGCTAACTAAATATAGAGTGTTCCATTTAACTCTAAGAAGTTATTCAATAAAATGTGTGTGCCTAAACTTTGGAGCAATTTTTTTCTTCAATTCTGTCTAATTTTGAAATAAAACTTTTATATGGTAAAATGTATACCTTTAGCCTTTTAGCTAACCAGTAGAATTAATTATGAGCAGCCTGTCTCATGTTACAGGGTGAAAGCAATTTTTAAATTACATTATATAATTTTATACTCTCAAAATATTTCAGAAACGACTGTTTTGGTATAGGAATTGTAACAGAAACTTATCTTTATTTGGTCTATCCTATCTAAAAATAGAAAAATATAGAATGTCTCATAATAAAAAATATAACTTTGATATGAACTTCAATTTTTGTGTCACACTATATATCCAAATTAATTTTAGAAATATGGTCCTCAAGAAACCACATAATACTGCGTGGTAAAATTATTTTCCCACCGTGTTCATTTATCTTAGAACACTTTCAAATGTGGTGGCCACCCTTTATTTATTTATATATTAAGCGTTAAATAGATGAGCTGAATCTTTAACATACGACGCTTTGTTTTTCTACATGCATTGCGTTGTGCTTGTGATAATGACGGTTGGGAAAATGGAAATGTCATGCACATGAACATTGGCGGCTCGTGTTAAACACGTAGGGGTAGCCGCTTAGTAATATTGGTTAATATTCTTCTTATTTCGCTTTTTTTTTAGTCATTTTTATTAGATAATTCAATTATAAAATAGCAATTGTAAATACTGATAACAACGTGATTTTAATTTATATAAATGGCTTCAATGAACGTATATTTTGACTTGGTCAAGCTGACATGGATATTTCTGAATCCTAGGATTTGAAGTATTTTAACTACGACTAGAAAAACAGTCACTTCAACGGTTTCTCACTCTTGCCGTTTTAAGAATAGATGAAAGAAATTAGTCGACACCGATGCAATGATTATAGTTATTAATCGGTTATTATTAATCTATAATATAATTATAATTACCCAAGTTCTAACATTATTCGTTTAACGCTAAAGATAAAAATTCTGCTATGACTAACGATACATTTTTAAATCTTTTTTAGGATGAATTTTGATTACATACAGGGTAAATACAATCAGTGTAAACATTTCAGGTGTTGATTCTCATCGAAAAGGGATACATCTTTCATATAAATTTCATTGGAACATCCCTTGTTAACATAAACCTTTTAAAAGAGGGTACATAAATTTGTTTTACAATTTTTTCACAAACACTAAAAAAAGTTAGAAAAAACAACACAAAATTATTAATTCAATTTCAAAAGTTTACAAACTGACAGCGTGATACCAATTTAATTGTCACTATCACTAATAGCGGCCTACTAGATAAATTCGCATTTTTGTTTTATCCCGACTTATCTCTGTAGTTGTTCGTAAAATAATTTTTTGCTGCGAACTGGTTAATTTTAGACAAAAGATTTAAGAGAAATTTTTGTTTAGAATAAAACAAGCTATTGAAATAAATTTTTAAATGGTAAACAAAATAATTAGACAAAGATTTACATTGTAAATAAATTTTAGTTGGGTGCTTTTCCACACCTTACAACCATAGGGCAAACCAAATAAATTACTGGCTATGTCTTTTTGATAGTAGAAAATGTCACCTAAATTTCAATTTTCTAACTTGAATTCTAATTGAAAAACAAATTTTATGTACTCAATTTTAAGGCGTTGTATTTTAACAAGGATGCTCCAATAAAGTTTTTTTATATAAAAGACTTTACCTCTTTTTTCGATGAGGAATCACCCCCTGAAATGTTTCATTAATTTATTTTGTTACACCTTGTATAAAAAGGACTTTACTGAACAACTGAAATGTATTTTAGGCGGCGGTTACATTGGATCCGAATTCGTACGAAAAACCAATCGTACGAATTCGTACGAATACGTACGAAATCATCAGAAAGAAACAAATGTGTACATGTTTATAGTGCGTGGTTACATTACTTGCGTATATTTCTTACAAATTCGTACAAACTCGTACGATTTTCGATTCGACCAAAATAATTTGTTTTTTCTGCCACTATTCGTACGAAAAGTTTGATTTTGTGGTTATGCTAACACAATGGATGTTGAAAAATTAATAATACTGGTCCAAGAAAGGCAATCGTTATGGGACCAAAAAGTAAACAATACAGCAACCGAGAGTTGAATAAAAACTATGGAAGGAAATAGGGGAGAAGATGAATGTAGCAGGTAAGTTTTTATAACTTATTAATAATGTAAGCAAATAATTACAAAATATATAGGATAAGGCCTGCTTATTTACAAGTTAAAATATTGTACAAATTTGTTGCGAATTTGGTAAGCTACGTCAGTAGCTCTGTTGAAACGCCGTGGCCCATTTCTTTGGTGTTGATTGTGCTCGAGGTTTTGAATAATTTGCAAGTCAGCCGGACTACCCTCCAAGTTAATAATTACATTATGTAATAAACAAATACATTTCACAATAACATCCACCTTGTCAGGATCAATTTCAATTTCCGATTTTAAGATTCTCCATTTGGAGGTTATTATGCCAAAAGCACATTCAACAAGACGTCTTGCTCGAGAGAGACGATTATTGAAAACTTCTTGTTCTGGACTCAGATTTTGTCCTGGAAATGGCCTCATTAAATAATTTTTAGCGGATACGCTGCGTCTGCTACAAAAACGTGTGGCACGGTAATATCTGTTTTTGGTAAAGCTTTTGGTGGAGGCATGTTAAAAGTATCATGTTCAAGATGATGGTATAGCGATGAATTTGTGAAAATTCCACCATCGCTTTGTTTTCCATAACTTCCAACTTCAACACTAATGAATTTGTAATTTGCATCTACCACACCTTGTAGCACTATGGAAAAATATTTCTTATAATTAAAATACATAGAACCAGAATTTGCAGGACATTTAATTCTAATGTGTTTGCCATCAATGGCTCCGACACAATTAGGAAATTTCCATTTGTTGTAAAACTGCTCTTCAATAGATGAAAACATTTGTTGTGTTGGAAATGGCATATGTTGTTCATATAAGGACGACCATATAGCATTACAGGTTTCATAGACAATTTTTCTGATTGTCGTATGGGACATTCGAAATGAGAAAGCCAATGATCGAAAAGATATGCCAGTAGCAAGGTACCTGGAAAATATTTATTGATAATTACCTTTAAAATAAAGGATGTACGTTATTTTTGAATATAAATTGAACATTACATTGTGAAACCTCGCAAAATATTTAATATTATTTTGTTACAGACGACATTGTACGTCAGAAATGGAGAGGATTGCGAGATACTTTTAGGAAAGAACTCGTTAAACTGCAACAAAAGAGAAGCGGAGACAGTGCAGATGAGGATGATGAAATATCGAAATGGAAGTTTTTGACAATATGCTGTTTATCAAAGATTTTTGTGGCTCGGAAAACAAGCGGAAATATTTCAAGACCTCACACAAGTTCTAAACCTAGTGAGACAGACCAAATGGAAACACCATCAGATATAGTCTACAGTGATAATGAGCAATCACAAACGGAAACAGAAAACACTTTGATAACAGAAAATGAACCTGTACGTGCTACATCATCCCCAAATGCAACACGACCACCGATTGCCACAAATCCAGAATCGAGCAATACTCGAAAAGAAAGATAACTGGGAGGGACGCTACAATGCAGCAATTACTGGCGATAGAACAACGAAAATTGGACCACTTCCAACGTACCTCTCAACAACATGAAGATGATGATACCTATTTTGTGTTAAGTCTTGTTCCATATATGAAACAACTTCCAACTCATAGAAAATTATATGTTCGAACCAAGTTTCAAGAATTACTTATGAATGAGCACGAACTAATAACTCGATCGCACGATACTACACAAGCAGTACTTTCACGTCAATCTCGTCAATATACCACAATACCAACGCCTTCGCCTGCATATAGTTCGAGTTCAACAGATTTTCACAACCACCTTCAGTTCAATCAGTAAATGATTCTACCTTCAGTTCAATAAACTATGATCATCCTCCTGGAAGTGGTACAGAAAGCAACTTTTCACACTCAACTCAAGCATATTTCTCGAACTTTCAACCAGATATTCCATAAGTTATTACTACATTTTATGAAATAATTGTTACTGGACTGTTATTGAAGAAATACATATATTACTTAATATGATGATTTTTACTTACCGTAACGTTATAATTAATTTTTCTTCAGGTGTAATGCATTCTCGAAAATTCGAGTATTTGTGAAGTTGAGTTTCAACAGATTTTAGTATGTAATCGAAGGTAGTTGGTGTCATTCTTGTATATTCAAAAATTTTGTATCATTTAACCTGAGCTCATTAAAACATCTCACAAATTCGCCGTCTTTACTCCTTGACAAAAAAAAGTCATCCACCCAAACCCTGGAGTTTTCCAATAAAAGAAACTTTAATAATAACGGTGTTTCTAAAGATAAAACTCCTCCATTTCATTCATTATTAAACCACTGTCTGAAAACTCTGATATATTGCGGTTTTCGTTAGCACTCACATCATCAATGTAACCAATCTATCTTACGTATTCGTACGAGTTCATTTCGTACAAATTCGTAAGAATACATTTTAGTACGAATTCGGATCCAATGTAACCGCCGCCTTATGAAATATACAAAAATTAATAATTTTTACATTGTATTTACTTGAAACTACAAGATATGTGAGTTTGCTTAATTAAATGCGAGTCAATTACAGTAAATCGAACAAAGATTCAACGTATGACTAAATAAATTCCGAGTCAAGTCACTACTGGTAATTTCTTCTTAACTTTCACCAGTACGTACTACTCACTGTAAATATTATATCATCCACTTCATCAATTAAATATTCTCTACAGGTTCCCATATTCGTCACAAAGCATTGATTTAAATTTATTTACCATTAATTTCCAGACATATTATAATAAGTTTATAATCAATGTTATAATTTAAAGTAACATTATAATTTGCTACAACATTTTTAACTTTAACTCAATTAATTCGATTGAATTCATGTCGGTGTAATAGGTGGCAATACTTGTGTTCGCCCATTAATTTATGAATAAAATGATTTGTATGATTAACTTTGATTTTGTTAAAGAGTTCTGGTTTTGTTTCACTTTTTTCAAATATGTATAATTCCATCGCATTTAACCACTTCTGCCTTTTTCTTCCAGGCACATGTTGAATTAGGCTCGGTAAGAATGTTATGGTATGAGCTTACACGAAATTAGGCCAAACATTTGGAATTATTTGTTCAGTTAACAATTTTTCATGTCATCGTGATAATCACCTTACTTCAATCTAGATTTAAGTATGATAACAATGCGTTTGTCTTTTTCTAAACAACTTTTGCTTCCCTTGCTACTGTCATCGTATCATTCAATGCAACTTGAATGTGACCTGTGAAGATAAAGATTCGGCATTGTAAACAATGATCCTGCCTTCACCAATTTTTTCATTTTTCTTAGTTACGTAGTCTCTCTCCTGTGTTGATGTTCTTCTGCTATTTGAAACCCACCTTTATAATAACACAACTGTTTATTTTATTGTTAAATGGATATTCTCTTCAACAGCTGCAAACACTTATTGCATTGTTTCGGTTTTTGCTTTTGAATGTAAACATCATCTTACGACTTCTTCATCACACTTGTCGATGGTGTATTTAGTATGCTGGCTTGTTTTCCGAGGTAAGTTAAACTTACTTTCTTTAGGTATTGATGTATTTTCCTTAGTAATCCCTTGAATTGTTCTGGTGAAAAGACCCGTTGCTTCCGCTTTTCTTTCAAACAAATAATTTCACGATCTTGACTGTGAACAACAACCTCACTAATGTTTAAACTACTGAACCTGATGAAATGATAAATTTTGTGTTGAAAAAGGAAAGCAAATGACTATAAATTTAAAAGTTGAACAGTGGTTTATTCCGAATATGTACATTTGTGAAATAAATTCAGTACATATGCAAATATAAAATGATAGTTTGAATTATTTTTATTTTATCTGTACCTGCAATTCACTTGCGTATCCCCCCTTTTTTTTGTAAGAATGATCTGCTTTCTTGAGACGGTGGCAAATAATGTTTGTACGTTCCGCTACTGAAATATGCACAAATATATAGTTATCTATGAAATGGAGGCACTCGGTTACAAAAATTTGCGCACGATTACGAGTCCCCGTCTTTCCTGGTCTAAGGGATTAGCTATGAGTCAGAATTATATTGCCGTATGCCAAAGTTACGATAATAATTTTTTTCAAATAACACCCTGTATATTTTTGATAGATTTATAATGATTTTTTCTTTAATTAACGACGTGAAAAAACGTACAGTTGTATTATATATTTTTGCAAAAATAGAGTAGAGCAATTAAACTGCACCGAATGATGTCCAAAAAATTAATAATTTTAATTATAAGAGTAAATGGGACACTATAATGGGGGTCTTATTATCTCCTTTCTTGTTTACTATTTTTCTAAACGATCTGGATGAATAATTTCAAACCATTGATGGGTCAATTTATTTAAATATGTAGATGACATTTCTATTGTCATCAGTGATAATCGTTTCAGAGATCGCTTTAACTAAAGCCACTGCTTCGTTAAATGAAATGCGATAAAAATTATTTGGTCTTAAACCTATCTAAAACAAATTTTATACGATTCCAAAACTCGCGAAATCCATAGAACCAAGCGGAACTTCAAGTTTACCAGAAAGTCATAAAGTCGAAGGAAAATATAACCTTTTTAGGTATTCGTATAACAAAATTGCAATTTTATTTATAAGAAATATGCTGTCTACAAAATCGCTTCTAACATTTTACTATGCGCATGCTAATAGTCATATGCAGTACGGTTTGTTGTTTTGGGGCGGTTTCTCGGCCGCAATCAAAATTCTTCGACTACAAAAACCAACTGTAAGCCGAATATTCTCTGTGCCGTATACTACCAGCTGTCGTCTTTCAATATTCTTTGGACGGAGAAGTATGAAACTTTCCATTAGCAATTTGACTCGAAAAACTGTCAAGCAGAAAGTCAATCTTAGTTGACAGTTTTTTCGTCAAATTGTTAGGCAACAGTTTTTCATAAAACAAGCCAAGTATAGTAATGGCAATCTTACGTTGGTTGCACGTTATTAAAACTAGTGACGTATTTGGCCAAAACTTTATCGGAGTTGCGTACAGCTGGTTATGCTTGTTTAAGTAAATTTTATAGGTTATAATTAAAAAAATACATTTTAGGCGGTTTTCTTCAATAATTCCTTTTACTTATCATATTTTTTTTCTTTATAAGGTATAGAAAAAGTATTTGTTCATTTTAGTTAATTACAACCAAGGGGGTTTATTAACATATGCGCACTTCAAAGATAAACAGCACAAATGAATTTTGACAGATTCAGACGTTCATAAACATCCAGCAATACTGTGTCAATATTCAACACAAGAAAAACTTGGCAAAGTAAGATTGCCATTACTATATTCATCAGTACAATACGAGTACAAACGACGTGCAATTATAATGATCTACTTTGTTATTTTAAATGAATTCACTATGTACTATTGTTCATTTGAATATACTATTAAATTTTAATGTCAAGCGGGCTTATGCTTAAAATTAGCGTTTTTAAGTAACTCAAATATAATATATAAATACCTTTAAAAAAATTGATATGGGTAAATTTTAAAACAATTATTTTTTAAAACAGACGAAAATCTATTAGAATTTAAGTTCTATATACAACATTGTTATTGTGTAAATTATTGTAAAAGTTCTTATTTTTCGTTAAACGTGTTTATGTAAATAAATTATTTGTAATAACACGCATCACTAAAATTATTCGTAATTCACGTTCGTTCGTTTATGTTGATGTTTGTTTATAACGTTTTAATTTTTAGACCGTATTAATTCTAGTCATTTTAATTAACTGTTTATATTTCTAATCAATTAATTGTTAATTATATATATATAAATAAACTGGATCTAAACAAAAACCAAAGATTAATATCGTTTGTTTTTCTTTCACATTCTTTAGGTAAGTTTACAATATTTTACTTTTATATTTTGCTTATAGTACACATATTAATAAGCTTTGACTTAAAAATGTAACTATCAAACTAATTACTTATTTCTATAATAAAGAGCCTTGATAATGACCAGCATGGTTGGTCGAAACGTCGGCACAATAAAGAGCAAGAATGTTTAATTGAACGTGACACTTCCACTCCTACAGAAGGCCCGTTAATTGAAAAGGGATAATATTCAAAACTTATATTATAATGTTACTATCATGCAACTATCATCATCAAGATCATTTATAAATACAACTTTACATTAAAACTACTTAAACACTTGCTGTAACTGTAATATAAGCAGATGAAGCAATGCATATATTATATATTTCATATACAGCATTTAAATGTTAACAGTTTGACAGTTAAGATGGATCAGTTAGTTAGAAAGAACTCAAGTTTATGTTTCTTGGTATATGGTTTTTTAAATAAAACAAAATGGCAAGCAGGTTTTTAAGAAGTTTATTTTTAGAAGCTATCAATAGATTTACATGTTATAAACTAAATCTATCATATTGCTAAGAACACATTGTTTTTGAGGTAAATTTATGTAGATACTGCATACAGATAAAATGAAACTTGCAGTCGTTGCTAATGAGGTGGTCGTTATAGTGATCTCTAGAGTACGCTTACATGATATAGTAGTAATTATTTTGGTATAATGAGTAAATTACGAGTTGCGTTTAAAGTTTACGGCACACAGAATTCATCTATTGGTAATTTCAAACAAACAAAGATAACTACAGAACACACCACTAGAAAGTGCGGATAATAATTAAAAAACTACGTTACTCTCAGCACAGAAAATTGTAATAAACCTAGAAATGTGGTGTTGCGTTTTATGTAAAGAATTCTCTTGAAATGTAAGTTAATTGAAGCATAGAAAGCAGTCTCCACTTTGTTAATATTTGTAGAGCAGATATAATTATTATTGAAATGGCACGAAAAATGGTTGAACATACAGAAAGGGCTGTGTATTTTGTTTGTGCTAAAATATGAACGGGTGAAAATAATTTAATTAATTAATTAAAGTGTTATTCACGTAGTTTAAAACATTGGTTAAAAATAATAAAAATCTATATTTATCTAGGTCTAACTATAACCAGCACGTTAATAAATAATTGTGTGTAAAAAGCTACTTTAAATAAATTGTCGGTAAAAATATAAAACTATGTGTAAAAATATAATGTAAATTAAACGAGATCTTAATTATTAAACAATTTTTGTTGAAAACAACCAGAGGCAACTAAGCAACACCCTACAATCCAAATAAAAAAATTGTTTGCGTTCGTTTGTTGTAGTACCTTTTACCAATATTATGATTTTCTTATTAGTGGAAAATTTGACAAAGTTTGCATGCTTCAAATGATGGTAAGATATTATAAAACTGTAAGCTCACAACTAAGAACTGTCTATCTTCATCTGTATTGTCGCGTATAACAATCATTAAACCGTCAGATATGTACAACATTGTTGATGTTTACAATTTGAATTTGGGGTTGTCAATTTTGTATTATTCGCATTCAGTTTAATATTTTTACGGTTTTGCACATAAACAATTATACTATTTTTTCTTATTGTCCGGGAGGTTTTGATGACCAGGTCCAAATACGAAAGTGGTAATTTTAGGAACAACATTATTTACATGTTGATCATGGAGTACTGTAAAGGGGGGAAGATTTGTGGGGGGAAGGGGATAAAAAAGTATAAATGTTTGTGTTTTTATTTGTTTGTTTACTAATCACCTTCCATATTTTTATTTGTATTAGAAATGCCTAAGAACGCTCACGAAAAACTCAGGTGTATACTGATCTTCTGGGGCGCCATACATTACACTTACATCACAATACAATAATCAAAAACAATAATGTACTATCAAATAAATAAATAAATATAAACAGCACTTTTTAGTACTACATATTTTTAACAAATGCGTTCTAAAATGTCAAAACAGTTTTCTGAACAATCTATACATTGCCAATTCACTTTTGTATTATGAGCAAGAACGAGAAAATGGTGGTCTCTTGTTACCGCTTAACGATATCAGATTTATTTATTTATTGGCCTGACTAACTACTATGGAAAGACAGTAGTAAACCAATACAATTTTTAGAAAGTCGCGTTGCTAAGATGATTAACTGACAGATAAAATGAACTGGAGATTAAAAAATCAGGAAATTGTTGAATAAAATTTTTATCTCAACACATGTTTTAGATGGTAACTGATGCACTTCAAATAAACATTACCTTGGTATTGCTTAAACTATTTTAACCCGATTAGTGATTACTGAAATATGGTAATCACGTGACACTAATTGTTTTTTCATCAATATAATTACTATACCAAGCTTCGTCCCTTTTTTAGACATAAATTTCTGAGCTGTATGCAACAAAATTGTAACAGCGCATCAATCATTTGCGGATTACGAACATTATGCATACGCTGGTTTATAGTAATAGGCAACGTATGACAAGATTAATTATATCGCAGTATACATCTGCGAATGTAGTAGATGCACCTGAGTGAAAATTTTGTACTTAAATTAATGCGAGCATGTTACTGCGCATTTCTCAAATTTGTTATTGTAATATTACAGCAAGGTGATAGAGGTTACTGCCAGAGGCGTAACTATTCAAAAGCTATAAAGTCAGTTTTAATCCCATTATTGGAATCACAAACTACCTTTTTTAGATGCACAGCTTCCGTGTTTTAGAGTGGGGTAATCAGTAAACACGCTCTCGGATGGTTGGGAGGTAAATTAATCCGGAAAGTATTTGAAATGTTAGTTTTTTATTTGCTCTAAACTTTGATAATTCTTAAAAAACAATTTTTGAAGTACAAATACTATAAATAAAATAACAATAAAATTATCTCAAAATTATTATTTTGGGAATATTTATTTAAATACAAATTACAATATTAACAATAATAATAGATGCATTCAAGCTATCTTTATATAAGGACCTACTATTACTGATGGAAAGCTCAATGTCGGAATTGCATTTATCTGTAGCCGTTTTGCACCAACACTGAAATATTGCATAACAAAATATTTGACAAACTTTTTTCGTGTCCTAAATGTATTGAGAATCTAATTCAACCAAATTTGGGTTCCCAACGACTTTGATCCATTTTTGAAACCTTTCTAAATTCTTTTTTCGTTTGGGAAGCAATGTTGTGGTCGAACATTAATTTCACAATCTTGAACTGAACAATTTATTCCAACCATTATCTAATAGAGAAAAAAACTTATTCTCTGAATATTTTACTTGCTAATGAAAATAATTGAATATTACCAGCAGGAAATATTGAAGAAACACTAATCACAAATTCAGTTTTGTAAGTCTGTAACTAAAAACTAACTACCGCACTTAAATTATGTGGCAAAGAAATGATTAAAAAACATGTTCGATGAGCAACACCGGTTCCTGCCACAAACTAGTTACTAGTGGTTACTGTAATATCACCAATGTTATTGTCACAATCCCTCAGTTACATTATAGTCACAGTTACTGCTTCTTTGTTGATAAAGAAGGACACAAATAAAAGCACCTTAAATTCAGCTTCAACTTTTGGATGCGAGGGTAATCACGTAAATCTCTCTAGTACGTTGATTGACGTTAAACGTCTAAAGGTGGGTAGTGATTGGAATGTAAAATTGACATTTTTAAAACTGTAGAAAAATATTACGTTGTCAGGGTAACATAGATCATTTTTAAGTCTAAGATTAAAAATATTTTTAATCCTAAAACCGAGCTATGGGTACTTATATGGGTATGAAAAATAATTACACCTGTCAGATTTTTATTAAATTAGGAACATACGTATTATTATTATCTTTATGAATACCTACAACCATTTTTAAATTTTGAAAGTAATATTGAAAGTGCAATTTGAACTTTTGTAAAAGTGAATTTTGTTGTTAGCATTTTGTGTCATTTATGACATCATTTTTCACACCGTTTGAATCTGTATCAATATCATTGCGTAGTTCTTCTAAAGCTTCGTAAGTTCTACTAGTACTCGACTCATCCAGTGTCCTTCTTCTACACAGTACCCTGTTCATCCCCAATGCTGCTTCAGGCAGGTTATGTCTCCCCCAGAATAAACAAAAAGTGTAGCAGATGTTTAGTAGAGACAATGCCCAGTATATTCGTTTGCGTTTTCCAATTTTAAAAATTTGGCTATTTCTTGTGGGAATTTTTGAATGTTTACTACTTGTCCTTAGCACACCCCGCTCGATATCGAATAAACAGTTGATGTTTATTAAAATTTTTGTCTTCACTCATAATCGTAAATGATCTTGGTTTTTGTTTTGGTATATGAAATCTTCACGAGTAAACCTGATGTAATTTTTAAATATTGTCAATTTTTAAATACACAATTCGGTTAATCGGCACGCTCCACTCACACCAAAGATTGCGACAACCTAAATGACAATTGATGAAATATAAATTTTCCATTTATTTACATGTTTACCTGAGCTTTGACCTCTGAACTGGTAAAGTTAAACCTTTGAAAATTGAAGGAAATATAGGCACGTGATATGTTACTTTTTTCAGGACGTGAATATCGTTTCAATTTATCATATTTTTCATTCATTCTATTTCTCCGCCGTTCTCTCCATTTAGTCTGACTACCTGAAAAGGTTGAAAAGTCTTTCAGGTAGAGATTGGTTTAGGGACACATTCCAACGCTCTTATCTCACTCCGACTCATTCTAGGCCCATTTCCTGGTCAGAATGGGCGTAAGACTAGTCATACACATAAAATCAAGTTTTGTTTCTCTGTTTGTTTGTCGGCCGTCTCCTCCAAAACTACTCAACCGATTTTGATAGTTGATTGCTCATTTTTTCAGGAGGTCAAGGCGGTGAACTTAAGCTATTTAGATGTTGACCTGACATTTGACCTCTGAGCTGGTGAGGTCAAATCTTTGAAAATTGAAGAAAATATAGACACAGCTATTTACATGTTAACCTGACCTTTGGCCTCTTAATTGGTGAGATCAAATCTTTGAAAATTGAAGAAAATATAGACACATTCCAACGACTTATTCTAGACCCATTCTCTGGTCTGAATGGGCTTGGTTCACTAGTTACTTTCATAAATATGGGTGGTCTGGAACTTCTTTTAAAAAAATTCCAGTTGATCACTTGTTAATACTCTTAATTTCTTGGGAGAAAATCTTAATTTTTTCTTTTCAAAAATGCTTTTAATTTAGAAAATTTTTCCACTTCTATACCATGTTTGACACTCAACGTCGCTTTAACCATTAAATAATGGGACTACAATGTGGACGATTTCATGCCATGACTACGTGAGCACCGGATATTGCGATAGATTCTTGCAATTTGACCGGTGCTATTTTTAGAATTTCTAAATTTATTTCTGTCATGTTTTTGTTGGCTGGTGAAAAAATATTATGTTTCATTCGGATTAAAAGTGCCTTTTTGACTAGTAAATTTTGCATTATTTCTGATGCGCTTTGCCCCGGCTTGTAAATACAAAATTTACTAGTCAAAAAGTGTCACTTTAGTCCTTAACACCTACTATTACGTTAAAAACAAAATAAAATATTTTGGACGATTTGCTATTTATTAAAAAGTCCGATATATTTTTTTCGTCCGTGCATCATACATTATATTTTATTCGATTGTATAAAATTGAAATTTTTCGGTCTAGGACGAAAGATACGTTGCCACAATGTTTAATGAAAAGTTTTCGTCCAAAGATTCAAACTGAGAAATAGTTGTTAATAATACAATCGAACAAAAAAAATGTAATACCAAAATTTTCTATGCATTTTATGTAAAGTGCAACTGCTGCATTCGTAGATGTATACTGTGATTATATTTTGTAGCACAAAAACAAAGTAAAACAAGTACTTATCATTGTAATGGGGTTTGGACAATTATTGTGTAAAATTAGCTTCAAAGAGAGGCGAATATAATCATATAAAATGTAGATACAGCGAATCGAAGCAAACAAAAGACCTGGAGGAGCATGGCAGGCGTCGTTTTAGTTTTGACGGTACAGTAAGACTAACAAGTTTTTGTTGTCAAAATCAAATAATTTTAGGTTATGGATCTAATTTTATGATCACAAGATTCTGATCTGCCTTCACTGTTGCAATAGAGAAATTCTAGCAAAAAGTAATTTTAATTAATTAACAGGTTCATTTAATTTTGTGGCAATAATTAATTAAAATGAACAATCAATGTCTTAGACCCAAAAAAATTCAATAACGTGTTTCGATTCTTTAATTAATCGGAATAATATCACGAAATCTATAATATTAAAAACTTAACTAGTAAACTATTAACTACAAAGACAGTTTACAATAACACGGTTTTGTGATCGAGACACATTATCGGTTATACTCAGTATACTATTGGCGCGGAGTAATAAACCTGTCAGAATTATCGAATCGATCACATTACAAATTTTACTTCTTACGTATTATATACCATTATTTTTGTATCTTGGTATAATACCCACATCTACGGCTATGATTCTCGTTTCGTCAGTACTTGGGCTGATGGCAACGTGTTTACACAGGTTAAACTATTGTTCTCAATATGCTGCAAGAGCGGCACAATGATCGTATTTTGGTTAGAATTTATTGGTTTTTATTTAACCGTAGAAGTACCGCTTTCACAAGAAAATAAAGAATTATTTTAAGCAATTATGATTTATTACTCCGCGCCAATAGTATACAGACTTTAAATCTTTTAGATTATTCGACCATTTGAATTAAAAGAAATTTTGTTTAGAAACGTTCAGACTTCTGAGTAACTCTCCTTCTAAGTTTCTTCATAGTATTTTTTTTTATAAATTCGTAATTGCATACAAATTACAAGAAGCAAAATTGACAGAGATAAACATTTTAAGAATAGACCAATAACATAATCCCTTTATAAAAATAACAAAAGAGTGTAGACAAAATCAATTACACAATTATTTTCACCTATTCACTGTCATCTTAATTACTTATTTCTGAATTCGATGAACCAGTGTTCACCACGAATGCCATGTTTTCAACCACTTCATCTAATAGAACGTCCCGTTCCCACAGTTGATTAGCTAAGCAATTGACATGATTGCAATGTTTCTCTCAATCTGACGGTGTGATTTCTGAAAATATCTTTCTTACAAATTCCTCAATCTCTGAACCGTTTTGTGATACATTATTCATTGCAACTTTATGTTTTGCTAAACTCCAGATAAACTCGATGGAATTTAATTCGCAATGATAAGGGGGCAAGCGTAGTACAGTGTGCCCATACTTCTTCAGTAGTTCATCTATTCATTCATTTGCTTGGTTTGGTGGTTTGTTTATTTGAATGCTATGGTATGGTGCGTTATCCATAACAACAATACCGTTCGCAGGCAAATTTGAAATTAGTTAGTTCTGCATCCATTGAATAAAGTCTCCAGATTTTGTATGAGATTGGAAAACCAATGGTCCATTATTCACAATTTCGTTTGATCCACCTGCATGAATAATAATGTATCTCTGCCCGGATCTGTCTGTCCGGTACACACCCAGTTTGTCTTCGGATTGCTAGCACTTGGTAACTCCATAAAAAGGATGAATGTAAGTACGTAACTGGTTTCTTTATTACTTCCAAAGCATCATTCACTCGCAACATCTTTAAATAGCGATAACGCCAAACTACAATATCATTCCGCTCAATTAACAATTTTCTTTTGTCGTGACACTTTTTGTATTTAAGCCCCATTTGTAACAATGCTTTTCGAAGAGTGTCTGGACCACCGTTGTAGTTAACTTTATCGAGCATTTTCTGAACTAATATGTTCATTGTTGGTACCTGCGTGTCTACGGTGTAAACTTCGTGAACAGTTGGTTTTTAAACGCCCAAAATCAAAATCATCTAAACAATTTTGTTTGAACCACCGCTCCTTTTCTTCTTTGATGGAGAATTTAATATTCCACTTTCAGCTTCTTGAGTTTAATTTCTAATAACAACACTAATTATTTACAAATTCAGCTTTTACGTATCACAAATTTACATTATTTACTTTATAAAACTGATCGATTTTCCGGTTGCAGCTGCAGCTAATTGCTTGCTTTCTCTTGGATTGAAAACTTGTTTTAATAATGATTCTGACTTTGGAATGAATAGGTTTTTTTGTAGCCATGTTAAATTGCAAGTAAAAGCTGAAAAAACAAACTTTGTAAGAACAAAAATAAACTTTAAGAGTGCTTTTGAGGTTACGTAATATAAATTTAAATCATGCAATTATTTAAAATCACTATGAAATATGCTTACCGTTTCACAAAATACTGCAATAAAAAAGAGTTTTGAAAAAACTATTTTTTATAAGATAAATAAGCGCAAAACTGGAAGAACCAAAACATGTGAAGAATTCGAATGATAACTCAAACTTCTGTCAGAGACTGTACCAGCTGTTATTTTTAATTTGCCACCACAAATTTTTAAATGTAATTGACATATTTTCCTAGGACTTTTTGCTTCGATGCGCTGAAATGAGTTCAATTAAGTACCATAATGTTTTTGGCATTACTGAAAACATACCATCCAGAATTTTTAGAACTTATTTTTTTGAGAAAACAATACAAATCAAGTTCAATCTTAACCATTAGAAATAATAAATCGTACTTTTGAATAATTGCAAATGCTGCGAGAAACACTTACCTCTACATCCTGATGAGCAATAGATTTCTTTGACTATCACTACTTTAACAGGGTCCATCACCTTTACAGTCATGACTGCATTTCCAGCATAAATTGAACGCACAAATGTATCATGTGTCTTAACATTGATAATATTCGATAATGCTGGAACATCCAACTTAGCAGCAACGCGAGGCAACACCGATTTACCTAGTTTTGACGAAACTCCAATAATATGAGAAAAATTGTATTTTTTGTGCGTTGCCAATATTGTGGATGTAAAATTTTCTTCCGGATATCCATCGTTATTGACGTTTTCTGCGGTAAGAACTTTAGAGACTTCTTTCCTTGTTGAAATGTATTTAGCAATAGTGGAATTTGCTGGGCCTGGTAGCAAAACAATAATTTGGTCACTTATTTTCCTTGCTGCAGCGAGAATTATTTGTGTTGTTGGAGATATGTGTTTAATGTTGTGCTCAGCGATAACTAGGACGCCTATTCTACGTGTAAAATTAACGAAAATGTTACTTAAATTTTGTTTGATGATTTGATTAATGCCAAACATAATGAAAGAGATGTCAAACTGTAATGTCAAATTTTGACAACCATGCTTTTATTTTACAAAGTTGACATTAAACGCATTAAACTAATGCCTGTTCAAATCAGTTATTTGTAATTATAAAGTAATGTCAATATGGCACCGTGACAATATTGCTATCATAATATCTACAATAAGTTATATATAATAAATGGGAGCCCGAGTAAGACAGTAAAATTACGTTAATTTATCTCGTGATTTCGGGGTTGAAAAATTCTCAGTTTCGAAAGGTGGTGAAGAAGGAGGAGAAATCCAAATAAACTAGTACCTCCTTGAGGATATTGATATGCCCTCCTAGTGGTGGTATGACTTGTAATTGCTTACAAAAGACCAGTAGTGGGTCACAAGTAACATGAGTGATGACGTCCACAAATGTGATAATCATGAAGAACAAGATTTGGAACAAGTTTACCTGTTATATACGTGTTATATACTACATTAAACGAATTATGTGCATTATTTCCTCTTTTGCTGAAGAACAAGCTATTATGGTGCTTGATTGTAGATTATAAAACATAAATTAAATTTTCAACCATCGAAATACCAAGACAGTTTTGGTGTCCACGTCTACGGCATTGCCGCTTTCAATTTTAAACCACAAAAAAGAATGAAGGATAAAATCGTATAAACACAATCGACGCCAAATTAGTTATTAGATAATTATTTAAAGTAGCCAATCAGATGAGCATTGTGATAGTATGGGTTCGCTCGATTTCTTTTTAATTATCAAACAATTAATGTTAAAAGTTTGAAAAATATTGTCACACTGATTCGTCACGGATGCTAAATCGCTCTCACCGACACTCTTCAGCACCTTTACTCAAGTTGGATATGAGTACATGAGAAAAAAAACCCCAAGGAAATTTTCGTCTTTGAATTCCATCCTATATTTTCTCTTTTTCTGCTATCTATGACTTGTTACATCATGAAAATCCACTGTTTGCCATTACTCTGGTCTCGGTTTCTAGTGCCTTTGTATAAATGTCAGCATAAAATGTTTAGCTCTGTACTCATTTCTCTTAAAAAGCTCCATATTTAAAAAATTTTGTTGTTCATACAGTGTGATTAGTTTTCGCTGGGTAGTATAAAGTTACACTTCTTTAAATAGCACAAATTTTTTTGTTCTGTTTGATAGAGACTTAATTTCGATGAAAAGTATTATTTTAATTTTTTTAATTGATTGCGATGTTGCCATTTTAGAGCAATTTCTTTAAAATTTATCTTCAGAAAGAATTGGTCACAATACTAGTGCTTTTGGAAATTGGAAAATTTGTTTTTGTAAATTTGTAGATGAAAGTTAGAAGTTTCTAAATGGTCTAAAAGATTTTTTTAATTTGCCAAACTTATTTTGTATGTAAGCGCTAATTTTCAATTTTTTCAAATTGCTGAAACTACCTTTTTTTTAAATGGCACGCTTGATTTCGTTTAACTGTTTCTAATGTAGTTTTTAATTCTCTATCGTATTGCACTAGTACATTTTCTCCTAACATCTACAGTTATGAAGATATTTATAAATTTTCAATTAAATAACAACATTATTTTAATCTAGTAGGTTTAATCTAGTAGGCTTTGTCTATTAAAAAAAATATAAAGAGGGAGACTATTAAAAACCAGCAAAAATGAAAAAATAATTAATTTAACAAGTGTTTTTTCTTGCTTCTTGTGTAGTAGGATCTCCTTAAAATACGTAATCTTTTATGAACCCCCATACAAAGAAATCCATGACAGTAAGATTCTCCACATACATTCACATAATTTGTTTGGTTATAGGATTTCAAAATTGAAGTACACCCAGCAATATCATAAACTCTGCTTCTTCTATTCTGACAGTTTATTTTGAACTTGTGCTTTGCAGGTTACCGACCTTGTTTGTGTTACAGTGTTGCTCACGTCAATATTCTTAGAACTTTTTAAGTGAAGTTGGCTAGATGTTGTTTATGTTGTTGTCAAAGGCTTAAGCTTATTTTTGTAATTTGCATTTTAAGATGCAATATTTAAACTAGATTTTCATTAAATAAGAATTCAACGTAAAGTGTTTTTTATTTATCAAACAACAATAGGTTATGTGTTCCAGGCTACGCTTGTACCAGTGTTTGTGAGTTAGTGTTTGTAAATAATAACAATGGACTATACAAAGCATATAAGACCACTCAGTTGTGAGGCGGACTGGCCTATGTGGAAAAGGAAGGTAAGAGACCTTCTTGATTACCACGAAGGTGCCCTGGATGTAATTAATGGAAAGCTTGAAAGGCCAGATCCGTTGGATATTTCAGCTTTGGAAGATAAAGTCAAGAAACTAAAAGAAAAAAGTCATTTTTTCCGAAAGGCCAACAGCTATGCTAAATCTATGATAACAAGTGCTGTAACAGATACAGTGTACCAAAAAATTATGGACAAGGAGACAGCCCATGAAGCTTAGGAAGCACTAAAGGTACAGTTTGAGGCTACCTCAAAAGATCAACTGTTTAAAATATGTTCAGATTTTTTTAAGTTCAGTTGGACACCAGCAGATGATGTGTCAACTCACATTGCTAAATTAAAAGCATGTGGTATGAAATTAACAACGGTTTAAAGGAGAAAAAAGAAAAAGAGTTGCCTGAGTTAATGATAGTGTGCAAGATTTTAAGTATACTACCAAGTAGCTTCAGTTCTTTTCAATCAAGTTGGATGATGTTAACAGAGGGAGACAAGAAAACCTTCGACGAGTTAGTTATTCAACTGTGTGCGTATGAAAGGAATTTTCTGAAGGTTGATAGCAGTAATTCAGTAGTTCAGGAGGCACTTGAGGTAAAGCATACTGCCAAGAAGACGCAAAGTAAACCATTTAAATCTAAAGTTAAGAAAGGGGATGTCTGTAACTGTAAACAAAAGACCACTGGATTATCAGTGTCCAAAGTGGATTGCTGATGGGAAACCAAGACGATCAGAAACCGCATCAGTTGCAGGTGCAGCAATCCTTTTAATAGAAGCTGAAACTTTTTCGCAGTTGAAGGGGATTCAGCTACCTGGTGGGTTGATAATGGTGCTACAAAACACGTCAGTAATTGTCCAGACTATTATTCAGAGTTTTATAAGTTTGATAGTCCTTGTGGTGTTAAAGGAGCAGGACTAAGAAATTTTGCCAGCAGTAGGGGCAGGGAAGATTTTGGCCAAGTCAAGTGTCGATGGTCAGGACATAGTACTTTCAGATGTGTGGTATGTTCCTGGATTATCTAAAAATCTATTCTCAGTGCTCGCTGCTCACGATAAAAATCCTGATAGTTTATTCAAATCAAACGCTACAGATTGTTGGTTTTTGAATAAAGGTGAAGTGATAGTACAGGGGAAACGTTCCACTGGGGAACTCTGTACAAGACAGAGATTCAGCCACAAAGAGTCAAAGTAGATGTAAATATTGTTGATCAGTCGTCAATGTTACAGTTATACCATGAGAGATGGGGTCACCAGGACAAACGTCACGTGAAGGCCATGCTTCAGAGGGAAATGGGCATAAGTGTTCCTTTAGAGAAAAACCTATGCGAGCCATGTGTCTATGGAAAAGCACATAGACTACCTTTTGGGCACAGAGAAAAGGCAAGCAAGCCAGGCGAGCTTGTTTCAGGGGATGTATGTGGACCTTTTAAAGAATCCTTTGGAAAGAAGAGGTATGTAGCTATTTTTAAAGATAGTTATACGAAATTTCGCTACTGTTATCTTTTAAAGAAAAATCGGAAGTAAAATTAGTTCTAAGAGGTTTTTCAACATGCTAAAGCCATGGGGCATATTGTAAGAGAATTTTTGAGTGATAACGGAGGCGAGCTAGATAATTTAGAAATAAGAGCTATGCTACAAGCAGAAGGCATAACTCAAAGACTGACAGCGCCATACACGCCAGAACAAAATGGCGGCAGTGAACGAGAATTTAGAACTTGCATTGAAATGGCTAGAACTTTAAAGTATTCAAGTAGTGAAGCAAGTTTTCCTGAAGAATTATGGGCGGAGTTAGTTGCTACTGCCACTTACATTCTAAATAGAACAGGAAAGTCATCAATAGAAGGAGTAAGCCCTTATGAGTTGTGGATGAAACAGAAGCCTAGAATAAAGCATTTGCAGAATTATTGGGTCCATCTGCTATGCTCATATTCCAGCCCAAAAACGCCGAAAATGGATAAAAAGGCTATAAAAAGGCTTTTTAATCGGCTATGGTGGTGATGAAAGATACAGGATCTGGATAAAAGAAGAAAGCAAGGTACTCTTGAGCAGAGATGTTACTTTCAATGAAATTCTAGGACAGTGTGAGGAACGCATAGAATTGCCATTAAAGGATGTAGAACATTCAAATGAGGGAAAGAAAAGCACTCAGGAAACAGATAAAATTTTGCCAGAAACAAAAAAGATTTTGGAGTCTTCTGAAGAAAGTAGTTCAGATGTTGAATTTGAACCTTCAGATGATCTCGATGAGTCGCTTGAGTCCCTCTCCAGAGTTTTAAGAGATCGCTCCCCTTTAAAGAAGCCAAAGACTTATAATGATTATGTAATGATAAGTGAAGACATAATGACTGAAACAGGCACTCCGAATTCATACTGTGAAGCAGTCAGTGGGAAAGACGATTTCCATTGGAAGCAAGCGATGAATCAAGAGTTACAGTCTTTAGAAGAAAATGGTACATGGGAGTTGACCACCTTACCAGAAGGAGAAAAGCAATACCATGCAAGTGGGTCTATAGAGTTAATAACCATCCAGATGGTAGTGTTAATAAGTACAAAGCAAGGCTTGTCATAAAGGGATACAGCCAGCGACAAGGTGTTGACTTCTTTGAGACATTGAGTCCTGTTGCAAAACTGAGTACAATTCGTAGTATTCTCAGTATTGGCCGGTTTTTTTGTGTTTTCGTTTTTTTGTGTTTTGGGATTGTGGGTTTTGAGTTTTTTTTTTTTTTAGAAAAGAAAGAGTTGAGAGTTGTTTGTTTTTTTGTTTTGAGAAGTTGGTGAGTTGTTTAGTTGTTGTAAAGGGGAGGTGGTTTTTTTTTGTTTTGTTTTTGGGAGTTTTTTTTTTTTGATTTGTGTGTTTTTTTTTTTTTGTTTTTTTTTTAGGATTTTAGAGGTGTATGTTGTTGTGTTTTTGTTTTTTTTTTTTTTTTTTTTTGATTTGAAGTTTATTTGGAGAGAGAGGTTTTTGTGTTTTTTTAGTTTTGGTTGTTTGAGGTTTTTTTTTTGAAGGTTTTTTGGGTTTGGGAAGTGGTTTTTTTTTTTGTTTTTTTTTTTGTTTGCGGGGAGAAGAGAGTAGAAAAAAGAGAGGGGAAATTTTTGTGGAGGGGGTTATGGGGAGGGTGATGTTTGGTTTTTGGGTGTGTTTTTTTTTGTTTTGTTGGTGTTTTTTCTTGCTACGGTTAATTGAAGAAAAGTAAGTTTTGCCGGCAGCCGAAGAGTAGGGCGTGGGTGAGAAAAAGGATCCACCGCTTCTTCAGAACTGTCTTGATTTAATCCGAGGGCGCCATAGTCCTAATGCGTGGATACAAACCTGCTTCCGAACTAAAGAAACAGACGCAACAATCAACCGTAACAAATTAAAGGAGCAATAAATACAATAAAGAGAGAGACACAAGTAACCTACAAAACGTTATATTTAATAACACACCATAAAAAAAGGAACAGAGCACAATTTAAATATATCCACTTACAACGTAAGTTAATTCTACGAAGCGTATTCGTTCGTACCCATATATATAGTCGTACACAAAAGAAGGAAAAAATATATAAGATTAATAGCAAGTTAATAATTTATGTGGTACGCCACTGGCGTTATTTAATCTAGACAAGATGGCGACGTGACCACACCCGCACAATACGAAGGTGTATTTAGTGTTCGCAGTTGCAATATTTAGCGTTAAAAAGTATCGGAGATTTAGGTGTTTCCCCAAAAGAGCGCTCTTCCGTGGTATTACACTTATACTCTAAAAATCCCCAAGCAATGGTGGGTAAATGAAGCAAGTTCGCGCCTTTACGGTACACATTCGTTTACAGATTGGGCAAGTATATGCGCCACAACAAGTTAATTAATTATATTGTAGTGAATTAACAAAAAAAATATAAATACGTGAACAAATACGTTTCGAGTTCCAAAGATTTAACTGCACTTAAGGTGCCAAGACAAGTTGTACTTATTTAGGTGTTACGCTTGAGACGTTTTCGGTAGCAGTGTGACGTCCCGGAGATGGTTTGTTTTCAGCGTAGAAGTATAATTAGAAAAATCTGACCTTATGTTGTAGATAGAGGTTTACGATGTTGACACACAGGAGGAGATACAGATATGTGGTGTCGGTTCCAGCTGCGGCGACCCCTAATTTCGGTAGGATGTCCCGTACTTCAGCAATCTTAACAGCGAACCCCAAGTATGCGACACACGCAGCGACAAGACAATAACAGGTAGAAAGAGATCCCACGATGAATTTAATCAGCCAGGTAATTGGTTTTGTTTAGGCCAAAAGAACCTTTAAAGCCGAGTAATTTTAATCCCGGAGTACTCGCCTTATCTGAAAATTATGCACGGTGTAACGTTGAGGAAGCCATGAAGAATATTTGTCGTACCTGAATGCAATCGAGCGACCATTAGAAGAAATTAGTACACGCATCCGTCCTAAGATAAACTTCAGAAAATCGAGTAATCAATCCTTTCCCCAGCTAAAATATACCGCTATACATTGAAAGTTTGCAGGGTCCTATACATACCACTAGAAAATTTGACGGAATTACGATTAAGCACTCAGATGAAGGCAAATTTGAATTTCACGTAACACGACGTGATGGTAGTTGTTACAAGGCGGAAGTGAAGATCAGCCGAAAATGTATTGGCCAATTAGGACAACGCGGAAGTTGAATTCTGGGAATTAAATCCCCAAAATTTTCGTTAAGGAGCGAACACGGAGAAATGTCGCGTTTACACCTCGACTCCGTGCATTGTGTGTTGCCTAACTCACAGTGACCGTTACAAATTCCCCCCACACAAAACTTCAAGCCCGCGCAGAAGGATAAACATAATCCGCTGCACCATACATAATCCAGAAAATTAACATCCGTAGGTGTTCAGCAAAAAAAAAAAGGAATCTCCAACATGAGCGACATATAACCAAAGATACCCACCCCACACATATAAAAAACCTAATGAAACCCAACCCCTAAGAGATAGACGGTTTGTTGAACTAAGAGTAGCTGATCTGATGAAATCTGTTCAAAACTCGCATGAAGCGTTTGGTGTATCCAGCAACAAAGTCAAGCAACGACCAAGAAAAAGAAAAGGATAACACCAAGAGATTGAACGCCCACAAAAACTCGCAATTAGCGATTTCCGAGAAGCAAGGTAAAGAAAACGTGGGTCATCCAACAGTATCTCAACCAACCTTACTAAACCCAGTCAACAGAAAATATTATTATAGTAAAGTTTGAAGTTTGGACAAGCGTCCAGGACAGAGCCCTAAAAACCAATGAAACCCCAACCCAAATTAAAACAATACCACCCTGAATTACCCCAAAATAAGGTACCCTAGGAAAGGTTTAAGGTAAGATAGGAATAAGGATAAGGCTGAAACCCAAATACCAAGAGGTTAGGATAAACCCTAGGAAATTATTAAGATCGGGCATTTCCCTAGCGGCGTGCATGTCGAATGGGTGGCACCAGGCATCACTCCCACCAAGACCCTCGCGAAGGATGGAAACTCGCGTCATTGGGCCCCAGTGAAAATCCACCCCCTCGCCATTCACGACCCTTAGTACTGAGCCTTCCCAAAATAAAGTCCTCCCACCCAGGAAAGGATTTAGTCTTGGGCCGATACTCCCGACACCACAAGACTAATGGATATGCAGTTAAAGAGTGCGACTCTGAAAACCGAGGATAAACCCCCCAACCCTATAGCATAATGGAAGAATGAAAGGAAGGATCCCAAAATTTTGCCCAAAAATTTCCAAAAGTAAAAGACTGGAACAAGTCAACAGTTTGAGGTTCTGCAGTGGCTACGGCCAGTGATCCATTGACGGAGGTTAAGGGCGAACGGTTTACCCCTGCCCCAGATCTTGCTCGCCCCGTACGGCCCCTAAGGGTTGGTGTGCCTGGTAACGAAACAAGGGTACCAGAAACAGGAGCTCCGACTCCCCTCACGCCAACACCCACTGAAACCCCCAGCCAAAGCGGTACCTCTTACGCAAGAAAGAAAGAAGGAACAGATGATAGCAAAGACAAGGAAAAAGGAAATACTCTATCCCTCCTCGAGAGGACAGAGAGCAACAAAAACGACGTTCACACAAGACAAGACACATTCAGGTGTCTGAATTCGGCTTTGAAAAGGATTGCCAAACTGGCGAAGACGTACACCAACGAGCCATATAGGAGAGGGCGTTCAATCCGTCACGGGATCGGGAAATCACGGTACTCCCACAACTACGTGAACTCATGAAACTAAGTCTCGAAGCTCGAAATCCAATTCAAGGTCAAATTTTGGTATTATTTACCTGAGAAGGTCCAATCCCTACGTGCCCAACCAACCTACCCATATCACATGGAATTCTAACGAATGTGAACCATTATGGTTCCAGCAAAAAAAAAAAATTAAATATAACTATGAGCTAACTCAATTAGAACTGAGTCAGTATATCATTAAGCTCGCCGAAGCGGTTTGGTATCTCCCAGAAAAAGAAAAAGAAAACCCAACAATCTTGATGCATTGTCAACAAGAGCAGGAGCACGCTCAACTTGAACTCAAGTCAACAGGCATCCCCAAAAAAAATAAAGCTTCTCAAACCAAAAACAAAAGAACCTGTATCTACGTATATACAGTTCTCGCAGAAAGAAAATAAAGATATACGGGAGAGCACCAAATAAATCAGAGATTTCGATGTAAATCGATCATAATGTCGTGTAGCTAATAGAGCCAGAAACCATCGATAATCTCATTAATAACCAACCTACAGTAAGGCAGAAATAAAAAGAAATTTATTCAGCAACAATATAAGAGAAAATACGAACTTCTCCTTACTAGAAAGAAGATAGTCCGAGCAAATTCGTTAGAAACCCGTGGAAAAAAAAATAATACAGATATGATAAAATCAGCAAAAGTAAATAGTCAAGTAAAATAAGTCGTGTCCAAGTAGAAATCCAGTCATGAACCGTGTCTTCTAGCTGGCAGTACAAGCAAGTTTACGACGCTTTTTCCGTCTAGGATAAAGTAAAGAGTGATCTAAACAATTAGGCTCCAGCACAGCAAGTTCAGCATTAGCCTCTTCCGAATTCGAGAGAGGTTCTGGCTTAAGGTCTTTCACGTGCCACGTACCTAGTGACTTTCCTAAAGAATCAGCTAGTTCATACGTCCAGGGAGACACGACAGTTTTCACCGTGAACGGGCCTAAGAATTTAGGTGCGAGTTTCGCATTGAAATGCTTCGAAGCGTCGGATAGTTGGAAGTTACGACGCCACACCAGATCACCCACGTTATACTTGACATGTCGGCGGCGTAAGTTATACCTATTTCGGGTAGTTTCATAGGCTTTCCGAAGGCGTTGAAGTATATATTCCTGGATAGCCGCGTAACGTCGAGTAGACACATTATGATCAGGTTCTGAGTCAGTTGGTTCAAGACGTGATTTATTGAAGAGATTGCCAGAGATGACATGTTCACGACCAAATAGAGCAAAGTACGGGGTACATCCAGTCACTTCGTGTTTCGCCGAACGAACTGCACATCCAATGTGAGGGAGCTTCACATCCCATTTCCGCTGGTTGTCCTTAACATAAGACGCTATCATGGTCTTAAGAACGCGATTTATCCGTTCAGCCGGATTTGCTTGCGGATGGTATTTGGCAGTATATAGGATGGTGCAATGATAGTTCTCACACATTTGAGTGAATTCACGACTGCGGAACTGTACTCCGTTGTCAGAAATAAGGTACTGCGGCACTCCAAATAGTAAAAACACCTGTTCTTCCAGGATTTTAGTAACCGCAGCAGCAGTAGCAACACGCATAGCAAAGAAAAGGGCAAATTTAGAGAAACAATCGGCAACCACAAACACGTAACAATTGCCTTTAGAAGAACGAGGAAGCGGCCCAACAATATCGCAACATAAAGTTTGCCACGGTCCCGTAGGACGAGCACGAGGAGCAAACATTCCAGGAGGAGCTGCTTGAGATACCTTATTGGAAGAGCAAGTAGAACAACGGCGGATATAGCGAGCCACGTCTGCACGTAATCGAGGCCAGTAATAATGTTGCAGAATTCTTGCGGTTGTCTTAGTTACTCCACCATGGCCAACAACTGGAGGATCATGGTTCTCCTGAATGATGCGTCTCCTTTGTTCAGCCGGAACGACTAACTTCCATTCATCATTCGGATCCACCATAGAAGTGGTAAAGAACTAGTCACTCTGCGATATAAGATGTTATTATCGACAGACCAATGAGGCAACTTGTGAGGTGTTGTGAGTACACGATTCAGTAAGTTATTATACCATTTATTTGTAGTAGGTAAGTCAAGACCAAGAGAAGAAGGAACAGCTAAGGAATCAAGATGAGGAGAGGTGGTTTCAGCTTCATCACCAACAGCAGGAACAGCACGAGATAACGCATCTGGCACAACGTGGTCTTTGCCTTTCCTATGTCTGATGGTGAAGTCATACTCTTGGAGTTGTAAGGACCAACGAGCAAGACGACCAGACGGACTCTGCAAACGGTTAAGCCATACCAGCGAGTGATGGTCAGTAATGATGGTGAAGTGAGAGCCCTCAATATACGGTCTGAACTTAAGAATGGCGAATAAGACTGCAATACATTCTTTTTCCGTAGTACTATAGCGCCTCTCCGCTTTAGTTAAGGAGCGACTGATGTAACTGATAACCTTTTCCCCCTCAGGCGATTCCTGACTAAGGACAGCACCCACGCCAAAGTCCGAAGCGTCAGTTTGAACAACAAATGGCAGAGAAAAATTAGGACAAGTCAGGATAGGAGCAGAAACTAAGTGTTCTTTAAGAGAAACGAAAGCAGATTGACATTCCGGTGTCCACACAAACAAAGCATTTTTCCAGTAAGAGCAGATAAAGGAGAAGTAAGAGAAGCGAAGTTCGGTATGAAACAGCGATACCAGCTAGCCATGCCAATCACGCGTCGCACTTCGGTGACCGTGGTCGGTATAGGAATGTTAAGTATGGCAGTCACCTTTTCTGGATCCACCAGCAACCCATTTTATTCACAACGTAGCCCAAGTATTTCAACTCCGAACGACAGAAATGGCATTTTCCTGATTTAATGTCAAACCGGCAGCAAATAATCGTTTCAGAACTTTTCCAGTACTCGAAGATGTTCGTCGAAAGTTGGTGTCGCGATAACAATATCGTCCAGGTAGGCGAAGCAAAACGGTTCCAGCTCTGCACCGATAATTTGGTCGATCAGCCGCTGAAAGGTTGCAGGAGAATTATGCAGACCGAACGGCATTCTAGTAAAGTGGAACAATCCACGATGAGGAACAGTAAAGGCAGTAAGCGGTTTGGATTCAGGAGTTAAAGGAATTTGCCAATAAGCAGAACGAATGTCCAAACTCGAGAGAAATCTAGCATCCGTAAGCGATCCAAGATAGAAGTGATATACGGCAGAGGATAAGCGTTGCGTTCCGTGACCTGATTTAGCTTCCGATAGTCAATGCAAAACCGATAGGAGTTGTCTTTCTTCCTAACCAAGACCACAGGACTGGACCATGGACTGGTGGATGGCTCTACTACACCTAACTGTAGCATCTTGTCCAGTTCTTCATTGACAATCCGAGATAGTACTGGTGATAGAGGATAGTACCGTTGTTTAATTGGCTCAGCCTTGGTATGGATACTGTGTTGAACGAGCTGGGTACACCCTAGACCAGATGGCTGTAAAGAAAGCTGGCAGAGATAACAGCCTCTAGCGAAGACTGTTGCGACCTTGATAAGTCGTCTTTGATGTTCAGCGCACTCGAGATGAACCGCATGTCCAACCGCATCAGTACCAAAGGACCAATGACCCTTGCTGAAATCTGGTACGAAGGCCATCGCCTTCCAAAAGTCGATCCCCAATATCAGCCCTTGAAATCTCAGGAACCACTAAGGTTTCTATTACCTTGGTTTTTCCTCTAAAGTATACGGAAGAGAAACAACACCCAAAATGGCACATTGTCCACCATTAGCCACGTTACAAAAAGTCGAAGTAGATTTTTAAAGGACACCTTAAGGGACTGAAGCAAATGCCAACCGATACTTCCTAGTATCGTCCTAGAAGATCCTGTATCCAGTAAGGCTTTAAAAGGTATGCCCAGCACTGATACGTTAAGAAAAGGTCGTTCATCACCACGAACGCTAGCAAAAATAAAGTTAAGTAACAATTGTTGAGAGTGGTCTAGATCAGTAAAAGAAGAATCCGAGGTTGAGAGAAGTAGAACCTACGACTCGGTCCGAGGGGTTCTGACGATGCGTTCCTGCGGCGAACATTGGGAGCACTTAGGCTTGGTAACACCTGCCTTTCCACAGCCAAAACAATGAAGGTTCTGTGGGTTTGGACAACGAGGAGAAACATGTCCCGTATTCCCCCAATTCCAGCAACGTACAGGTCCCCTGTAAGAGTTGAGAGGCCTAGAAGGAATAGTCGAAGAGACCGAAGAACAAGAAGAAATATTCAAAGAAGAAGTTTCTGGAGCGACGTAAGCTAGGTTAGGTTCCAGCAAAGAAGTCACGCGTCTAGTAGGTGGTGGTTTGAAAGATTGGGTTAAAATTGACTATGCTCAATCTTTTCCCAAGCGACAATAGATGCGAGATGGTTGAGACATCATGAAGAGCCAAGGCCGTTTGGAAATATGGCGTTAGATTGCGCCTGATTATTCGGATCTGTTGTGGTTCCGATAATGGTTCACTCAACCGTGAGAAAAGGCTTTGCATAGTAGCCAAGTATATCCCAAACCCCTCATGAGCACCCATGGTTCGTGCCTTAATTTCGTCCAGCAATCGATCGTTGTAATCCACCGGAAGAAACTCCGATTGTAGTAAACGCACCACATCCTTCCACGAAGACAGCGATTGTCGATGAGCCCTGAAGAGAAGAAGAGCTTTTTCAGTTAAGAGTTCTGGAGCACCATGAAACAATTGCGTCAGAGAAATTCCCCTAGCCGTGCTTAATTCCTCCAAGCGAGTAAGAAATTCAGAAAGAGATGTTTACCATCCCCAGAAAAAGTTAAGTTTAGTTTCGCTGTAGCAACAGATTTAGAAAAGTAGGAAGCACTACAAGAGGCAACAGGTGTTGGTTCTGGTTCGACATCGAACTCCGATGATAGTTGGTCAGGTTCACCTTCGTCCTCAGTAACCGTTAATTTAGGACTAGAAGTAACAGCTTGACTGATCCCAAAGTAGTATGCCGATGCTTCTTGATCATAGAATCAATAGTGTTATGAAGATCGGTAAAAGAAAGTAGAAGAGAATTCCTATTGGCAGCTTGTTCTGTCGAGGTGGCAACCATCAGCTTGCACCTGCGAATAGTATGAGTCCAAAGAGTAGAAAAACGAAGAAATTCCGAAGTTGTGCTGTCACCAGTGAAATTATCAACGAACGTACGAAGCTCCCCTAAAGAGACATTTACCGCAGTTACATCGGTTTCATACTCGATGCTGTATTTAATTTCGGATAAAGATTTTTCCGCTTCCAGCTGAAGAGCACTACGGACCAGTTTCCGAAGACCCTCCACCGAAACGTCAGCACTAAGTCCCCTAGAAGCTAACTCGTATCGCAGTTCGTGTTGTTTAAGGCGATTGACCTCGAATTTCCACACTTTCGGCATTTTAAATAAAATCTCCTAGCTTCCAATACAAAAAAAAAGAATAAACTCGAACCCACAACAACAAGTAAGAAAGAAAACAGTATTAAAATACTAACCCTAGAATAATAAAACAATTTTAAGTAAATGTCCTATTACTGATCAAACTGATAGTAATAAGGAAAGCAAGCAATAGCACTAAGTACTAGAGAGAGAGAGAAAATAAAAATTTCCAAAGAGAATCGAACGACAAGTAAAGAAAAATACTCGAGCAACCTTGACTGATAATCCGATTTCACAAAAGAAAGAAACGAGAAGAAAATCGAGCCCCGAAGTTGGGATGCCAATTTCTTGCTACGGTTAATTGAAGAAAAGTAAGTTTTGCCGGCAGCCGAAGAGTAGGGCGTGGGTGAGAAAAAGGATCCACCGCTTCTTCAGAACTGTCTTGATTTAATCCGAGGGCGCCATAGTCCTAATGCGTGGATACAAACCTGCTTCCGAACTAAAGAAACAGACGCAACAATCAACCGTAACAAATTAAAGGAGCAATAAATACAATAAAGAGAGAGAGACACAAGTAACCTACAAAACGTTATATTTAATAACACACCATAAAAAAAGGAACAGAGCACAATTTAAATATATCCACTTACAACGTAAGTTAATTCTACAAAGCGTATTCGTTCGTACCCATATATATAGTCGTACACAAAAGAAGGAAAAAATATATAAGATTAATAGCAAGTTAATAATTTATGTGGTACGCCACTGGCGTTATTTAATCTAGACAAGATGGCGACGTCAACCACACCCGCACAATACGAAGGTGTATTTAGTGTTCGCAGTTGCAATATTTAGCGTTAAAAAAGTATCGGAGATTTAGGTGTTTCCCCAAAAGAGCGCTCTTCCGTGGTCTTACACTTATACTCTAAAAATCCCCAAGCAATGGTGGGTAAATGAAGCAAGTTCGCGCCTTTACGGTACACATTCGTTTACAGATTGGGCAAGTATATGCGCCACAACAAGTTAATTAATTATATTGTAGTGAATTAACAAAAAAAATATAAATACGTGAACAAATACGTTTCGAGTTCCAAAGATTTAACTGCACTTAAGGTGCCAAGACAAGTTGTACTTATTTAGGTGTTACGCTTGAGACGTTTTCGGTAGCAGTGTGACGTCCCGGAGATGGTTTGTTTTCAGCGCAGAAGTATAATTAGAAAATCTGACCTTATGTTGTAGATAGAGGTTTACGATGTTGACACACAGGAGGAGATACAGATATGTGGTGTCGGTTCCAGCTGCGGCGACCCCTAATTTCGGTAGGATGTCCCGTACTTCAGCAATCTTAACAGCGAACCCCAAGTATGCGACACACGCAGCGACAAGACAATAACAGGTAGAAAGAGATCCCACGATGAATTTAATCAGCCAGGTAATTGGTTTTGTTTAGGCCAAAAGAACCTTTAAAGCCGAGTAATTTTAATCCCGGAGTAACTCGCCTTATCTGAAAATTATGCACGGTGTAACGTTGAGGAAGCCATGAAGAATATTTGTCGTACCTGAGTGCAATCGAGCGACCATTAGAAGAAATTAGTACACGCATCCGTCCTAAGATAAACTTCAGAAAATCGAGTAATCAATCCTTTCCCCAGCTAAAAATATACCGCTATACATTGAAAGTTTGCAGGGTCCTATACATACCACTAGAAAATTTGACGGAATTACGATTAAGCACTCAGATGAAGGCAAATTTGAATTTCACGTAACACGACGTGATGGTAGTTGTTACAAGGCGGAAGTGAAGATCAGCCGAAAATGTATTGGCCAATTAGGACAACGCGGAAGTTGAATTCTGGGAATTAAATCCCCAAAATTTTCGTTAAGGAGCGAACACGGAGAAATGTCGCGTTTACACCTCGACTCCGTGCATTGTGTGTTGCCTAACTCACAGTGACCGTTACACACTTTAAAAGAGCTGTAAACACATTTGTATTAAGGTATGTTTGTTTAATCGACCCTATTTGACCTAAGGAAGTTGTAGATTAAGCTGTGTTCTTATACTTATGGGACACCCTATATAATACTCAGAAATTGAATTAGAAAGATATCAGAGAAACCACTTCCAATTTTTATGAAACAGCATGTATATACATTACTTTTGTTTAAATTATTTTTGATTTGGTAAGTAATTACCTAGATAAGAGACGTGACACTAATGGTTTTTAACAATATCCCCACAATATCAATTATACAAAAAAGTTATTTACAAATAGTTGTTAATTTTTTTTAATTATAGCTAAGTAAAAGATAACATAGGTTTCGCATTTGAGATAAAAGAGGTACTGAGATATGACAATCACATGACTCTAATTGTTTTAATAGTATCTTTTATTTCAACTAGTTTATTCTAAAACCTAATTTGATTTTCCTTTCTCTCGAGCAAGATTTTATGTTTAAATTCAAATCTTAACATGTTTATACAGCACAAGGACTCGTCTTAAGAGTTTTACGTTATTTTAAACAGTTATGTATATTTATCGTATTGATTTTTTTACAGTTTGTATAAAAAATTATGTTTTGTCACACTTTCTATACGCTGGAGCTGTAAGAAATTTATTTTATTTTGCCACCAACCGTTTTACGTCACTGCACACTTTTGATACACGGTTGTTAGTATCGTACGAAGTTCGAGTTCTGCGCAAAACGTTTGCTTTTAAGTTACATTTGACGGGTTCTGAATTACAATTGACTACTCTGGATTACAATTAGCGCTATCTGAAACTGGACTAATCTAGATTATAATCGAAGCACTTTGAATTACATTTCACTAATATAGATATACGTTTGCCGATTTCTGAATTGTAATTAGTTAATCTGAATTAGGTAAATTTTGTGTTGTTTGAATCATAAGTGGAATATGAACTAGATCTTTACAAAGTGATTTTTGAATCTTTGCTTAAAAGTGTATTTCAGGAAATAATCTGTTGTGTCCAGATTTTTTGTTCAGTATTCCTTTTTATCGTCAATTTCAGGTAAACCTTACAACTCGCTTATTGCAAACTAAAATTTACTAATATGTAGTTAAAAACTATACTATAATTGAAATCAAACTATTAACACATTTTTATTTAGTTTATTTAAATTAATTAAACGCGATCAAAACAAAAAATTGTGTGTTTTGTTTAAAACTAATAAAACCAGTATTTCAACCACTTTTATGCGTTTGCAATATCTACAAAATATATTACACCTGAAAACATCGAATATATTGTTATAATAGCATGTTTGCAGACATTTATATTAAAAAAATAAACTGACTATAAATTCTTTTGTGTATGTTTTCACTGAATAATATAAAAGATGCGGCCTGAATATTTTTTCAGAAGCAAAAATGTGAAATTTACTCAATTTTCCTCTCTATAAAGAATCATACAACTGTTGCTTAGAATCTTTTCATTTAATTTAAACTTGGTACATTATAATCTTACACAAATAGAAAAAATTTAGATTAAATCTGATTGTGAGTTACTTTGTTTCAAATTGATATAAAAATTACCTACGATATAAATTTTATTTTATATTGCATAATGTAACGACACAATTGCATTTATCCAGTTATTTCTTTTAGCGCACTAAAGTTGTATGTGCTAAATCTCTTTGATTTGTGTTTATAGCAATTCCTTTGAGAAAATGTTACAAGCAGTTATGCGACAGTTACACCACCTCGGAACCAACATAATTTCTTATTGTTATATTGCGCATATTCTGTATTAATTTATAAACATGTTTTTTCTAAATTCTCGAAACACATAATATCGAACGCTTATAGATGGACCAAATAAATATTCAAGTAGAGTTTTTATGAAGAAAAAAATAAATAAAATTGTTTGAAAAAATTGTAAATCTTTATTTTCTTTGTTAAAATAAAAAAAAGGAATTTCGAACAACAACATAAAGAAAATCACTTCAAATTTAATAAGTAATATTTGCTCTTTCTACGATATATACTTTGGCCATTGACATACCCAATTCTTTCAGGTGAGTTCCCTTATAAGTAAAAACAAAATAAAATTTAAATTTTAATTAACTAATTTTAAACATACAATAACATTTTTTAGTCATATTCAATAAGTGTTTGTGTTTAATTATTTTTATATTAGCACTCTGCGATCGCAACGTTGGCAGCAAAAAATAACAGGGGTTGGGAATGCTTTGGCGTTTGCGTTGAGGTTCTATAATTAAACAACAATTAGTGAGTGTCATAATCTAGGAGTGTTAGTTTTATGCTTCACTTCTCAATTGACGAACAAATGTTACCATTTATCTTTGTTTGGTTTATTTTGTGTTTCAATTTATACTCAGTTCAAGAATAACGTCACCTATAAAACGCCGGGAGAACAATTTCGTTCGAAGAACTCGAAATGGTAGAAACAAAACCATTTTCATATACTAGGCGTGCACAGCAATGTGAAGAGTGAAATGAAATTGAAAAGATTCGGGCATCACAAATATGTGGAGAAGGTCACAATCATGCAATTTTGGAACGATATTTCAATTGTCTACAATGTATTTTGGGACTATGAAATTAATTTGCTCAGATTTTAAGGCATTGAACTACAAAAATGAGGCAGGTAATTGTGTCAAAAACAAACTGCTTCCAAATGACTTCTTTTCAAACTCGCTGAATTTGCAGGAATTGCCGCCTCAGAATCTTCAATTAAAGTTGTGGTGATAAAGTAATTAAAAAAAGCAAGCCAGGTGACAACTTCATCATAATTCAGTTTTTATGTGATAAATGATATAGTCTCATGACTTCGTTTGTCGAATGTTAGTAAAAACACAGGGAAAACAAAAAAACAATATATCATAATACTTATGCAAATATAATAATAAATTATCAAACACAATATAAAAACAACACATAGCATATGCATAGTAAATGTCATATTAAATCAAATCAAAATCATAAATCAATAAACTCTGCTTCGATATTCTTTGTATCAGCAGGTAAATAATAAGTTCAAAAAGAGTAAACATGTCTTGGTAAACAATTGAAGGTAAGTTGAGGAGAGAGATAAACGACACCACTTGTACCAAACCAGATAGGACAATTAAGGCAACCAACGGCTGTTACCTGGTCATTTAAATCTCTCCCTTTCTGATGCACACTTCCCAATGTTTGTTAAATCAAAATTATCAAATAATTCTACGGTGACGGCGTACCAACGATACCACTTATAACAAAGCAAAGTAGGACAATTAAGTCAACCAACGGCTATTAACCAACCATTTAAAATACATCTCTTCCAATCGAACTAAATCAAATATATTAAAAAAAAAAACAACATCGGCAAGAAGTGAACATTTAGAGTCGTTCCTCTCCTTATTAAAGATTATTATAATTAACGTACTCAAGTAATCATAAGTAAAACAAACAGTTTCAAACAAATCATAATTTAGTTACGTTCCAGATCTCATTGCAAGGTACTCATCATATGTTCTAAAAATAGAATGAAAATTGTCCGACTCGGCGTCTTACGCCTCGGCGACAGTGAGTTATTTCACAATCGGAATTAATCATTACTAAATTACATTTTATCGATTGTTCCCCATACCACTACATATGAACTCAATTTAAATTAACCTTTAATAAAATAGGAATAAATTGGATAAGTCAATGATAAACAAATAAATACGTGCGAGATAATTTCCTACGCAGTAATTTTTAAGACAAAGAAACTACGTTAGCGGTTTCTAATTAGTAAATTTTACTATAGTTGAGGTTTAAATAAACGTAAAAAGTAAACACTAGGAGCATACCAAAGAGCAAAATTAAATATGGTTCAAAAATAAAACAGCTTCAAAATTATTTAAAACAGATAGTACATACCTCAAGTAACACCTTACATAGTTGAAACATACGGGTTTACCTAAACAAAAAAAAGGCAAGAATTTCTTTCCGACATATCACGAGAGCAAAGTGTATAAACTGGTAAAAACCTTAGGGTAGATTTTTGTTATAAGTCCGAAACTCCACAAAGGTCTGATCGGTGATTATAATGTTGCAGAAATATATATAAAGCAACAGTGCCTTTGTCTTTGTAACAGCATATAGCTAGAGGTGAAAAAATTACTGAACAACATGTTCGAAACAGCTATTCTAATGGGAATGCATAAAAGATAAAACATCTTAACAATTCCGACTGTCTAGTGTGGCTTACTTTTCTTCCGACCACAAATAAATCCTAGGATGTTTTGGGAAGTTTGATTTTGCAGCGCGTACTTAAATTTTATAAGTAAGCGCTGCAAAATACTTCCCCACAAAAGTTTGTAATACAATTTTTAGCCGACTTTTTTTAAATTCTCGATAAATAATTAATTTAAGTTTCAAATCGCGTCTATTTTTGGCGTTTTCGACACAAATCTAGTTGTTCAGAATTATTAAAGTTCTTTTGTTTTTGTCCGGTGCCATATTGGCGATGGTTTCTAAATAATATTAGCTACGCAATGTCAGTAGTGACAAAAGTGGTACTTCACCTCAATTAAAAATGGCTACAAAATGCTACTAATGATCTTCTTCCCAACAAGTCCAGAATTCGTTACAAAGCGTAATTCAATATATTTAAGAATGGTGTGAAAAAAGGTGCTGGAGCTTACACAGAAAATTCTTGCTCGGCCTGTTTTACGGAATTAGTAGAAAGAAACCGAAATTTTTGTGGTTTATTTATTCTATGTTGCGATCTGCCTCCTAATTAAATGCAACATAGTATTTCAAAATAACAATAACAAAATAACAAAAAACAAGCAATTATAAACCGAAGAAAAGCAAAGTTCTTGAGGAAAGTAATGTTAAGCAAGTTTTTGGACACAGCTTCCGACCTTCAATTTTTGCTTATAAAAGTAAGTACATAATAATTACAGATAATTACTTACATGATCTGTGACAATAAACTGTACCGGGTGACCCAATAAGACTGTTCCTCGTATGACTTTGTTTTTGAAATAACTGAACTTTTGTTTTTACGACAATGATATATAAACTGGTTCTCTTTACAAATATGAAAAATTTTTTTGTTTATTATGCGAAATTTATAGAAAATGCAATTTAAAAATTTAAGATAGCAGTTACCTTCTAGTGGTCATTTTAAAAACTTGAAAATATTTTCCTGCGATTGTTCATGGCCGATTTACCTAATATTTTTTTTACACCAAAATCATACGACGAACGGTTCTGAGATATGGCCGAGAACAGTCTTATTGGGTCACCTGTATATAGTGAAAGTCAAGTGACTTAAAAAAAACTATTGCACTACTTGTACTTTATTTTTATTGTTACTTTGCTTCAGGTTGCATTGATTATTAGTATCTCAGGTGCCTTACGAAAAGAGGAGTTGTATAAAATGATGATTGATCACGTTCAGATTAAACACGATGTGATTATTATTGGATACGAAAACTAATGCAAGCCGCTCTTTTGTCATAACCAACAAACGGTGGGTTGAAATTGTCATTAAGTATATAAATATACGAATCCAAAATTTAAAAATCCCTGATCGATTTTTCTTACGGTATGAAAATGGAAAGTGCTGAAATGCTCCAGTAGGAATCAACACCTTTGGAAGCAAACCTTCTAAAGTTGCCACTTTTTTAAATTTGGATGATGCCAAAGATTACACCAAACACTGCTATCGTCGAAGCTCAGCGACTTTGTACGCAAATCGAAGAGCAGACCTCTTAACTTTAAAGGTTGAAGGTCGGGGGCCGTTGCAGAAACTTACGTTGGAGATTCCCTTAAAAGAAAAATTGATATAGCCAACATGTTCAAAGAGGAGGCCCCTTCTACATCTAAGAAGAACCTTGCAATCCAGCAAATGTGAATGTTGAAACTGAGCATGACGGATCAACGTCAAGTCTCGGTACAAGTTTGTTTTCTAGCCTGCAAAATTTGCTCTATTCATGTTAACATTTACAACAACTGTACTATTAACAAACAAGTTAGTTAAGCTATTTAAGGTTTTGAACATTTATAACACAATAAATAATAGACATTATGCTTTCGGATATTTTATTTAAAGGTAACATGCATATGCATTGAACCAATCAAACTTAGTTTTTGAAATTGGTTGTGGGTAAGTTCTAGGAAATATCGGGAAAATCATGTTGAAAAAGGCCAAGTTAGGAAAGTTCGAAAATCACAGAATAAACTGAAAATTTATATCAGGTTTTACTTTGTGGTTAGGTACGAGATGCATCAAATGCTTAAAACATTATTGTACATTTTCATTGTTGTTCATGTGATATCTCAATTTATAAAAATTGTTGATACGTGTTCGCACTCCAGAATTGCATTAGTTGATTACCGATTACCTGATTGACAAATAGGACATACAATGCAGCCTGCAAATCATAATGATATCAAAATTTCAAAAGAAACCGTTACATGGCGCTGGTTAAACTAAAAAATTAATTATTTAAAATTATTTTACAACTTATTGTATTAAATATTAATGAATATTATTCTTCTAAATATGGATTTCTAGTTACGCTTCATGTTTACCTTTTGAAAGGGTTAAAGAAACGTGGTTGTTTAGTTTACCGTATAGTGTGTGGGAAAAATGCAAATGTTACAGACGACATAAACATCTACTTACCTTTGACGGAGACAATGCATGTATGCACGGTTTACATATCAGGAGGCTAAAAGTTCATTTTTCTCGCATGACTAATTGTATGATATCTGTTCCTGTATTGGAAACCCACCAGCTTTGTTTGATTTCTGGCTAGTTAATTAAATAAAAAGTATTTTGTAGAGGGTAGTCAAATGAAAAAGGACGCCGGGAATATCTCAGAAAATAGAGGTTCTACAATCTCTAGAAAAACTTATTTTTAGTAAAAGTGACCAAGAGAAATTGTTGAAAATTATTTTTAAGTTTTTAAAACAACCACAAGAAGGCGCAACTACTATGACAAAAGAAAAGTAGTTAATTTTATCCTAGACTGTTTTAAAGCAATACATATCTGGTTAAGTTGTGGAAATGGTGGTTGCACATATAATATAAAAAATCAGATCAACTGGCCAACTACTGGATATTCAAGTTGTCATGGAGTTAATTCAGCTATTTCTTAATACAGACCAAACTTTAATTACAGATAAAATTATTAGACTAGTGTTAGTTCGGCTCACCTGCTTAAAGATAACAAACTGCACCTGATTGGCACTTTACAAAAATACAAGAAATTGAACCTAAACTTGGAACTTGGGAAGCTTAATAGAATGACAAACAAGATATGTTTTTTTTTCACTACCAAATTGGTCCCAGAAATGGTTGATATTTTAACCAAATATAAATTAAAAAAACCTTCAAAATATTTGAGTGTAATTTAGACATAACCACATTTAAAGATTGTTCGATTGTTGGATTTTGCAAATGCGAGAAACAGAATTCCTCAACCGTCCAACTTTCCATAGATTGGAAGAATACGACAAGAAGCGACGTTTTGCTATTTGCTACATCGTTTTTTCATGGAAGAATAGTGCAGTACTAAATGCTATTGTCTTGTTTTGATAATCAATCACAGTGTAGTTTTTGAAAGATTTGATTAGACAATAGGCTTTTGCGGGAATCGAACCCAAGTTTTTTGATCTTGTGCTACTCACTAACGGTATATTTAAGGTTAATACACATTCATATGTATCAACATAAATATTAGTGTATTCATATTGATACACGTAGGTCATGAATGTGTATTAACCTTAAATATACCGTTAGGAGTGGCACAAGATCAAAAAAGTTGGTTTCGATTACCGCAAAAGTCGTCTGGTTTGCGTGAGTTTCTTAAAGGTTTTCTCAAACAGTATAAGTATACACTTATAAATCTCCGTTATTACTGCAGTTTGAGTTTTGGGGTTTCGCGAACCTGTGTCACTTTTTGTAAAATAAACGATGAAGCGGCAGACAGATTTATCATCAGCTTTCTTCGTTTTTTGAAATACAGAGTGAAGTTGAAAAGTGTGCATTTTCAGACACCCTCTGTAATTCAGGTATCTGACAAGTTACGGACTAGGTAAAAACGGAATCTTACATTTTTTATGCAGAATCCAATGACGTGCTTAGTTTTTTCTAAAGTGTCCTCATTTTTGAGAAAGTTATCAAAGTTCGGATTTTTAAATGGGACACCTTGTATGTCAATTTGTATTTACATTCCACTCATTAAGAGCTTTCCAGAAATGTATAATAGTCGGCAACTTTGTTCCCAATCGAAGGTTAGAATCTCCTTTTTTTTAAATAAGCCTAGAAAGTAAAGCCAAACAGATTTATTTTTATTAAACTTATAGTAAAACCAATAACCAATAACGCGTATATATATTTATAGGTATTGTTCAAAATGGTTGCCATTTTCCCTAATGCAAAATTGGCACTTTTGCGAAATTTTGTTCAAGGCATTTAAAATTATTATGGGGTGACCTATAAATATATATACGCGTTATTGGTTATTGGTTTTACTATAAGTTTAATAAAATAAATCTGTTTGGCTTTTAGTTTTAAGGCTTATTTAAAAAAAGAAGATTCTTACCTTCGATTGGGAACAAAATGCCGACTATTATACATTTCTGGAAAGCTCTTAATAAGTGGAATGTAAATACAAATTGACATACAGGGTGTCCCATTTAAAAAATTCTAACTTTGGTAACTTTCTCAAAAATGGGGACACCTAGAAAAAAACTAAGCACGTCACTGGATTCTGCATAAAAAATGTGTAAAATTCGTTTTTACCTAGTCGATAACTTATCAGATACCTAAATTACAGAGGGTGTCTGAAAATGCACACTTTTCAATATCACTCTGTATTTCAAAAACGAAGAGGGCCATAATAAATCTGTCTGCGCTATCGTTTGTTTTACAAAAAAGTGACACAGGTTTGCGAAAACCCCAAAACTCAAACTGGAATAATAACGGAGATACCCTGCAAAAGTGTCGAAAACAGGACACCCTGTACACTCATCACCAATGAATTCGGGACACTATGATGTCCCTCAAAGTAAGGGGGTTAAATGGGTATGTCTACTTTAATCTTTTGGTAAACGGACTAACACAACTACCTGATATTTGCCTATTGTTTACAAAAGCATTTTATTTTTTCAACAAATCCTGTTTTCTGTTTGAATGCGTTGGTAAAATATGCATTATGGTCGGAAATAATGTAATTGAAAAATTTGTTATGTTTCGTTATCGAAAAAATAGAAAGTTCAGTGTAGCTATTATCATGCATTAATGTAGTAAAAGTATAGCAATAACATAACGTGAACGTAAGCAACTAATCCGATTTTGAACATTAGTAAACAAACGATCAGATTATATTGTTTGAGGAAACTACAGTAAACTTTTCCACACCCAGGATCTGTTCTCTGCAGCAATAAATTTATTTATCCTAGATTAGTTCAGAAGGATTCGACAAATTTACCCAAATTGAACCTTTACTTAGTTATTAATTGAAGTTTTCATGAAATTAATTATTTATATGTAGTTGACAGATAAGTATGGTAAAATCACATCAAACTGAAAATGCATGAATATTCAGTCATGTAGGTTGCATATAGAGTTAATATTTGTTTTCCAGTTACCTCCAGTTCAATATTTGTACTTCTATTCATTTATATTTATTAATTAAACTTAAATGCAAATGTAAATGACTTAATTTAGTTGCTTATTTTTGTTAAATGTGTTTGGGTTACATGTAATCTCTTAAAGTAATTTAGCAACGACTACTCCATTAACTTGATTTGGCCAATAAAACAAGGTATTGCTCTTAAGTTTTAATTGTTCCAAGAATGTTCGTAACACCAGAAGTGAATCCCAACACAAAATCTAATTTTTTTAACCTGGTAATTATGAAAAAAATCAATTTCATGTTATGATGTACAGAGTGTTTTTAATACTACCGCATAACACTCACTTCTTAAAACTTAAATAACTTGCTTAATTAAATAGGGCTCTGGAAGTTAGAACTAATTACCTTTTAGTCGGTATAAGTGTTACCAACCCCTAACTCTCATAGAGATATTTTAAAATTTGCTAGTTTGACAATTTACGATTTACCGGAATCTAAGTTACCTGTGAAATATCCATAAAATGAACATTATCTTGCAAACACTTTTAATGTATAGACCTTAAACAATTTTTTTAGAACAAAATAACAGAAATGTGCTCATGACTTAACTCACGCTCTAAGAGTCAGTCAAATCACGCCCACCGGTCACAAACAACAACCATTATTTGTTACAGCAAAAACCGATCACACTGTAAATATTGTTAAAATTTTTTTAAAATAATGATTTTAGAAATTAGAGCGAATTTTATCTGTCTTAGTTAACAGGTTAGGTTTGTCGATGTTTACAGTGTGATCGATGATTGATGTACCAAATAACGGTTGCTGTTATTAAACATCGGTAAATTGTGACCTGTGAGCGTGACTCAACTAACTATAGCCCGGGAGACTACCAATAAGCACATATTTGTTTTTTATTTAAAACTTACATCGTAAATTGCTAAACTGGCAAATTTTAAATTATCTAGACAACTATCAGAGTTAACGGTTAATAACCCTAATTCCGACTGAAAAGTAATTAGTTTCAGCTTCCAACAGACTACAAAAATGCAGGGTGTTCCATTTAAGCTAAGCAAGTTATTTAAGTTTCAAGTCGTTAGTGTTATGCGGTAGTATTAAAAACACCCGGTACGTCATAACATTATAGTAAATATTGCAAAAAGGATGTTGAAAGTAAGTAAAGGTGGTGTAAGTGGAATTTGCTTGTTCTTACTTATCCTAAAGTTATTGTATTTTTCTGGAGGGTCTGCAAATCAGGTAAAATCGATTTATATTTAAATGTGGTCTTGAACAATTTCAATATATGTATGCCTTAAGATTTCTAATATTATTTACCGTTCTAATGCTACCGAATAATTCGTTGGTAGTGCCCCACCCTGTATATAAGGAATAAGATACTAGTAAAATTCAGCCGAATTGTTATTTTTGCTAATCAATGGGAAGTCTGATTTATTTGAAAACTGCAAGAGATAGGTATAGGGAATAGTAATACATATCGATAGTGGGCAACGTATTCTTCTAAACTAATGATACCGTTTTTATTCCAACTTTGACACCACCCTGTATAATAAAAAAAGGTAACTTCACAGTGTAAACGATAAAGCGGTATGTGGTAAATAGTTCCTAAATATAAATATATTTTAAATATTGCCATAGTTAAGACTGCAAAATTTCAGATTTTTTTTTGTTTAGGGTATTTTACTCTGTCTTAGAAAATGTAGTGGTGGAGGAACGTCAAATATGTTTTTATTTAAATGCAAATAACTCCGGTATAAGTTAACGGAATTGAACAAACTAGGTATCATTTAAAAGAGCTCTTCTTAATTAATAATATGCAGTAAAAAGATAGTCTCAATAAATTTTGACGTGTTAGCTAGAGGGCGCTGTTTAACATTACAACAATTATTGCGCATTATCATAAGATTTTGAAATAGCACCCTATGTATCTTTTTACACAGTTAAATACAGGACAAAATTCCTAAACAGTCGGCGCAAACCGCAACTTCCTATCTTTTTTTCAAACCGAAGATATCAATAAAACAAATGTTTGACCGCTGACTATGCAACATCTATTACATATAGTTATATTTGCATATTTGCATATTTTTGGAGAAAGAGCCAATTTTATGATCGGCCATAATAGTTTCGCCCCCTAGCGGCCATCTTACAAACCCGCGATTTCACGTAGTCGATTTACTTATTAAATTTTTTTTTTCAATATTGTCAGATTTATAATTCCCGAGCGTCCATTCTTAGTTGGCCACCCGGTACATGGTAAAAAAGTGTAATTTTCATATCAAAAACGCAAAACGGTTGAAAATAGATATAAGAAAGTATTAACAAAAAATGTTCAGAATAACGTGAACATTTCTAAAATTAAAAATATATAGGGTCTTTAATTAAAAATTACAAAGTTATAAGCAATTTCCGGTATAACCGGAAGTAGAATGGTGACGGCAATATTTTCATTAAATAGCTCGTTATTCAAAACCCTTTCATACCAATTTTCATGATTCAGATAACTTTAGTTCTCGAGATATTTCTAATTGGGCGTTTATCTGCCGCACCCTGTATAGGTACCTACTGACAGATTACACTTCCAAATAACATTCAAGTATTCGGAGGTTGTAACGTACAAATTATACAAATAGACCGAATTTGTGATTTTCGACGAATGTAAATTAAAATAGGAGATAGAGAATAAACAGAGATAAGCATTTCATTGAACCCGATATAAAATTTGTATTCGACGGTACAATTCGTATCAACCGGCTAGGTCACTAAAATGCGGGAAGCGTGTGTTCAAGATATGAGTGGTGATACCGAAGAACCGTCTTAAATATTTGTTGTCAAAGCCCGGCGCCACTATCTTTTCATAACGAGATATTTACATTTCCGCGAGATAGAACGGTTAATGTACTTAGGACTAACAATAAAATACTCGCACTGAAAACAAGTCACTAATTACGTTTATTAGCAAAACAAACAGATTCACAAATTAACAGATAGGAGCAAACACAACTTATAGCGGGCAGTATTATCAATACCCGTACTTCTTAAGCGTACTTAATCTAAGACGCGGTCAGCGACAGGCTCGATTATTAACTGGTTTTCGTCACGCAAAATAACAAATTGTCACAATACCTTATTCAAGTCTGATAAGTAGCTACGAAGGCAGACAACGGAGCGGGCGTGTTGACAGACGCTCTACGGTTTCTAGGATTGGGTGCCGTCCTCCAACACTTACAACTCGCATAACGGAAGCAAGGTAGCCATTTTACAAAAACCGTAGAGTCGTAACAGTAATTTCGCAACAGTAACTTCGTACCAGTAATTTCGTGGTAGTAATTTATTTCGTAGTAGTAATTTCGTTACCAGTACCTTCGTGACAGTACTTTCGTGGCAGTACTTATGTGAAGTACTTTCGTGGCAGTACTTTTGTGGCAGCACTTTGTGACAGCACTTTCGTCTAAAAAAAACAAAGAAGATGTCATCCACAACCGCTTAAACGCACACGCCAAACTACTTACGGCGTTCGAATGCGGAAAACGCATAAAATATGCAAAAATATTCGAGAGAAACACTGGGCGTTGTTGTTATAAATAGTTATACCCGAAAATAAAAGATCGATTACTACTGGTGCCATCGAAAACAGTAGATTTAATTTACCTAAGCGTCGTTAGAGACAGAGCGCATGCGAACACCACGAAGTCTGAAGTAACATTAAGCGAACTAGGACGAAAGTGACCAACAGACATCGTAAAAACGAACCAAGACCGCCCTCTATTGGCGCCTCGAATAACTCCAACAGGAATCACACCAAATTTGTGTGACGTAAAAAAATCATGTAACAAGGTTAAATTTTTGGAAGTGACAATTAAGTATTGAAACTGATTTTATTACCGCGCTTGTGGTAAATCTGCGACTTTGAAATTTCCCTTCCTCTTTTCCGGCATTCTTCCCTTTCCATTGACATGTTTACTATCTATCTAACTTTTTAGTTCGCTTGCTGTGCCGTGTTTAGTAGACGTGTGTTGGTGATGCTTGTCACGAAAATGAAAAAGTAAAATCTAAAGCAACACGTTGCTATAAAATTTTGCTCCGTATTGGGCGAAACAGCTTCGGAAACGTATGCTAAAATCGTAAAAGTACATGGTGATAGTGCTCAGTCGTGCCCAGAAGTTTCGATGGCATCAACGACAATCATTGTTTTGATGGCCGTGACCTTTTTTGATGGCCGTGGAATTGTCCACAAAGAATTTGTTCTATCCGGGCAAACTGTAAATCAAGTCTACACTCGCCAAGTACTCGAAAAATTGCAAAAACGAGTCAATTGGGTGAGATCGCCGTGTTGTAACAGCCGCCTTATTCGCCCAATATGTCACTTTGTTACTTTTTTTGTTTCCTAGAGCAAAATAGGTGATCAAAGAAACCCATTCTGGATCGATTACTGTCATCCAAACGGCTGTGACGAGAGAACTCGCGGACATCCTAGTCAAAGCCTTCCAGAAATCTTAAAAAGCATGGAAAACGCGCTGGAATCGTTGTATAGCTGCCCAAGGGAACTACTTTCAAGGGGGTGGCAGAGTTGTAAAATAATTTTTAAATATACGGTTTTTATGGAATTAGTCTTATTACTTAATTGTCACACTTCGTATGCCTTTGAAAATAAGTTGTACTAGAATTTAAAAATCGTGTCATTTATACCCGATATTACTACGATTAGGATCGCACGGTGTATTAGAATCTATTCTATAATTGAAATTTAATCCAGAATGTTAGTATTTTAGAATACGAGGAGAAAAATAATTTCTCACGATGTTGAAGGAATGGAAGTTGGAAAATTTCAAGAATACCTACTTTATGTTTTCAAGAGAATAATTTCCCACAATATAATAATAGGGTCTAGCAAACACATACTTTTCGACCGCTTTTGAGTACTAAAAAGTTACTTTTTGTCAGGCTCACATAAAAATGTATTTAAGTAAGTAGTTTTCGCAATTTATCACAAAATTTTGGTGGGTAAAATATCAAGTTTAAATTTAATTTGATTTGTTTGAAACATTTTTTTTGTATAATCTATTCTTAAGAGGGGAAGTATATGTTCGTTGCATCAGGTGTTCTTTCGTACGTGTATGCTACTGTACAGAAATACTTGGCTTTATTGACTCGAGTGTTAATTACATTAAAGTTATCGCTTAGATAATGATTTGCATTTAAAACATTCATCCATCGTTACAGGCATTGCTTAGTTTGTTACTATTCATACGTGTCCCTGATTACACGAGATGTCGTTAGACACACATTTCACTTACATCTTTTGATGTTCTTAGATAACTTGTATAGAATATGTTATTATAATTATGCTAATAAACGGTTTATAATAATAATAATGGTTTATTCATGCTAACTACCCTCCTTTGTAGAGCGAATATTTGAATGGCTGAGATGAAATGTCCCCATAGCAAGATACCATAGCTAATTTTTGAATGAAATAGAGAATAGTATGCGCAGAGTAGTACATCCTGTGATGTAATTGAATTTCAAAATAAATAAATTAAAGATAATTAAAGATAAATGTTTGTGAGTTCATCACAATGATTGAACAAGTGAGGTTTGGTTCAAAATATATGCCTAGGAGTTTACATTTGTCTTCCTGCTAATAATTACCAGGGTCTCTAGTGCAAAAAAATTTAGTCTTTGACTCATTTAAAACTAATTCGTTGTTAAGTAGCCATTTTTATTTGCAATTTGCAATTTTGTTTGGTTTGTTTTTCTTTGTAGATGGTTTATGTCGAGATATTTATTTATTGTGGTTATATCATCAGCAAACAAAATAAAACTTTCCCAATAAACTTCAGTATCCAAGTCGTTAATAAAGATTAAAAAAAGCAAAAGGACCCAAGACTCCTGCAAAACTCCTCGGGTGATTTGTAAAGTGCATGATTTGTTGTTGCTTAGTTTTACATATTGTTGCCTATTTGAAAATTAAGAGTTTATAAAATTTAATGCGCCATCACCAATTTTACAGTTTCTTTAGCAGGATTTTTGCTTTGCTATAAGATCACATAACAAAGCGTTTACAAAATGACCTGTATCAATGATATTGTAAATAAATTAAAAAAGCGTCTATAGTATTTTTGTTTTTTTGAAAGCTAAACTGATTTAAAGTAATTATGTGGTTGTTTTCAAAGTGATGTAGCAGTTGTGATTTTATAATATATTCAAAAATTTTCCTAATTATTGGAATAATTGCTATAGGTCTATAGTTGATAACATTTTCTTTGTCGCCTTTTTTGTATATGGGTACAACCTTGGTTGTTTTAACACGTTTGGAAAAATATTTGCGTCAAGACATTTGTTGTAAAGCATAGTAAATATAAGAACTAAAATACTTTTTGTTCTTTTTATCATTTTGCTATTTAGGTTATACACGTCTGTACAATTTGAATTTGACAATCTATACATTGTATTTCGCATTTCGATCTCAGAAGCGTGATTTAAGCGAAAGTAGTTTTTTGTCACCTTTCTTTTTTTGTTAATGTTGTAATTTTCTGTAACTTTAGGTATTAAAATATCATCAGAAATTGTAGAAAAGTAACTATTGAATTGGTCAGGGGAAATATGGCATTCTAAGAGTTTGTTTTGGAATTTCTATTTCTGGTTATGACGTCCCACATAGCTTTGGTAGTGTTTGTCGACGATTTAATGTATATATCAGTGGCTTGTACAAAACAAGATAGTCTCACGCATTTGTTTCAATTCATTATTAAACCAATTTATCTTTCTAGATTTTGTACTTTTTCTTTTAGTGTTTTCTTATTTGGAATGCAACGTTGACCGCAGTTTGAAGAATTGTTATAAACTTATCAAAATAATTTCAAGATCACTGCGTCATCTATAAAAGTCCAATCAGTAGAATCAAGTATGGAATACTTATCCGTAACTGGCCTAATATAAGTAGCACTATGTAGAGGTAATGGATAACATTTAATTTAATTAATTGTGCCAAGTGATCAAGTGATCAAGTTTCTAATGCAGATGAGAAAGTATTTAATAATAAGCTATTTTTGTAATATTTATAAAATAAGGTTATTATACATGAATGAAAAAGTTTAAAATGAAGAAAAACTTTTAATTTGGTAATTTTTAATTTTTTTTTTTTTATTTTTGAATTATTATTTTTTGGATATTTTTTGGGTGTATATTTGGTTTTTTTGGGAATAATGGGGTTGGGTTTTAGGGAGGGGGTAAAATGTTTGTATTTTAAACGTTTGTTTTTTTTGTTTTTTTTTTGGGTGTTAAAGGGGGGGGGTTTTTTTTTTTGGAAGAGAAAATTGTTTTGTTTTGGTTGGAAAAGAAGAAATTGGGTTTTTAATTTTGTAAGGGTTGGAAAAAATTTTTGGAATAAATTTGGTGGTTTTTTGGGGAAAATTATTTTGGAAGGGGGTTTTTTTTTTTCTAAAAACTTTTTTTTTTTATTTTTTTTTGTGTTTTTTTTTTTTTTTTTTTTTTTTTGTGGGGAAGAAAGAGGGGGAGATTTTATTTTGTGTTGTTTTTTTTTTGGTTTTTTAATAAAAATAGTTTTTTTTTTCGTTTTATATTTTTTGAAGAAATTTTTTTTTTGTTGGTTTTTTTTTTTTAAAATTTTTTTGATTTTTTCTTTTTTTTTTTTTTTTTTTTTTTTTTTTTTTGTTGGAATCAACCGTGGGTAATTTTTTTTAAAGGGTTTGGAAAAATTTTAAAAATTTTTTTTTTTTTAATTTTTAGTTTTTTTGGTTTTTGTTTTTTTTTTTTTTTTTTTTTTTTTTTTTTTTAAGATTGGATTTTTTTTTTTTTTTTTTTTTTTGGGGTTTTTTTGGAGGAGAGGAAAAAAAAAAAGAAAAAAAAAAAAAAAAAAAGGAAAAGAATTGGGGGGGGGAAAAAAAAAAAGGGAAAAAAAAAAAAAGAAGGGATATTAGAGGGGGAAGAAAGAAAAAAAAAGAAAAAAAAATTGGGTGGGAAAGAGAGGAGAGAGAGAAAGAAAAAGGGGGGGGGGAGGAAGAAAAAAAAAAAAAAAAAAAAAAAAAAAAAAAAAAAAAAAAAAAAAAAAAAAAAGAAAGAAAAAAAAAAAAAAAAGAAGAAAAGAAAAAAAAAAAAAAAAGGAAAAGAGGAGGGGGGGGGGGAAAAAGGGATATAATTAGAAAAAAGGAAAGAGGAGGGGTCACTGTTTGGTACACGATAAACACATATAATGCTAATATCTACACCTAAGGGTTCAATAGTCAAGTCCTCAATTTGTTGAAGCTTTACAAACTTTAGTTCTTTTCGCAATAAAATAATTGAACCACCATACGACGTGCTTCTACCAAAGTATGAACCGATATATTGTACGTTTTTTTATTTTCAAGTAGTCTAATTATCGTTCCAAAAGCCAGTGCTCGGTTAGACATATTACATCAATACGCGTTTCATAACAGTTTAAAAATGGTTCAAATTGGTTTATTTTATTGCGCAAAGATTGTATATTTATATGAAAAATATTTAATGAATTATGTGAGCTTTCATTGACTACTTTGTGTTTTTTGGTCGAAAAAATTAAATCTTCTTACTATAATACATGATGGTCAAAGATCGGGCATGCCAAGTTTTTCTAATAATTCAAATTCAGCACCCACTTTAAAGCCGACAGCGAAGCATTGTATGTGTCAATTTTGTCAACAGTAAAGTTGTTGTTTGGAAACCTAATTTTCAAATAACCAAGAACTTAAAACCAAGAACCAAGAACCAAAATAACAATCGGTGACTTTCGACGTCGGTTTGATATTACTTGCCACTTTACATCCTGACTATTTTCTGCTTCAGCTGTTGCTTTTAGTACAATTTCTTGATTGTATTCTGTGTTAATTGATTTTAAAGAATTTGTGTCAGCATCCGTCGTCTTTTGGGATACGCTTACTTTGGGCAATTATAACATTTCTTGTTTTTTTGCATGCGGAGTATTTGTTTGCTTTGTATCTCGCGATACAGGATTTTCAATGTTATTTGTTATTGCGGAACTGCGCAAGTTATGAAATGAGGTACGCGTTTCTACGTTGACCTTCCTTTGTGAAATTGATGAGAATAATTGACGTTTAAGTACTAATTTATTTACGTTTTCCAAACGATCATTTTTTTTCTATAGCAGTAGGCTGTTTGATAATTTCAATTCAGCTATTAAATCCTTAAATGCGTTGAACCAATGCGTACTCACACTTTAATGTTGGCAATGCTTCCTTGTTTTCAGGTATTGGAGATGTTGTTTGTGTTAAAGGGGTATTGCAACAGGATTTTACTCTATTTACACAGCTATTGTGATATAAACACCCACACACTAGACACTGCACTCCTGGTTTAGCTATAGCCCCACAACTGCATGGTTTGGAAGCGCTTATTGAAATGTGTTTAAATTTTTCAAATCGGTCAGAATCGGTCCCGCATCCGACATCTTAAAACGCTTTTCCGTCTTTTACATTGACTACGTTATTTTTCATCAGCAGTTAACTCATTACTCTTAATAAACGGGGATTAATTGTACACCGCTATGAACAGCGCTTCTAATGAATTTTACATTTGTTGTACACTTTACCTGCACACTATTTTGTAATCGTTTTTCTATGGTGTACAGATTACATGTCGAAGTAATCCTTCAGGCACTTTAGTGTACAGTTTACATCCGCCCATTTTTTTATGTTTTGCAAACTAGTTAATATCTAAACAAAACTACTGCGATAATCTAATAAAAAAGGTGACGATCAAAACAAAATTGCACGGAACATTATAAATTTTGTATTGTAGGATTCCACTATTTAATATTTAGGCCTTCTTTGTAGGAGGGATAGTGATGAGTCGATTAAAACTCCAAGAAACGATTTTTATGCCCACGTTTTGGGCAGGCGTGGCTGACCTTTATCAAGGCTGTTGTTTAATTAATATTTTTACAATTAATACAAGGAACACACAAATTGGGTAATAATTGTTACGCAGGTATCAAGTAAAGTAATATTTTTATATTAATTATAAATTACATAAAACTAAAAACAAAACTAAAGCAAAAGAATTAGAGAGGTAATTAGAATCAAAACTAGATGGTAGGAATTTATGAGAAGATATATTCACAAAAACTAGAAGATTTCCTGCAGGTCATACAAAACGAAAAAAAAACTGATATCACCTCTTTACTTACAAAAACGCTAGAAATCGACCCAATTGTAATCAGACGGATTCCAGATAACGAACGTGATTGGAATCAACTTACAGTATGATTTCAATAAGAAAACTGAATTAAAGGACGTCCCCAATTGAGGCAGACCAATAATTTTGTACATTAGAAATTAAGTGCTCATTAATTGCTAATTAAGTACCTCAATTACGATTTAATTGCCACAGTAGTTCTGCAGATATTCAATGATCTGCTACCTTAAAAAAGTTAGCAGATCAAGTATCTAAAAAATAGTTTTAGAGTTTGATTGGTCAAAAAGTGCTATTTAAGTGCTTCATGTTCACTATCTTACCAGCACTCACAAAAATATTTTTGGTCTGCCAAAGATACAAATGAATGGGTTATTTAAAAAAAAAGTTTTTTATGCTTCTACAATAGTGAACATGAAGCACTTAAATCTAAACATATCCTAGATCCTGGTTTTAATTTTCCCGACTGTGTTTAACATTTGGTTTGCTAAAGATAGCAGAACAATAGGTTATTTACAAAAAAAAGTTTGTTGAGTGCTTCTAAAGTAGTGAACATAAAGTACTTAAATAGCACTTAAATTTATGGATGTGTTAAATTTAGATTTTAGTTTGTAACGGTCACTGTGAGTTAGGCAACACACAATACACGGAGTCGAGGTGTAAACGCGACATTTCTCCGTGTTCGCTCCTTAACGAAAATTTTTGGGGATTTAATTCCCAGAATTCAACTTCCGCGTTGTCCTAATTGGCCAATACATTTTCGGCTGATCTTCAATTTCCGCCTTGTAACAACTACTATCACGTCGTGTTACGTGAAATACAAATTTGCCTTCATCTGAGTGCTTAATCGTAATTCCGTCAAATTTTCTAGTGGTATGTATAGGACCCTGCAAACTTTCAATGTATAGCGGTATATTTTTAGCTGGGGAAAGGATTGATTACTCGATTTTCTGAAGTTTATCTTAGGACGGATGCGTGTACTAATTTCTTCTAATGGTCGCTCGATTGCACTCAGGTACGACAAATATTCTTCATGGCTTTCAACGTTACACCGTGCATAATTTTCAGATAAGGCGAGTTACTCCGGGATTAGAGTTACCCGGGATTAAAATTACTCGGCTTTAAAGGTTCTTTTGGCCTAAACAAAACCAATTACCTGGCTGATTAAATTCATCGTGGGATCTCTTTCTACCTTTTTGTCTTGTCGCTGCGTGTGTCGCATACTTGGGGTTTGCTGTTAAGATTGCTGAAGTACGGGACATCCTACCGAAATTAGGGGTCGCCGCAGCTGGAACCGACACCACATATCTGTATCTTCTCCTGTGTGTGTCAACATCGTAAACCTCTATCTACAACATAAGGTCAGATTTTTCTAATTATACTTCTGCGCTGAAAACAAACCATCTCCGGGACGTCACACTGCTACCGAAAACGTCTCAAGCGTAACACCTAAATAAGTACAACTTGTCTTGGCACCTTAAGTGCAGTTAAATCTTTGGAACTCGAAACGTATTTGTTCACGTATTTATATTTTTTTTGTTAATTCACTACAATATAATTAATTAACTTGTTGTGGCGCATATACTTGCCCAATCTGTAAACGAATGTGTACCGTAAAGGCGCGAACTTGCTTCATTTACCCACCATTGCTTGGGGATTTTTAGAGTATAAGGGTAAGACCACGGAAGAGCGCTCTTTTGGGAAACACCTAACTCTCCGATACTTTTTTAACGCTAAATATTGCAACTGCGAACACTAAATACACCTTCGTATTGTGCGGGTGTGGTTACGTCGCCATCTTGTCTAGATTAAATAACGCCAGTGGCGTACCGCATAAATTATTAACTTGCTATTAATCTTATATTTTTCCTTCTTTTGTGTACGACTATATATATGGGTACGAACGAATACGTTTCGTAGAATTAACTTACGTTGTAAGTGGATATATTTAAATTGTGCTCTGTTCCTTCTTCTTTATGGTGTGTTATTAAATATAACGTTTTGTAGGTTACTTGTGTCTCTCTCTTTATTGTATTTATTGCTCCTTTAATTTGTTACGGTTGATTGTTGCGTCTGTTTCTTTAGTTCGGAAGCAGGTTTGTATCCACGCATTAGGACTATGGCGCCCTCGGATTAAATCAAGACAGTTCTGAAGAAGCGGTGGATCCTTTTTTCTCACCCACGCCCTACTCTTCGGCTGCCGTCAAAACTTACTTTTCTTCAATTAACCGTAGCAAGTTGTCCTAGGTGGTTTCTAACATTTGGTCTGTTAAAGATAGCAGATCAATGAGTTATTAGAAAAAAAAAAGTTTTTTGAATGCTTCTTAAGTAGTGAACCATAAAGCACTTAAATAGCACTTAAATCTATAGATGTGTTAAAGTTTGGTTTTAATTGTCCAAGATGGTTTTTAACATTTGATCTGCCAAAGATAACAGATCAATGAGTTATTTATAAAAAAAAAAATTTTTTTAGTGCTTCCAAGATAGTGAACATGAAGCACTTAAATAGCACTTAATTTTTTGATCAATTTAGGCATTAATTTTTAGATACTTGGTCTGCTAACTTATTTTTAAGATAGCAGATTATTGAATATCTCCAGAACTACTGTGGCAATTAAATTGTAATAGACTTACTTAATAACAAATAATGGGCACTTAATTTCTAATGTACAAAATTGTTGATCTGCCTCAACTGGTCTGCTAACTTTAAGGACGTAATTAAAGGACAGACTATCTGAAACCCAAGATCAAAAAAAAACACATTAATTCAAAAATATGATTAATATTACATTTTTTTAAATCTGTGATTTCACTTTTTTAGGTAACTTTTACTTGTAAGTAAGAATAGTACAAAACCAAGAAAATTAGATAATTTGAATCATTATTTAGAATAATAAATGACAATTCTTGCGTATTACGGAAGTATTATTACTGGAGGAGTTTTAAACATGAGAGTGGGACACATCAAATTAAATAAACATTAACTTTTTTAAGTGATTTTGGTAAATTCTTAAATTTTGTTAAAGATAAACGAGTAAAACAACAATAACAAAACATCATATAATTTAACATTCAAATTTACATGTGGAGCATGCGTTGTATATCTTTAATTACACACTCAGGGACATTCGTTTCGTGCAGTCTTGCCATTTTCTTTTCTAAAGCAGATTTCATAGCTAAATCATGCTTTTCTGTTTCATATTTTAATTTATATCCTTCCTCAAACTTCTGCTTAATTTGGTGAATTCTATCAGCTTCCAAATAGTGAATTTGTTCTAGCAAATCCTTTCGATATTTTTTTGCTGCAGCATCTCTAATGCGTTGCCTTTCAAGATCTTTTTCAAGCAAACTGTTCGCCATTTTTGCATATCGATTGTAATCACTTTTTTCAATTTGTTGTTCATTTCTCTTACCTTTTACGTAATCCTCTAATTGTTGTTGTCTTCCATTTTTCAAGTCTTCTATAACATTTTTACGTTTAAGTTCGGCAAGTCGTTCATTTTCTTTTTCTTTGCGTATGAATTCTCTTTGAATTTTTTTGTGCGCGCAATTCATCGCCTGCCGACTTTTGAGAATTCATTTTTTTCTTGTAATTGTTGTAAAAGAGCTGTTTACGATCTCTTTGAGCTCGCTTTTGTTCAGCTATAATTCGCTACAATCATTCTTCTTCTACTTGTACTTTTTGATTTGTAGTAATTGTTCATTTAATATATGAAGGTCTTCTCTTACTTTTAATTGTTCAAGCAACTTATTTCGTTTTTGTTCTTCATCTTCTTCTTTCATTTCAGCCAACCTTTTTAAAATTAACCGGTTTTCTTCTTTTTGTGCTCTTTTTCTAAAAATGTACGGTGTTCGTGTTCTCGAATTTGTTCTTTAAGCATTTCAAACGCTTTTAAGCAATCTTTCTTTATTTTTTTTTTTTATCGTTCTCTCGCTTTATCTGCCTCTCTCTGTCTTGTTCCATTAACATACATATTCGATCTTCTTCATCTTGTAATTCTTTCTTCATTAGTTCCTTTTCTGCAAGTTGTTGGTTTCTTACGTTGAGACATTTTCCAAGTAAAATAGCCCTATTTGTGTATTTTATGTCGTCTTCTTGTTCTTGGCGTAAATCTAAAGCACGTTGTAATATATACATACTTCTTCGAGCTGCTATATGTTCCGTGTTGTATAATTTAGAACCAGGTACTGCTCGCTGGTCTAATTTGCTGCGCTGCAACGTTTCCTTTCGTTTCAAAGAATCTAAAAATAATTCGTCATGTTTTTTTTGTGCTTCGTCTATCATCTGCAGTTTCTCTTTTTAGTAAAAACGTATGACGCTTCATTTAATTTTTCGAATTTGTTATTTGCCCAAATTGCCGGAAAGGCTTGAACTTTTCGACTAGGTACAATAATTTGACGTAAACCGTTTTTATTGTACATTTTGACTTTTGGTTTTTTTCTTTAGCTGGAGGGAACTTATGTATGTATTCATCGCGCAGTTTTTGATCACATTCATTAATAGAATGATTTGGTAATTCGATTTTTAAGTTTTTAAGTTCTTTAAAACGCATTTTGTCCGAAACACTATATTTTCTTTAACGTACTTGGAACATAAACATGTAAACACTGTCACGGTGGCTGTCACTACACTGTCACATGTGTATTACACTCTGTCAAACAATGAAAATCAAAGTTGTTGCTTTTTGTTGTGCTTTCATTTGTTCTAATTACGATAGTTTTTGTGATTTTTGAGAAATGAATAATTTTATAACTTAAATTTACGTTGACGCTATGTCTACTAGACTGTACAATGTTCTTTTGCACAATGTTGCCGAGGCGATAATTGAGGCAGAATGAAGTATAATTGTACTTTAGGTAAAGTGCTCGGAATTGCTTCAAATTTTTACCAGTGATAGCTCTTGGTCTACTGATCATAAATATGCAATAAAATTTTGTCGCTCTCAAAAACTGAATTTTTTAAAAATAATTTTCGAAAAAATTTTGAAAATTTTTGGGTCGGTTTTTTTGCAGTTTTGCACGATTCAGACAATTCTAAGACTTTTATTATTCAGTGAGAAAAAATTTTGGGGACAATTATATAAAATCAAATTGCATATCAAAATCGTCAGGGTCGTCTCCTTCTTCAGTCTCGATCGGTGGAACAGGCATGGCTGGGTCGTACAGGTCTCGGGCAAACATGAAGAATAGAATCAGTGGGTCTTGATTCAAAGATTTGACCATCTTGAGGAAAATATACCGGGCGAGGTATCCTCCCAGGAAGGTCTTCTGCCGGTTAGCATAGGGGCCGCTCGCTTTGGCGTGTCGCCTAGAATAGTGGGGTTGGTTAGGTTAGGTTAGGTTAGGTTACCATGTGGACTCGATTGAGTTGGTGTGGACTCCGGTTTCGGGGTCCTTGAAATGGAGGAAGTGGTTCACCTGCAGGTTGGTGTAGTTGGGGTGGTCGGTGAGCCCGGAATACCCTTTCCAGCAATCGGAATAAATGGTGGTTCCCGGTTCTATGTATTTTTCAATACATGCCAACATGGTGTCCGCAGTACGGTCGTTCACGACTTCCATGAACACCCTGCCTAACCCCTTTCAATTCCCCCAAACACCCAAGCTCCGTCGACATTTCACACTTTTCTTTTTGGTTGTCGGGGGTGAACGGTGGTGGTTGGTAGGTTACAGTTATTACAATTTTCTTCTTAAAAAATTACATGTTTGCATGTGGTTTGAGGTAAACGGTGTTGGTTGGGAGGTGCGATCGGGGGTGAACGGTGTTGGTTGGTAGGTTACAGTTATTACAATTTTCTTCTTAAAAAACTTGTCGAATGTGATCTATTTCACAAGAAACACAACAAACCCACCTGCTCTTACTTTCTCTTTTTACTCTACTTCAACTTCCGCGCTCCCTCTTGTGTCACACCTCTGACGTATTTGGTTGGGTTAGAGTTAGGTTACGTGGCCCAAAAGTTTTTGAAAGTTTTTTCTCACTGAAAAATAAAAGTCTTAGAACTGTCTGAAATTTTATATTTAAACAAAAAAAATTTTTATATTAATTTCAAATACAAATATTATTTGAAAAATTAATTGGCTGTAGTTGGTTTGCTTATGTATGTATGTAGTTTTTGCAATAGTCTTCCATCCACCATTCTGCTTCAAAGTTAGCATATAAAAACCTGTGTCGAATTATTTAAGCATGGCCTCTAAAATGCTTAGTGCCAAACAGTTGCAATTATTATTATTACGTTTGGCAATTAACGTTAACAACATCAAATAGGTACTCTACAATGCATAAGATTTTTTAATTTCATTTTTTATGAATAGTATATTGTGTGTCAAGTTATCTTTACGCAAATGTTGCGCACTATAATGATTAAATTTTTAAATATAACTAAGTTAATGCACGAATTTAATAATGCTAGATCTATGCCCCTAGCCCCGGCTCTGAATGGAAATTTCCGGTTTTCGGATTTTTCCCGTTTGAAGGCAAGACTCATCGGCATGCCGAATTTCTCTCTACTACGTCTGGAAGTACCCGTTTAATTTCAGAGACAGACTGAAAGAAATAGGCGTTTTATTGTATAGGATTTACATAATAATGAAATTTTGTAATTGTAAAATTGATAACAAACATGACAGAACACCTGACTGCTGTCAAATGTTTCGATTTGAATTTGTGAATTCGAACTAATTAAAGTCTCAAAAAAGAATTTCTCAAAATAGAATAGTTATGACGTCACATGTGTACTTGCTTAATACTCCGGCAGGTGGCGACGTGTTACGTTTCGATTGGAAATTTTTTATTTTTGACGTAAATTTGACCGTAAAACTAAATCTAACTCTTAGAATCGAACCCTAATTGAGTACAATGGGCATCTATTTTTTTATTTGCTCAAGCGTTATAGTGTATTTCCACAAATTCAAAAGTGCTGAATATATTTTTTAATTAATTAAATCATTTATAGGTATACAGTTTAATTTAATAATTGCACATATTGACGTCATAAACAGCAGATTGGGTATGTGCAATACATTCTTCAACGTTGCAATCTGTGACATCAAAAGTGCATAAATATTTTATCTTAAATATAAATATTTGAAACTTTAACTAGTTATCAAAAATGATATATGAAGTATAAGAAATATATTCGCAACCCACAGAAAATGTAAACGTACTTTATATAATGTCCTGTAGCTATCTATTCCCAGTGATTTTTGTAGACTTGCATTCGAGCTACTCTACATTGATGACCCTCAAACAAGGCAAAAAACGTGTATGTAAGTGTCGTTTGTAATGTTGAAAAGTTCACAGTCGGCATTTTACATACTACAGATTTTTACAAATTATCTGATGTTTACTTAGTGTATTTGATTTTGTTCGATACTTCCAGATGCCTTGGTTTTGCAATTTTTATTTGAGATTATTTTATTAAAAGCATTGTTTCCATAATGATAAAAGAGAAAACAAAAATTGATTGTTGAAAAAATTTGTGCGCGTTTTTATCAAAAACTTTGCTATTAGTGCCAGTAAAAGCACTAAAATTGAAATCCAAAGAAGGTCTGCCACAGAACAGAACAAAAGATCGATCAAGACAACAAAAAAGCTCTAGGAAGCACGTCGAAATACAGCTTGTGAGTTTGTATGTCTACTTTCAAAAGACAACCTCTTAAATAAACGGTTTAAAAACGTTTCGAGCACAGGCAGAACGTCTCACAAGTAAGAGTTGGTTCTTACAAAATCCTGATTTGTGGCGTATTAGGTAAACTGTGCAACATTTATACTTGCATGTTTTATGTATTTGTACAGATTGTATTGTATCCGTAACGGCTTGGTTTCTAAGATACAGTGCCTCTAAAATACCTATTTTATTTCGTTTCTTGCTTATATTTTTGTTAAGTAACATGGAAATTGGACGAAATTAAAGACACTGGATATATTGATGACGAGAAACTTAAATATTCCTGAATTTAATTAACCATAACTTTTTTGTGTCGCATTGTATATTATTTTTGACTAGTAGTACAGTAAATAGAGATATATTTTAGACAAAAATAATAGTAGGATACCGCATGTGCCATGTAATTGTAAATTGTATAAAGTACCTTATATTCATGTTTTATACCGAAAATGAATTGTCATTATATTGTTAATTAACATTTAAATGCAAAAAAAAGTGTTTTTTCTCAACTTTTTTTCCTGAGTGAAAAGTAACGAACCAACATTAATGGTGTAAAAAGAAAAGTTGTAGAGAATAAAAATACGAATAAAATGAGCACCAATTCGACTAGATCAGGTAATAAATTTCCGACAGAAATCGGAAAAACTGAAATATTTTTGTTTTTCTTTTTAAATTCGTAGATCCCTCATTTTTTGAGATGTAGCATAAATCTTTCAGGAAATAGGAGGTAATGATACGTACTTAATGTGTGCAAAACCCTGCAATTGTCGGGCAATTAGTTTATGCAAAATTGCGATTTAATTTTTTTAAAGCAATATATTCAATCGAGGCCGAATGCTCGTGTGGTCGTCCATTTGTCAGAAATAATAAATCCAAAGTTGAAATAGAAAGGAACAAAATGTATATTCTAATTTTGATATTTAATACGCAAAAAATGCATGCAAAGATGACTTGATGTAAAAATTCATTGATGTAAAAATTTAGAAACAGGGGTAGAAAAAATATCCTATAAAGGCCCATATAAATATGTACAGTCGCATCGCAAAATTTAAGATATTAACGCTATCTAGAGGCATAATTATGAAGCTCAAAATTGAAGAACAATGAACTACTTTAATGTTGACACTTTGCTATCAGGAGCTGTATTATTAGCTATACATACTTCATTAAGTTGACCTTGGGGAGAATGCAGTTAGTTTGTTTGTGTCTTACTTATTTAAGTAAGATAAGTAATGTATCATCAGGCGTGGCTCAAGAATCAATTCTAGGGCCAATCTTATATCTAATATACAAGGTGAATCACCAACAACGGGACGGAGATTTATAGCAAAAACAGTAAAAGTTTTGTCATTTTAGTAACTTGCATGTTAATAAATTTTACATTTTAAAATTATTTTGAAATATACAGTATGTTATAACAAACGGTGCGCATTAAAGTTATATTTTATACTATGGAACACCCTCTATTTTATTACGTTTTTTGATAGCCCGTAAAAAAATAAGGTGTACTTTCATAAAAGTTCCTTATACCTAAATACAGAGTGTTATGAGTTACGTCGACTTTTCTTAAAATGTGGAGTATAAAAAAATCCAATATCTTCCAATCCAACAAATCACAACAAATTTACTCTTGCGTCTCAATAATTGAGTATTAGATGAATGTATTCCATGATTAAATATTAAACATCTCTTTACAGGGTGATCAGAATTTACAGGTTAATTATTGGATCATTCAATATGTAATATAAGGCTTATTTTAATGGTATAGCTTGTATTTTATAAATTCATAATACAAAAAAGGAGTGACACTAGACGGTCAATGCAGATGTAGTACTTGTATTTTATAGAAAATCTGCATCAGTTTCATATCATCTGTTGATACTACGACGCTGGATTTTTCGGAAAATACATTGAAGAAAATGAAAAAAAAACGGCTACCATTCCTTGACTAAAGTCATTCCTGTCATAACTCGTCCCTAGTTGAAAATTGGATATAATCGATAGCGGAGAAATGTTAGGTAAAAGTTTCGTCATAGGTTTTGTTTGTCAACAACACTCCTCATGTTATTATTGATACTCATTTGCATTCGATTGGTTCAGAAATCATTCTTTACATCATCAGATAATTCAAGTTTTAGATTACAAACGTGTCTAATATGAATATGAAAATATTTTCAGTAAGTAGACCATGTCTATTTGTATAAAGATACAAGCTTTCAGCTGAATCGGTTTTAGTTCTCATTATTTGTCTAACATGCTATCGTCGAGACACACCCTGTATATATAGTACTACAAAACCGACTGAAATACCTTCATATTTGCAAGACTTCGTTAATTCGGCATTTTTCAAGACTTTTTATAAAATGTGTAAAAAAGCCCATACACATAAAAGACGTTCGCCAGTTGTAATTTTTTTAAATTGTAAATTAGCAGTAGTCTTGCTTAATAATAAATAATTTATAAAAATAATGCACCGTATTTACAGGTAAGCTTTAGCCACATCAAACATAGTGTTAATGTTTCAATTGAGAATTGTCTTACACACGGGGATTTATCTGGTCGAACATGCAACGACACTGACTTAAACTAATATTGAATGGGGTAAGTACCTCCTGCAAACTCAAAAGGCCTTTTGTGTTCGCGTCAACGGCTCAAAGTAAAGCGCACAAGGCAGTGTTAAGCTGATTATAAACTTTCGGTTGTTGAGTGTACCACCGAATAGGGTTTTACTTAATACTAAAAGATCAAAGCCGTTTCATGTCGTATGTTCACGAGCTTCACACGCATTAACAATAAATAAATTACTTAAATAATAAAACATAGCTGTAATTTGATGAACGAAGTCCCGAGAGTAAGAGTTCTCTGCTAGCGACGAGATCGACAGTTCGTTAAGTTAGGTAACCCCAGGATTCTTCTTAGGGAAGGTGTTCGAAGAGAAACTGGAAGGAAGAAGGCGTTAGTCTCCTTCGTTTAAGTTATGTGTGTGGCATTTTCTACATTTGTCGTTTGTCTGTGTTGTATCTTTTATTATGTGTTTTATGTAGTTTTTTGTGTGTATGACCTGATCCTGTATTGCGATCATAAACCCTTCTGTCTCGCTGAACAGTTCCCCACTGGTCAATCATATGTTCGACGCTTCTTTGTCGACAGTCGGTTGACTCAGTTTGTGAGGATGTCTGCCGTGGATGGCCTTTTGGATCCATGATTGTTTTTGTGTTTGAATTGTTTTTATATGTGTTTGTATGTCCATGTCTGCGTTCTGTAAATATAGTGGTGTGAGTTGTTGTCTATGAGTGTAACTGCTTTGTGTAACTGTGATATGTGTTGTTTTGTGTAGAAAAGTGTTCTTAATGTGTCTATCTGTTTGTAGTGTGGTGTGGATATGTCTATGAGGCCTCGTCCGCCCTTACATCGGGGTTGGGTCAACCTATCTGTGGCGGTTTTTGGGTGATGTTTGTTGTATTTTGTTAGTGTTGTTCGTGTTTTCCTTTGGAGTATTTCTAATTCTGTATGTGTCCAATGTATGACTCCAAAGGAATGTGCAAGTGTGGGTATAGCGTATGTGTTTATGGCTTTTGTGATGTGTTTTGAATTTAATTGTGTTTTTAGTAGTATATTTAATCTTTCTGTGTATTCTTTGGTGCGTGTTTATTTTATGTGTTTGTGTTGTGTGAGTTTAGCTTGTTGGAATCTTCCGACCGGGACTTTCCGTTCGCTCATCTAGGAGTTATTCGGCTGATGAGATCATTTGGGTACTCAGGGTCATGGGGCCGTGTAGTACCTTACAGCACCTCGGGGTCAGACTCCGAGTAAGAAATGTCGGATCCACTTGCCAGACCGGGCATTCCTGGACGTTGTCCCTCCCCCACGACGTGGACGTTAGGCCCAGGGGAGCTATTATTATTATTATTACTTTTTTTTAAATTATTTAAGGAAACATCAACTATTAGGGTTATTAGCTACCATATACGGTATCAAAGTACTATTATAACGTAGTAGCTACACTCTACATATTTTTGTACATATTAATGCTTTTTAGGAATGTCAGTGTATTCTTGTAGGTTAGATAAATTTTCTTTAATTTCTGACTTTATATCGTACAGTCTGCGTTGGACATTAAACTAGGGACAATCACAAAGTATGTGGGTAATGGTAAAATTTATATTACACATATGGCATTTAGGCCAATTTTTTTGTTTCAGCAAGTGCTGGTGTGTAATAGCTGTATGGCCGATGCACAACCTGTGGGTAATCACTGTCTCTTGCCTGGAGAGTTTAAGTACAAGATAAGCAGATCTCACGTTTGGTTTTATCGCGGTGAGTTGGGTATTGTTCTTGCCAATTATCTATAATCTTGTGCTTGATAGTATGTTTCAGGTTTTTCGTGTCATAGACTTTACATCTACTACTAGTTGTGTCGTTGCACAAGGGGCAGCTTTATTGGCCTCTTCATTACCCATCACACCTATGTGACTTGGATTCCATATAAATATTATTTGGCATTTTTCTTGTACATGTTTAATTAGTGCTTGTATCCTATGAGTTATAGGATCCATAGTATAAATATCTCTCAAGCCTAACAAAACACTCATCGAGTCTGTGACTACGACACATCTCCTAGCATTTACACATATTAAACGGTAGAGGAGAGCTTGCTAGATGGCGTACTGTTCTGCTGTATATATAGATGTGTTTTTGTCCAGCGTTCACGAATGAGATATATTATTTTCAAAGAAGGCACAGCCCACACCCTCTTCAGTTTTGGAACCGTCTGTATAAATGAATGTTGCCTCTCGATATTTGTAACAGAGTTCATTAAAAGCCTGGTGGTATGACGTTTCTGGCAGATGTTGTAGGTTAAGTATTATATGTATATCGGGCATTGTCCACGGCGGTATTTCGTTCGGACCCTCATTAATTAATTTAGGAATATGTATATCTAACGAACTCATACATTCCCGAACACGTATACCACTAGGTCGGGTTATAGTCGGTTAGAGCGAATAATATTATATATATATTATTATACACGGTGGCCAGAAAAATACGGACAAACGCCAGGTAGAACGATTCTTTGTTCAATTCTGAGGCGATAATCTTAATCCAAAAAGTTATGCGATCCTTCCTTAAGGCGCACGAGACCATCAAACCTTAAGATGTACGGCTAAAATTTATCAAAATTCGTCAAATTTATCTATGTAAAATCATTGTGGTGAAATTTAGAAATGGAATTACCTCAAATACATCGATGTAACTAATCGATTAATCTTTGTTTAATTCTGTTGGGTCTCAAATTCAGTGGAATATTATCCAGTACTTCTTCTAAAACGTTAACGTACTCAATTCCATTTAGACGATTTGGAAGAAATATTGGTCCAACAACTCGGAGATTTAAAATCCCCAGCCAAACATTTACCAAAAATCTTCTCTGATGTCCAATTTCCCTTACTGCCTTGGGATTTTCGTCCGCCCAAAATGAAAATTATGGCTATTAAAGACGCCATCTCTCGTAAACAAGCATTCGTCGCTCCAGAGAATATGCAATAAAAAGTTCGGCTCTTCTTGAATTCTTTGTAAAATAATGGTCTCGTGCGCCTTAAGGAAGGATCGCATAACTTTTTTGGATTAAGAATATCGCCTCAGAATTGAACAAAGAATCGTTCTACCTGGCGCTTGTCCGTATTTTTTGGCCACCGTGTATATATTATTATTTTTTTTATATTTCTCTGTTTACATGTACAATAAATATATGCTTTGGAAGCCTTAGCCTATTACAAAACATATAAATAACTTCTACAGTAACACAACATTAATAATTACTTATTACTTTTCTAACAACATTACAATAGATTTTGAATTTTGTTAATAATGCTCTCTACAAACAAATAACTTGGAGCTGTTACCCTGGCCAGCAAAAGCCCAGATTTTAACATTATCGAAAATGTTTGGGCTCGAATACTTGCTGTTATCCGAAGACAGCAAGGGCCAAATTTTATACCAGTAAACCGTAACGCACTAATTGCACCCATTGATACCGCATGGGAAACGATTAATATTAATTATATTGATACCTTGATAGCGTCAATGAGCAGACGCCTCCAAGAATGTATCAATAATAATGGAGGTCACACCCATTATTGATTTCTTATATTTATTTATATAGTAATACCTTTATTTAAAAAAAAGTTTTCATTTAATTTTAAACTATAACTTGGTATCTTAATTATAATTATGTAATAAATTCTTGTCAAAAAACTAAATATATACGTTGACAATAAGAATTGCCTTAGTTTTTATTTTCACTTTTTATATTAACTACAGAAAAAATGAAACGTCATAAAATATACATTTTGTAAGGACTAAATATTATGAATAGAGAGTTTAATGATTTTTTTAATAACTTACAATAATTAGTAGGTTAGATTTATTTAAAAATAAGTAATAATCAGTCAACCCAAATAACCATGTTTAGTTTTTGATTTAATTTAAAAGTTATTGCTTGTAGACGTTTTTTAAATCAAAATTATTTCTAATTTTATTTTGTAAACATTTCCTAAACAAAATTTTGATTCGATAATTAATCGAGCTATGGTGTTTAATTAGCGATACCTTCAAATATATTCTTTAAAGAAAAAATTAAGTAAGCAACGTAAATTACCTATTTTCTAAAACGTGCTTAGTGTAATGATTCATTCTACAGTCCTTCTATAAGATAACCCCTGCTGAGACTACCTGCTGTTAGAATTGTAAATGATACCCTTAAGCCCGCTTCACAATGTGCAAACTTTTGTTTACAGAAATTGTGGTGTCCAAGTTTTAAATTTCATTCGTGTACTTTATTTCGTTTTACTTCGCGTAGAGACAACCTACTCGATCCATACTGATCAAAATATCTATCTTACCTATAACACTAAAAGACTTAAAATAAACTTTTATCTTCAGAATACCTGCACATTCTTGTAAGATGCAGGTATTATGCCAATAGTTTACACCCAGGTCTACAATACAAGAAAAGAAACGACTGATTTCACCCCAAGTTCAATAAGAACAGGTTATCAAATAGTTATCTGTATACCAAGGCCGCCAAATACAAGTTTAGTAATCCGAGAGGAAAGTTATAGCCGAGCCCGCTTGTGGCCTAGGCGATATAATCTCGAGGACACTAAAGTATTTCGTGGTCGAGGTGTACACAATTTTTTTTGGTGCAACAGTTACAACGGACACTTTAAAATTCAAAATACTTTAATATCAAGGTAGATTTAATAAAAGCAAAATTTACGTACAGATGTAACAACGTATGCGCATGCGCAGAAATAAGACGCGTAAGAGCATAAGGGAAACTCATTATTTTAGTGTTTACCGTATTTGTTTTTACGATATACAAGAACTCCCTATTTACCGATGGTGCCGATGGCTGAACATGTCGCAACGTAGGTTTCTACATTGGGCGAGTCTTTGTTTGAGGATCTTGAATAATAAAACTCATTCGTATCTTTATTATAAAGTCCATTTCCGGGCATAATGTTAACATCCGCCGTGAAGACCTAATCGAAATACCAAAGCATAAACTTAAAATTTTTAATTTTAATTTTAGCATGTTGCTGATTTTCTTTTGATAGCTACAAAGTCAAAATTCGAAATTTTGATATTAAACAAACTATGTATGTATGTATGTATGTATTTTTATTTTGTTTAATGAATTGAATAAGATAAGTGTAGAAGAAAAAGTAGAAGAGACAATAGAGATAAAAAGGGGGTTAATTTTGATCAAAATGGGAAGTATGGAAGGAAAAATAAACATATTGAAAAATAAAAAGAAATCTGAGAGGTACCAATATATTTATTGATGATGACTTGACAAAAAGGAAAGAAAGATACAAATCAAAATAAGATCAGAGGCAAAAAATTTAGAAAAGCAAAGAAAAAGTGTAAGAGTAGGAAAGAAGGGGGTTTTAAGAAAATGGGTGACAAAAAACTAAGTAAAGGGGGAGATGGGAAGGGAAGGGAAAACGCAAATGCTGGGCTGGAAAAGGAGAGTAGAAAATTTAAAGAAAAAAATAAATTATTGTTTTGGAACATTGCAGGTGTAAAAATCAAAAGTAACGATGTTTGGAATTATATAAAGGGTTTTAAAGTGGTGGGGTTAGTGGAAACATAGATAGAAGAAAAAGATTGGAAAGAATGGGAGGTGAGGCTGCAAGAAGAGTTTACATGAACATCACAGTTTGCGACAAGAAAGGAAAAAGAGGTAGGGCAAAAGGAGGAATAATTGTAGGAGTTAGAAAGCAACATATGGATACAGAAAAATGGAAGAGAAACAAGAAGAAGGTATAATGAAATCATATGTAGAAACTAAAAAGGAGAGAAATATGAAATATTAACAGTCTACGGAAAGGAAATGGAAAGAACTAAGGGAAGCATAGAGCATGCAGTTAGAGAAGGAGAGGAAGGAAAAAAATAATAATAGGAGGGATTTTAATGCCAGAATAGGGAGGAAGGAGGAATGATTATAAATGTAAAAATAAAGAATACGACATCAATGGATAAGAAAATAAATTGACAGGGCAGAAAATTACTAGAAATGTGCGAGGAAAGGGGTGGTTTGTTTAATATTTTAATATGTATGTATGTATGTATTTTTATTTTGTTTAATTCTATAAAAAATTTACAAAAGTAATTCGGTTTCAATTCCATAAATATAAAACAATATAAAACAATGTAACACCCTAACCCTCTCCTTCCCCTACCCTATCTAGTCCTATTACTATTTCCCTGCTTCTTATCACCTCCTCCATCCATCGCAACCCCTCTTCCCCTTCTCTTAATAACTCTTCCCTTTGTTTTTCCTCTTCCCTTAGTTCCTCACAGTCTCTACTTAAGTGTTCCAAATTCTCCCACCCCTTTCCACACATTCTACACTTCCTCTTCTCGTCGTCCAACCAGTACCGATTTTCCCTCTCCTCATTGCCACATCTAAACCTCGCCACAATTCTTTTTTTTCAAATTCATGTCTCCTTTCAAGTATTTAGGTAATCCCTCCCTCACCAGTCCATCATACTTCTCATTATATTTACCCGTCCTGATCCTTTCCCTCTTTTCTTGTTTTTGCGTATATCTATCCCTTTGCCTAATTTCTTCCCTTATCCTTACTCCTCTCCTTCTCTTCTTCTCCTTTTTACTTCCTCTCTCGCATAACCCCTCTTTCATAGTATAGTCTCCTTGCTTCTTGTCCATATTTAATCCTTCCATCTTTTATCTCTTCCCACACCTTTCTACTATCTCCCCATCTCCTCTTCTCTCCATACCTTCTTCATACTTTATAGCTATCATCCTTATTTTCTCCATTTCCACTTCTTCTTCCACTATATACCCCGGTGTCTCCATATCCAACCCTAATACCCCTTTCCAATACCTATCTTGTACTTTCTCTAGTCTTTCCCATTCATTCCATCCCCATACCTCCGCCCCATACATCATTACGCTTCTTATTAATTTCTTAAATAACCACCCCCTTCAACAACATCCTTTCCAAATGTCCTCTCTCCTAAACCCCACACCTGCCCTGTTATTCTCTTTCCTTTCCTTTCTAAGTCCTTTATGTGTGCCTCGTCCTTATTGTCATATCTCATCCTAAACCCTAAATATACTAGTTCATCTACTTCTTCCATCACCTCATCCCCCCACTTCCATTCCTCTTTTTTTCTTCTCCCCCTTCCCTTTTGGAAGATAACAATTTTGTTTTTCCCACATTCGCTTTTATTGTTTTTCTTTCAATGAACTTCTTCATTGTCTCTATCATTCCAATCATTTCTTCCCTAGTTTCTGCCACCACCACCACATCATCCGCGTACGCTAAGACAAACACTTTCACCTTCCCTATCACGATTCCTCCCCTTTGATGTCCTTTTAGTGTATCCTCCAACTCCCCTATGTACACACTTTAAAAACCAATCTGCCACTCCCCTATTACTCCTTTTTCCTCCAGCTCTTTATCCAGCCTTTTCTGCAATATTGATGCATACACCTTCTAATCAGCGTTAGTTACACTAACTGCCCTATTATTCCTAACTTCTTTTCCCTTCCCTTGTGTATTGGGCATATTATTGCCTCCCTCCAATCAATAGGAAATTCTTTCCCCATCCCTATCCTAGTCATTATTCTCAGCATGTTCTTTCTTACTTTCTCCCCGGTGTACTTCCACTGTTCTCCTTGTATTCCATCTGTCCCAACTGCCTTTGCTTTTTTGATCCTTCGTATGGCTCTTTCCAATTCTTCCTCCGTTACTTCCATCGCCCCTTCTTTTCCCCCCCACTTCTCTTTTTCTATATTTCTTGTGCTCTCCTATTTACCCCTTCACCTCCATTCCTTCATTTCTATTCCCTTCCCTCTTTCTACCTTCGTCCCCCTTTCTTTATTTAAGAACCTCCATACTTCCCTTTACTTTTTAAACTTTTTATCCTCTTCTCTAGCGTTTCTTTGTACTCTTTCTTTCTGTCCTTACAACTCTTTCTATACCGCCCTCTGCACTCTTTCATCTCTTTTATATCAATTACCCCCTCTTCTATCTTCTTATTGCCCTTCTTACCTCCCTTTTTGTTTCCGTGCATTCCCTATTCCACCACCTCCTTTCTCCTCTACCTGACGTCTGTCTTTTACAATACTTCCTTTTCTCTACCGCCTTTTCCATCTTCCCACTCATCTCTCTTAACCCCTCCTCTACTCCTTCCTCTACCCATTTTTCTTTCTCCAACCGTTTTCTGTAATTTCTTATGCTGCTTTTTGCCCAAATTTTTTTTTCAATCCATTCTTCCCCTACTTTTACTTTTTCTTCTTCTCCCTCTCCTTTTAATGTTAACTCTAGTGGTAGGTGATCTGACTCCTCCTCGTCCCCCACTCTAAACTTTTCTACTTCCTCCCACACCTCCTCATTCACCAACACATAATCTATATTCGATTCACCCCTACCTCCTATGTATGTATATTCTCCTCTACCTCCTTGTTCTATATTTCCATTCATAATTATCCACCCTCTTTCCTCGCACATTTCTAGTAATTTTCTGCCCTGTCCATTTATTTTCTTATCCATTGATGTCCTATTCTTTATTTTTCCATTTATCATCATTCCTCCTTCCTCCCCTATTCTGGCATTAAAATCCCTCCTATTATTATTTTTTTCCTTCCTCTCCTTCTCTAATTGCATGCTCTATGCTTCCCTTAGTTCTTTCCATTTCCTTTCCGTAGACTGTTAATATTTCATATTTGTCTCCTTTTTCAGTTTCTACATATGATTTCATTATACCTTCTTCTTGTTTCTCTTCCATTTTTCTGTATCCATATGTTGCTTTCTAACTCCTACAATTATTCCTCCTTTTGCCCTACCTCTTTTTTCCTTTCTTGTCGCAAACTGTGATGTTCATGTAAACTCTTCTTGCAGCCTCACCTCCCATTCTTTCCAATCTTTTTCTTCTATCCATGTTTCCACTAACCCCACCACTTTAAAACCCTTTATATAATTCCAAACATCGTTACTTTTGATTTTTACACCTGCAATGTTCCAAAACAATAATTTATTTTTTCTTTAAATTTTCTACTCTCCTTTTCCAGCCCAGCATTTGCGTTTTCCCTTCCCTTCCCATCTCCCCCTTTACTTAGTTTTTGTCACCCATTTTCTTAAAACCCCCTTCTTTCCTACTCTTACACTTTTTCTTTGCTTTTCTAAATTTTTTGCCTCTGATCTTATTTTGATTTGTATCTTTCTTTCCTTTTTTGTCAAGTCATCATCAATAAATATATTGGTACCTCTCAGATTTCTTTTATTTTTCAATATGTTTATTTTTCCTTCCATACTTCCCATTTTGATCAAAATTAACCCCCTTTTTATCTCTATTGTCTCTTCTACTTTTTCTTCTACACTTATCTTATTCTTCAATATTTCTTGCACCTGTTTCTGCACTTCCATTTTACTTCCATTTACTTGTAATCCTCTTATTACCAAATTGTTTCTCCTTCTTTCTTTTCTAAAGTCTCTATCCTTCTCTCTAAACCGTCCACTTTTACCTCTAAGTTTTTGCATTTATTTTCCCATTTTTTATTTATTAACTCTACTTCCGCTCTTGTTTGTTTCATTTTTTTATTCGTCTTTTCTTGATTCAATTTCATTGCTTTTATTTCCCTTAGCATTTCCTTACACAATTCCTTAGTTCATTTTCTTCGTGCCTTCCGTGTTCCTCCCTTTCTAAATTTTCCACTCTAGCTCTTTCTTCATTACCCGGTGACCTCATTGTTTTTTTGTTCTTTCTGAAAATCTTGTAAAATTCTTTTTCATTTCTTCTTTTTTTTGTGTCCGATTCCGCACTTTCCGATTCCAACATTATCTGTTTAATTACTTACTTAATATCGCTATCACCCAATTAATTAAGGCTATTCTTTTCCTTCTTCCAATCTGCCAAAATTCGATTTACTAATTACAAATCGTCGCTATTCAGTAATGTCAATATTTCTGTATTTATCAAGTTGCTAAATTTTCGTATCTTTGCGTTTCTATAGCGTACTATCACACGCGTTATCCGATATCGCTACACTCACTGTATTTGTACTTCGTATATCTATCGTTTAATGTTACTTGCAAATTAAAACTAAATATTTTTAAATTAAATTTTTCACTATTTTCTCACTATTCTCACTAACAACCGTTCTCACACCTTCACGGCTAAACACCGAATTTAATAATATTAAACAAACTAACCGTCGTGTGTCAGTAAATTGCTTTGTGCAATGGGTAATGTATGAGATTGTTATGCAAATTTCTATAAGTAGTTGCATATAAGGATACATTCAGAAATGTTTAACAGAGCTAACTAATAATCTATAGAGCTAACAGACGACTTTTGAAGCCAGTCTAACAAAGTTCCATTTCGTATCCTTTTACCTTTCTTGTAAATTAACTTAAGCTTCGTGTACACCTGAGCAACAAACAGAACAACGAACAGAACGGCAATCGGAACAATAATTTGGACGGTGCTACGTACGCGTTTTCGAACAGATTCGCAAATCTTGGTTGTTCGACGAACAGTTTGCGGCGTTCCTGCCACTTGTCGGTTTTTCTCCAACATCAAAGAAAATGCGTTTGCAGGTTTGGACGAGTTTAAACAAAACGGCGAACAGACTTGTGCGGGGGATCCTTAGTCCAGTGCATTTTTAAAATTTTTAATTTGCCTTTGGAAGGTTTGTTAAGTATCAATATAATGGAGTGGACAGAAGAAAAATGTTTTGAATTAATCAATGTTTATGAAGAAAAATAGTTGTTATGGATCCACAACATTATAACAAAATTAAAAAGCAAGAGGTGTGGAAAAAAAATTGTCAAAATATAATTATGAGTGCAGAGGAATGCAAAAAAAAATAACGTCCTTATTACCATCATTTTGGAGAGAAATTTCTAAAATAAAAATAAAATAGAATTTTCTCTTCTCAGTAATAAATATACCGGGTGTCTCTAGCAAGACGCAACATAGGAATTTCATTATAGAAAAAAATTGAGTTGATTCACTAAGGCTATGAAATTTTCGTATTAACGTATACGTTACAATTAATTGTTATTGTGTGTTCCTTATTGTAATATTCTCTAATTTAATTTTTGAAAATTAGTGTGTATACAATCCCTGAGAAAGTTCAAATAGTTAAAGGGGTATACAGAGATAAAAGCTATACAAACGCTTCTGCTTAGTTTGCTGCACTTTTTCCAGATCGGCAGAGAAACTGCAGTGTACACAAGCGTCCAAAGCAGGTTCAACAAAACCAGAAGATGTACAACGATGAAGAAATGAATGTACTCGGTTCTGTGCAACTTAACCCTAATATTAGTATTCAATAACTAAGTATCGACTGTGGTGTAAATAGGAGTCGAGTTCATAAAATTTTAAAAAGCATAAACCGATGCTGACAAAAGGCAAGAATTTTGTGAAACATTAATGGAGATACGCAATAATAATATGAATTTTGTTAAGAATATTTGCTTCACCAATGAATGTCCGTTAAATCTCAATGTAGTTTGCGGTATCAGCATGATGCAAATCAAATAAAACAACTTTTAAATAAAGCACTTCCTAGAAGTTGGATTGGAAGAGGTGAGAAAGTTACTTGGCCACCAAGATCACCAGGCTTGTCTCCCAACGACTTCCTTTTACGGCTTTACATATCTTCGAAGATTTATAGCGACAAAACCCACGACACAATTGAGTCTTTAAAAGATAAAATTGTGAAAGTTTGCTTCAATATACCAGCAAATATGATTGCAAATGTGCAACTAAACTTCTATTTGGGGCACTGTTTAACAGTAAATGGACAGCATTTTAACCAGTTGTTATAAGCCAAGCACTTCGCATGTTATACCGATTAGCTCTTACTTCTGTATATCCGCAAACAAATCGGTCCTTTTCAGGACTACTAACACATTTATAGAAAATAATTTTTAATACAATGTAATTAAAACTTAAAACGACAATCACTTTTTATAAAAAACCGTATTTGAAATTACAACATTTCTTACAATTGTTCTTGGATGGTTTTAAAATAATAATCTTGTTATCTTGTTTGTTGACTCCTGGATTCTAGTAAAACCTGAAATAAAATATCAAAAGAGAAATAGCAAATTAAATAATTTAAAGCACCCACCTTTACGCTCTCATTATTTATAACATTAAAAACCTTAATCGGGCATTTTCTAAAAATCTTCATTAATCCCACGAGTTTCAAATTGTTTACGATCAAGAAGCTAAAAATGTATAACACATCTAATTCTGGGTTATACTTTACTTTGCTGATTCCGAATAAAGTCCTTAGAACACCAACTTCTGTTTATCGGTAGAGACCTGTGGTAGAGACAAACCACTCGATCCATACTAATCAAAATATCTGTCTTAATCTATAATAACAACTGTATTGACTTAAAATAAACTTTTAGGTTTAGAATGCCTGCATATTCTTGCAAGATGCAAGTATTATGTCTAATAATTTACGCGCAGGTCTACAATACAAGAAAACAAACGACTCATTAACCTCAAATTCAATACGAACAGTTTTATGCAAAAGTATTTCATTATACTTGCTTCAATAGCTATATTAAAATATGAAAGCAACTGAACATTGATTAGAATTTTCGTAAAATCACAAAATACTAAATACTTATTTTTTTACAAACTTAAAGAATAATATTTACATTTAAAGGAATATTAGACATTCTACACTTGCTCTCTGTTTCTAACTTCAACAAAATGCCGTAACGTATAGGGTATACAACAATTCGAAATTTTCATAGCATAGTAGATCCAATCAAATTTTTTCTATAGTGAAAATCCTATGTTGCGTCTTGCCAGAGACACACGGTATATCAACTGAGCACTACTGAAACCAATTATGGGAACAACACAAACGTTCCGTTGCTTGGATTATCGAAATCAAAAAAGGTTGTTCGCCGTTCTGTTTGACTTTCGGTTTGTTGTTCTGTTTCTTGCTCGGTTTGTTGTTCAGGTGTATACGAAGCTTATACATAGTTCTGGAACCAATAATAGTATATTATACACCAAGGTTGTGAAGTCTGTCATTATTGCCTTAGCACCAGTTTATTTCGCGAGGGGCGGTAGCGCCTCGCGAAATAAGGTGCGTAGGCAATAATGGACTTCACAACCATGGTGTATATACTATTTTTTCCACTACTAGCCAAATTTAAGCCAAAAATAAAAATAAACATTTTCTTGTAAAAATCAAGTAGCACAGGAATGCAAATAAATCAAAAAGCATTAAAAGCTCCATACGTTGATAAACCAACTGCAACTGATTCATTAAACACATGTGTGGTATATTCCACCTTCATTTTCTGAAAATTATTCGGAGTAATATGTAAATTAGTTGATTTAGGAGCCAATCACAGCGGTTTAGATTTGTCTGACATGTAGAAGTTTTAATGTCTTTCCAAGATGCTTTTTGTTATTAAAGATTATATCGTATTTAATCAAGTTATTTTGCACCGACTTCAATAAATAGGGGACATCGAAGAAATAATAGATTTTCTTACTGTTTACGAGAAGGTATGGTTTTTCCGGTGATACATCTATTCTTTTAATTAGGTTTCGAAAATTTTACTACTGCCCTAACATTGGCACCGCATTGTAGTTGTAGCTTTTCTATGCAGTCTAATACTATCGACTTCAATTTGTCACCTTTACATATCGTATATGTAAAGATGTAGCACAAGGGTTGTTTAAATTTTTTATATACCTATAACTCTAACCATGATCACGTAGCAGTTTGAGCTGGCAACAAATTTAAAACCTACTTTAAAATTAACATTTTGGGGCTCGTAAAATATGATTTTAGTGAAAATTGTTTGTATTCCTCTATTTATCTCCTGCTTCTTAGTGGTTTATTTTTTAAGTCCACTTCGGCTGTCACAGTTTGTGCTCTGCTTTCGGGAAGTAATCGTTGGGAGATGTTAACTTCAATTGAAATGCTCTCTTTTCACGTTGCAATTTAAGAATGTTCCTCCATAATTTTCTTTACCTAAGAGTATTTGAGCTGCAAGCTTGAGTAGTTTTGGTATAGCTAGAGATGTTAACGGGCATTTATTGCTTCGCCAATATACCTTGCATCATTTGAATATTGGGTTTCAGAAATTGACACTTGTAATTCATTTAGGAATGGCAAGTGTTCGCCACATACTCGTTAAGTTTTTAGAGTCGACATTTTTATGCAACAGATCGGACCTTCCAGATTCTGTTAACCATTCAAAACACCTACAACCAAATATTTGTAATTTACTTAAAATTCTTGATGTAACTTAACTCGCCTGGTTAAATCTCCTTTGGGAAACCTGAAAGAACTGATTCTACCATCATATTTAATAAATAAATAAATTCAGGTTATGTATTTGCGGTTATGGGATGGGGCGCGAATTTTAAACTAATGGCATTTTTTTATTCAAATAATTTTATCGTGTTAGGTAATTTTAAGCAGCAAATAAGTTAAAGATAATCACCTGGATATACAAAATTATGTTTCACTCGTTTTTGTTCAACAACTATTCTTAGATTCTCAAAAAATTTGAAATTGTCCATTATTAACCTAGGTCAACAATAGAAAAAATTATTAACCACTAATAGAGAAATTCAACTTCTCAGTTGGCTAGGAGACGCAATAATTGTCCACTTCACAGCTAGTAGTAGAAAAACAATATTATTATTGATTTCGGAAAACTTGATTAATTAGACAATCAATTCATCACTATAAAACACTTCGTTTACCAAAAATAAATTGTTAAGCAACTGATTTAACCAGTAAAGTATACATATTAAAGTTTGCATGATGTCGAACGCATAAATAACTGACTAAATCACTCTTTATTGTATAATTAGTTTTGAGAAAATTGCTTTTAATAGATCATAGAATACTAATGAACTACTGCTGAACTAATAGTTTTCCAAAGTAAGTGCAATTGGTAATAAAATCGAACAAAATAATATTAATAAAAGCTTAAGAGGTTAAATAGATAATTTATAGGCAGAACGGCGCATGCTAATTATTTAGAGCTAAATTTTGTTAAACCATGCAAAATATTACACGTAACACAAAATTACCTAAGTTTGTATAGGCTCATTAAATGTTCGGTTAATACAAGGCAAACCCTTAAACTCGTTATTATTTCTTTGAGGTAACAACGTTGATAAATTGAAAAAAGCTTTATGTAAGTTTTTAGAAAATATAAAAATATGAAATTAAAAGGAACGCTAATGTAAAAGAGTTTTTATAATATGTGTAGTTAAGAAAATTTTAATTAAATATGCTGAATTTTACTGTAAGAAAGGAAATGTAATAAATAGCTTTGGAATTATAACACGAAATGAAAAACCGTTTCGAAGATTGTTCTTTGTTATTATTTCCCATTTTCAATAAGAAAAAAATGTTGTTTGTGTTGTATACGCTTAACGTAGCGACATTTGTAGCATTATTTTATAAAGATAAAATTACAATTACCCACATGTCATTTAGTATAACCACTTCCAAACGAAAATAAAAAAACGGCGCGTTCTTTTCATAAATTTTCCTTTTTGAATGTATTAACTCGGAAGCTGTAATGCTCGCGTATCATAAATTATAAACACAATAGAACGTTGTATAACACGCGCAGAGATTAGAAAGAACGGTATATTCTATTTGTAATATGTGAACATAGAGAGGAATGTTTTAAACCCACTAGATTATGCGCTATCGAATCAATTTTACATAAGCTTTGAAACATTAGGGTGATATCTGGAAACAACGTATCAAATAACTCAAGGGAACAATGTTAAGTGGAGAATTTGACAATATCTCTTTGTCTTTATTCCCACCGAATGTCAAATGATTTCGAATTATTGCCGACATTAATTACAAGGTAGAATTTGCTAATAATTTCTATGTGTACATTGTATATAATTGATATAATGCCCGTGTACGCAACTATTCCCATTAGCGACGCTGCTAAATTTATTGAAAATAAGAAAATCTAGTAGACAATGTAAAATAACATAAAACATATGCGGTGTTATTTAAACCTACTTTTTTGCGTTCAGTAATAGTAGCTAGAGTTCGAAATGCCGAGTTTTAGATTGTCCCGTTAGATGTCGCTGTGACAGCGAGTGGAAGTGGTTGCAGTTAGTAGATACACCTTACACAAAAATAAAGCCCACTCTCTGTTAAGAAAATAAAAATTTCCGTGAATTTATACATTTTTTGAACAGCATTAGCAACCGCATTTAGTGTCGTTCTATTGTTACATGCAATTAAAAGATAATACGTTCATTAAGTTGCATTTAAAGTGGCTTCTACATATTTAATACGAATCGGTTTCATTTATAATCTATTGAAGTTTAAGGGATTTGAAATAAAAATGTATCCGCTAGATGACGCGGCAATGTCAATTCGAATATAATTTGATTATAATTTGTAAAGATAATATTTTGGAACTGTTACAATCTGTTACATAAATCGATTCTTTGCTTATTATAGCCAACTAAATAACAATCTTGAATCACCTGCTGTAAGATTTCATGATATTGTACAATAGCAAACAAACACCGAAAATTACTGGACGCCTGGTTTGTCCTTTTGGGACTCTTCAGGAGTGAGAGAACTTGAAGAGTCTGAAAAGGATGAAATAGCTGTCGAGTGATTCTCGGTGTCTGTTTGCTATGGTACAATCTTTGCGAATTTACAGCATGAGATTTGAGATTGTTATTTATATCAACACTTAGTTGGCTATAATATCAAAGAACCGACTTATGTAACTAATTGTAACATTTCCAAAATATTTGCTTTGCAAATTATAATCAAATTATAGTCCGTCTAGAAAGTATCCGGAAAAAAGTAATCACAATTATAATTTTTCGAGATTATGTTGTTATCACTTAAATTATAAATATGCAACAAATAATTCATCTTATTTACGACCGTTTAACTCGAAACACTTAATTGAACGTCTATGTTCACCGGAAACTAGGTCAGCGCCATAATATTCGGTGATGGTGGTCCAGGCCTGTAAAACTCACTGAATCAGATCTTCTTTATTTCGTGATGCTGCTCTTTCCACTTCAGTCTTAATTAGTCTCCATATGTTTTCCATGTGATTAAGATCTGATGAAGCTGTTGGTCATGGAATTGTTGACAGTTAGTGTTCTTGCATCCAAGTTTGAGTATAGGAAAAGTATGGCATCTTGTCCTGCTGAAAACGCTACCTCTCTCGATATAAAGCATCAGCCGTTTCAAAATGAAAACCATTTAGAATCTCACAATACTTTTCACTAGTAACGGTGCCTTCAATTATACTTTGTTGGGAAATTGCTCCTAAACCATAATTTTAGTGGGAAATTTCAAAATTTGAACGGTAACCTTTTCTCTTAATAGAATTTTTAGGTCATTTGCACTAAGCTGAAAACAAGTTTAGTCAGATGTAAATACATTACTTAGTGATGATGAACACTCCTTAAATTTGTCTTATAGTTAACACAGATTTCCAAAAAATTGGGTTTTCTTGTAGAAGTTAGGTGGTACAAATCAATATAACACGGTACCTTTTTGATTATCGAAGTTTCGACTGGCAAATAGCTTGTCTTTTTTAAGATATCTATGTGTCGCTGTAACAACGTTATGTCATAATTGAAGGTGAACGATGTATGTAGTGATGATAAAGACTCCTTTTTTGGGAATCTTTGTTAACTATAAGACAAATTTAAGGAGTCTTCATTATCACTAAATACATCGTTCACCTTCAATTATGACATCAACATCAGTTCCATCTTGGAGATCCAGACTAACTTCTTACGGACAAGACGTTGTTACAGTGACACAAAGATTTCTTGAAAAAGACTGGCCACTTGCCAGTCGAAACGTCGATAATTAAAAAGGTAGCGTGTTTCATTGATTCGTACCACCTAACTCTTACAAAAAGGCCAAATTTTTTGGGAATCTCTGTTAACTATTACTGAAATTATTTCCTCGAAAACGTTAACAAAAATCTACCATTTGCCATTGTAGAGGAGTCATTGCAATGATTTTTTTTTATATTTTCTTGATATGTAGCCCTGTGTTTGTATTAACGTGCGGAGTGTTTCTGGACACACTTTTATTCATCGTTGATTTCCAAATATGTTAGCTACTTTTTGAAACCCTAGACGTTGACTTTGTCGTCCTGAGGCCACTAAATGGTTTAAATTGTCGCCTCGAATTTTACACCATCGTCCCGAAACTGGTCTATGCTTAATATTCAAAATCTGATTGACTCAATGCTGTGTTTTCATTATAAACCGACTGATAATGTTAACTGGAGGTGAATACTTTCTAGACGTATATATATATATTCAAATTAACATTGCCACGACATCTAGCGGATGCATTTTATTTTATAGGTAATTAAACAATTTTGGCACAATATTTCAAATTTTGTTGACGTCACTTCTCCGTTCTTTCTTTCATTCTATTTTGATTACAATATCCCTTCCAATTCAAAATGAACGAAAGAAAAAACGAAGAAGTAATGTCAACAAAATTTGAAATATTGTGCCAAAATTTTTTGTTTACCTGTAAAAGATAATGTATCCGCTAGATGTCGCGGCAATGTCAATTGAATATAATTTGCAAAGCAAATACTTCAGACTGTTACAATCCCCTTTTCCTTTTCCTTTTCCTAAATTTTAAAGACTTTAAAGATTTTAAAGTAACGTAAATGTACAAACGCGGTAGCAAGGTTAGTTACAGTTAGTTATTTCAAACCACTGACTTTACTGACGCTTTGGCGTTATAACTGCAAGGAGTAGGTGAAGGAAATCAGTTCATAGGCGTCTTTAAGAAAATAATCAAATTATCTGCATAGAGAAGATAGTAAGTAAAGGTAGGAGTTCGACCCCAAGAGTCGCAACTAATAGATAGTGTAACGATACTTTTCGTTACAAAAAAAATGTTTTCTTTTAATTTAATCTTTAAAGCGCGCATTGCGGTTTGTGAAAAATGATGACAAACAACAATATATAGAAGCGCAAAGGAACATCGCACGTCGATACAAAAAATTATTTTTAACGAATCCTACAAAGTAAGAATTACGTTTGTGGTATGGTAATTTTAAAATCGGAAGATCACAAAACTGGGTAAGGACTTCAAGTTATCAGTGCACCCTCGAAGGTTACATTTTTCGATCGTATGAACAAATACGAATATCCGCAAACTTGCGAAACGGGGAAAAACACCCATACATATGTTACACACGTAACTAAAATTAGTAAGAGCCGATCATCGACTGCCTTAAATGGCAATAGTGGTTCTCTTATAATCCCTTGTGCACGTCCACAAAACTTACTAAATGATGCAATTTTAAAGTAAATCAAGAAAATACAATGATACACCAAAAATTATTTTATTTCAAGGTGAACTTGACGAACAGATCGCGACATGCAAATGCATGTGAATGAAATTCTACGGAATTTAAATATGCATAATAAATATTTTAAATGGAAAAATTCCAATGAAGGTTACATGTAACCCAAGGAAAAAGTTTAACCCAAGTCTTTCTCACGATTGTTTTGTAACCGTGAATTGAAATTCACTGTAGCCAGCGAATATCGGATTAATCAGAAACCTTATTGTTGTAAGAGTACCGTTAAAACTAATTTTTATTGATAAGTTTTATGAAGCAAAATTTGAAAATTTTTTACAGGAAAATACGCTCGATAAATGTGATCGCAGGTCAGGAACAATATCACCTGCACGATACCAGCAGATAGTGACGTATCATACATACATAATGTCTAAAATGAAGGGTTTTTGCGTTATTTCACTTTTTCCGGAGGTTTCGAAAAAATTAAATAACTCAGTTATCCTGGAATTTATCCAACTGCGATTTCGCAGCTTCAATATGCATTACATGTGCTAACTACAGCTAGTTGTTTACCTTTCCAACCTCGTTAGGTTTTGAGTAATCAGTTATTTAAATTGAACTCCCTAAATTCATGGATAACTTGATTTTTTCAAATGGCATCACCTATTCTTTTATGTGCTGTTGAACGTAGAATCTCATAAGTTTTCTAATGATAAGATTGTAGGTATCTAACTCTTACTCAAAAATCCACAAAAATCCGTAAGAATTAGATACCTACCTTATCATTCGAAAGCTTATGAAATTCTACGTTTTTTATTGTGCAGCATGTTTAGTAACGCTTCCATTTCCAACCTGAATGAGCCATTATTCAAAGCAGTCAAATGTAATTCAGTTTAAAAGGTAACTAATTTAATCAATAAGTGGATTTGTACGATTTGGTGTAAATTACTTCAACCAAAAGCTCGCAGTGACACAATTTGTTATTGCATTAATTATTTTTAATTTCAGAAAATATAATTTATTTTGACTTTCAAGACTACAATACAAATGTTAATTAAAAAGATGACGGTGTTTGACAATCCGTAAACAACAGCGCAACGCCACAAGCAAGACAAGAATCATCGCATTCAAACAAATGCAATATTTGAAATGCCAAGACTCGGCACTGTTTAATTTATAAAATTGTATTTTAATTAACCACAAGTCGTTTGCAATAAGATAGACTTGATGTTAAAATTAATTCAGCCGTTTATATATAAAACAAAATTTGAATAAAAGAAAGCAATTCATTTTGCTGGAAAAGTAACGAGCTTATTAATTAAAAGATTTTTTCGTCTCAAATTTTATCCGACTATTTATGTAGATCAATCATATTCCTCTTGGGATCTAAAAATTTTACTCTTACCATTTATCTTTTAATTAGACATTAAAATGAATTGAATTTCATTACGTACTGTAACAGTTTAAATTTGCGGAGATTACAAGTTGTCTAAACTAATTAATGTAGATGTACATATTTTATTCTGCAAATCTTAATTGTGAATAAGAAAGATGTTATTAGAATGTAGACGAAATTTATTAGTTGTATTATGCACAAATTCATTTATCGTTTCTTAAGCTTAAGAATCCATTTAATTTTTAATTAAATCTGTAAAAATACTTTAAATTGAAAAGCTTTGACTATGAAAGCGTTACAACATTAGTTAAAGGAATTACAAAATTTTATTAATGATAGAATTGTTAAGCCAAAAAGTCAATATAATTAAAATTAAGAAAACAAAACTTTATATATTTGATTTATTTACTAGAATTAAAATAAAAACCAAATCCATTTGCTAAATCTAACGTTAACAGTCGTTATTTTTACGACAGTGAACGCCCCTGGTAAATAATTGTATACAAAACATACCAGACTAACTTTATATTTCACAGCAATTAAATTAACAACTTAATGTACCTACTAATTACTTATGTAAAACTAGATAAAAAGAAAATAAATTTGTCGGTTTTAGAAGAAATTGGTTTACCAAAAACCGATTAGTTTTTTAAACAAGTTCAGCAAACCGATAATTCAGAAAATAAGGTACCAGTTAATGCGGTAATTCCAAATCTAACTTTATGGAAATGAAATTTTATGGAAAATTATAATTTAATCCAACATGCTTACGAGTATTAACTAAATAACATACATAAATAATATAATATTGCCTAAATAATATAAACGTCAAAACGTCATATACGTATAAAATAGTAATAAAAAATAAAATACAAGTGGGAGGAATAGTGGTAGGAAGAAGAAAAATATGGGTACTGGCGTATGCAGACGACATAGTTGTGATAGCAAAAAGTGAAGAAGATATGAAAGGGGTAATAAAACTCTAAGGAAATACTTAAAAGAGAAAAATTTAGAGGCAAACGTGAGCAAAACAAAAATCATGGAATTTAAAAGGAAGAAAGGGAGAAAGAAGAAAGTATCATGGCATTGGGGAGAGATTAAAAATAAAAATAGAGATTGCGGACAAATACAAGTATTTAGGATATGTACTAAAATAGGATAATGAGGATAGTGAACAAATAAGGGAATTGGAAAGAAAAGGAAATATGATAATTGTGTGGGGAATAGGGAAACGAATATTCGGAAAAGATTTTGAAAAAAGACTGTGGTTATTCGAGAGGATAGTCAAAGCAGTGATGATGTACGGAGCAGAGGTGTGGGGATGGAAGGAATGGGTGAAACTAGAAGGTATACAAGAAAAGTACTGGAAGTGGATATTGGGATTGGAAAGGGAAACACCAAGGTACATAGTACAAAAAGGAAGCAAAAATAGAAAAGATAAGAACCGAAACGGAAAGAAGAGCGGTGAGGTATGAGAAAAAGATGGAGAGGAGGAAAGATATAGAAATATTAATCGAATTTAAAAAAAATATATAGAGAAAGTGAAAGAACATTATTCTATGAATGGGGAGGTTATGCGAGAGAGGAGATAAAAGGATTGAGGAGAGAAGAAAAAGTATGAAAGCAGAGTTAGTGAGAAGAGAACAAGATACGCAAACTCAAGAGAGAAGATTGAGAATAAAAGAAGAAAAACATAATGAAAAGCATTGCGAGATTATTACAGAAGAGATACCACGTTATATAATAGGAAAGGAAGGACTGAAAGAGAAAAGAACAATTGCAAGATTTAGAGTGGGAAATGAAGAAAGAGAAAATAAATATTGGTGGAAGGACGAGGATAGATTGTGCAGACTGTGCGAAGATGGATGGGAGAATTTGAAGCACATGAAAGAATGATTCAATGAATTGAGAGTGGAAGGAAGAGATGAAAAGATATTGTTAGGGGATAATGGGGAAGGGATCGAATAGATGAGAGAAGTATTAGAGAGAAGACAATGGATGGCCGACAAGCAAAACATACTGTTTCCGAGAATCACCACTTTGGTTTCCGGATCTGATCATCCAGACCCTCCCGGACAATTAGGAGAAAATATATAACACAATTTCACAAAACACTAATATAGGGCACACAACAAATATTCTACAAATTAATGTTGAGGGGTTGAGTAAGGACAAATCAAATTCCTTATCTAATCTTTGTTTCAGGAATAGAGTCGATATTTTTTTTTTGTAGGTAATACACAGTGGAGATGAGACAAGTATACTCAATAAAGGTATAGTAAAAGGTTTTCAATTAGTAGACTTTATTGTTTTTATAGTTGTACTGGAGAGTGGGGTGGGTTTGAACGTTGTTCGTCAAACAAAAAAAATTATCGGAGGGCGCCAGGGGTTTTACCCAATATCGGTAGTTTGTCCCAGATGACTCCTATCTGAAAGGCGTTGCGATGAAAAAAAAAGAAAACAGCAAAATCACTTGATTCTCAAAATAATCAATATAATAAGGTAAAATATCTCAAAAATAAATCCAAAAGCAGTAATGAATTAAAATTAAGAGAATCGCTAGTATTGTTAGTAATATTGATAAACCGTAAATAAATTTAATTTAATATTATACTATAATAAATAAATCGTTTCTTTTTTTTAGTACTACACAATTAATCCGACAAAACCGTATTAACCACAAAAAGATAAATAAATTGGCCGACCGTTTCATAAGCAGGTCGCTTGTCCACTCATGAAATTTAAAACTTGGACACCACAATTTCTGTAAACAAAAGTTTGCACATTGTGAAGCGGGCTTAAGGGTATCATTTACAATTCTAACAGCAGGTAGTCTCAGCAGGGGTTATCTTATAGAAGGACTGTAGAATGAATCATTACACTAAGCACGTTTTAGAAAATAGGTAATTTACGTTGCTTACTTAATTTTTTCTTTAAAGAATATATTTGAAGGTATCGCTAATTAAACACCATAGCTCGATTAATTATCGAATCAAAATTTTGTTTAGGAAATGTTTACAAAATAAAATTAGAAATAATTTTGATTTAAAAAACGTCTACAAGCAATAACTTTTAAATTAAATCAAAAACTAAACATGGTTATTTGGGTTGACTGATTATTACTTATTTTTAAATAAATCTAACCTACTAATTATTGTAAGTTATTAAAAAAAATCATTAAACTCTCTATTCATAATATTTAGTCCTTACAAAATGTATATTTTATGACGTTTCATTTTTTCTGTAGTTAATATAAAAAGTGAAAATAAAAACTAAGGCAATTCTTATTGTCAACGTATATATTTAGTTTTTGACAAGAATTTATTACATAATTATAATTAAGATACCAAGTTATAGTTTAAAATTAAAAATCAATAATGGGTGTGACCTCCATTATTATTGATACATTCTTGGAGGCGTCTGCTCATTGACGCTATCAAGGTATCAATATAATTAATATTAATCGTTTCCCATGCGGTATCAATGGCTGCAATTAGTGCATTACGGTTTACTGGTATAAAATTTGGCCCTTGTTGTCTTCGGATAACAGCAAGTATTCGAGCCCAAACATTTTCGATAATGTTAAAATCTGGGCTTTTGCTGGCCAGGGTAACAGCTCCAAGTTATTTTCCACATCCAAAATACTTCCCAGCAATTATTTCTAATGGCAAAATGTTCTTCCCAGATTTATCCGACAATGTCGCAGAAACTATTTTAAGAGATAAACACTGAGCTGAATTATGTTCACCGTGTAAAAACTTGCTACAATATCACCGGAAATAAACATTTTTTTCTTTTTGTACAATTCTGAACGTCCGTTATCAAAAACGCGTAACGTCCGAGAACCCGCAAAATTTAAAAACACACATAAGCGTCCTAAACCAAAATATGCGCAAATGAAATTCAAATGTGAAATAATATTTAAATAAAAAAAAATTTGATCGGCACGCCACTCCTTACTATTTTCAAATAAAACGAAATCTATAAGAAACACAATCAACTACTTTACGAACATTGAAAGAGAAGACACCATCAAACCTAGAAGTCAAAATTTGATAACCGCATTTGCACCAAACTATCGACAATAACATCTCATACCGTAAGAACAACAAATTAAGTCAAAAAGTATTTTTTGATTCCTATAAACAAAATTTAATTTTAAAATGTTACAATATGATCCAAAAGACATCAAAACATTTTACTCCGGTCGATGGCAAAGAAATCAGCATTGGTCTTCGCTATTACAAATTGGACTTCAAATTCCGTTTCTAAAATCTTTAGGAAAACTAAGTTCGAATTTTCAAAAAGCTAATTCGATAGATAATCTCTCAATTCTATTCTTAGATGAATACCACGGGTTTGTGATAATTATTTTAGGTTTGTAGGTGTGTGTAACAAAAAAATCAACCCCACGTGATTTTCGAATGGATTGTGTATCATATTGGTCGACTGAAACAAACAAATTATACAAATCATATCTACATAATCCAATTTTTAAGTGTAATTTATAAGGTTTTTGAAAGATTGATTTTTCAAGGAATTAATCCATTAATTGAAAAGAAATTAACAATTGAACAAGCAGGATTTCAATCCGGTAGAAGTTGTTGTGATGAAGTATTGGCATATTAACAACACATAACGAAGCTGAATATCAGAAGAAACTTAAAACTGAAATTATCTTTGCTACTAATTGGTAGTTCGGAATTAGTTTTTTGCGTCAGCTTAACAAACTTGACGTCCTTAATCATAAATTGACATCCTCGATGATCATTTTTGGAGCTTCATACCAATGCGTTACCTCCGACAACGGGTTAGTTCATAACATCTAACCGTAACAACCTGCGCCACAATCCATCCGGCTTGCGATGGAACAGCTGAATCAGCTAGTGACCAACTTTGGGTACCAAGCAGCACAAACCAATGCACCCCTCTCCAAATTGACGGCAAGGTACGGCGGTGGTGATGAAGTGCAAGACAGGTATATAAGAATTGCAAACGCATCAGCGAGCAGACCGCCTTTAAAGGACTGCCAATACTCTTAGAAATGGAGGTACCACAAAGCCTTCAGGCCTACCAAAATCGTAAAGGACATCCTCGCAACAAAGCAAGCAAAAACCTCCTCGCGAAACTGCAAAACGATCGCCAGATGCTATTACAACTACAACTGGACACCGTATACGGGCTTCTACATCAACGGGTTCGAAAGAAGCTCATGAGGTAACAGTTCAATACCTTTGAGTCTCTGATAAACCAGTTCAGGAAGTTTGAAGAAGAGTCCACGGCACCAGCACCCAAAATAAAACGCCACCCAGAAGAAAGTACAACTTCTGCAAAAACCTGGGCCATACGGCAGAAGAGTGCCGGAAGACAAAAAAGGCCGAGATGGCAAACTTGCCATCTGCCTCTGTCACAAATTGATTACTTCGGATGTTAAAACTCACGGGTTATTAAAAGTTAGTGCCCAAAGGGTAATGAGGAAAAAACAGCATTAGTCTATCTGACTTTCTACTTAGCAGAAAAGAAAAATGTTCTTACTAATGCCAGTCAGCACCGGACGTGTCCCATACTACACATCAACGTGGGCACAGATAAGGGCTGGGCATACGTAGACAGGGATCCTGCCAATACATTGCGGGACACACCCTCTATAAATCGCTGAAACGCCAAGGGGTGCAATTTTGACGTCACCCTATCAATCTAGTTGTGGTGGACCAATAGGCCACAAAACATCCTAACCACGCGGGTCGAGATAGGGCTCAAAGGAAGAACAATTTCAATGAAATTCATAATCCTAATCGAAGACGCTGGCTTCATTCTGTTACCCTCACGAAGATGGCGGTTTAGAGACCAACCCTAAATCAAATTCCCGTTCTATTCGGAAGAAACGCTTAGGACACGCTGGAAACTATGCCGGTACAGGAACGTCCTCTCTAATATGGCGCGGCCTACGACTCGGTAGCACCCAGCTACCCTCGCTCCAGGACCGGCAAATGAACGCCCTGTACGGTCTTGACGAGGAGGGGTCCTCCTGGAAGATGAGAATATCTACTCGTTCGAGAACCAGTACCACGCTTTCGCCACCAGCATCGAAGACATCACGCCAGGATCGAAACTCTTTTCCCAGTTGTTTAATTGTTGCATTGAGCCATTGTTGTATTTACATAATTAGTACTAAAGAATTGCCAATATGAAATGAAATGAAACTTTTTGGATTGAGTCCGAAAAGACTCATTTTAGGGACTCAAATGAATCCCTAAAACAGCTATTTTTGGGAGCGTATACAAAAAAGTAATTAATTTACTTGATACAGCGAATTAGGTAAAATCTATAGATTATAAAGCCCGAGCAGGTGTTACTTTTGAAAGAAACTAATGATATCGTTGTTAATTAAATAAATGTCGCAACATAACGACTATTTAAGCACTAAGAACTTTTATGACGGAAATATTTTTAACGTCGAGTAATTTTTCTCGGTTACAACTAAAATGCTTATAAAAGCGTTAGTTACCTTGTTGTAGGAAATTGACTTATGTCGTTCTTGAACATTAAATTTCTTTTAAAATTTAAAATAATTTCTTTTTAAATAAATGCGTTAGATAAGAGCGGAATTAAGCAAATAAAGTCAAGATATTAACTTAATAGTTTAAGTTGAGAACATTCATTTTGTACGAAATTTCAAGCCTACAAGTTTACTACCTGATAACTCGCGAAAGGGTTGTTGTAATTTCATTTAGAACGTGCTAACGAAACTGCTCAGCTTTAAAATTAATTTAAAAATTACTTCTATTGAAGGAAGGCTTACAAATTATTATTGCGGGAACAATAACAGAATTAAAAACTTTTACAATAATTTAGTGTAATAGAGTATATTGAACACTAGACAGGATTAGTAGTCTTTATAGTTATCGAAATTAAAGACAGTAAAGCTGAGATTAAGAGATGCAATTTTATGTATGATATATCTTTAGTTCACTGGGGATGTGAACGGTTAACAATTAGCATATTAACTTCGCCAATGTCCTGACAGATAGCCAAACGATGTTCAAATTCACTTCGAACATTCCGAATCATCGTGTTGCGTGTGTAATTCTTGCCTTTAAGTCGTCGAGATTGTTAGGTTTTGTTATGTATAATTTGTTTTTTAAATGTCCCTATAAAAAATAATCGCAGGGTGTCAAGTCCGGTGAACGCGCGGGCCATTCCAGAGGCCCTCGTCGCCCAATCCAATGATCGACAAAAGTATCGTCGAAAAAGTTACGTGCTAGTCTAGGATAGTGAGGTGGCGCTCCATCTTGCTGGTATCATAAGGAATGATGTGACAAGTCTGGATCATTTGGATGTGGGTATAATTGCGCTAGTGTGGGAACTAACTCGTCTCTCAAAAACTTTAAATACATTTCTCCTGTTAAATTATCCTCAAAGAAATAGAGACCCAAAATTCTGTCTTCCACTATTCTGACTCAAACATTAATTTTTGGGGGTGCTGCGTATAATGTTGTCGCATCCAGTGGAGATTTACAGGAGCCCTGTATCGCAAATTTTAAATACTTAATCACTGATCTCTGACTTATTCCATTTTTTAAAGTTTGTTCTATGTGGATTTTCTGGCAAGGCAATTAACGTATCAAGCCTAGTATCAACAGAAACTTTTGGGCGCTCAGTTTTGGACCGATCTCTAACATTTTCTTCTTCTGATAACTTATTTTGTAATTTACTGACTGCCGATTGAGTGATAGTTTTGCTAGGATACTTGTTATTAAATAAAGTGCCGACTTCCGTCTGAGAGCGGCTTTTATCACCATAACCGAGCATAATCAAAATTTCAATCTTTTCTTTTTCAGTTAACCGGGCCATTTTGTATAACTTGATAGATCTAAGGTAGTATGGCAGTTCGTTCAAATTTTGACTGACAAAACTGATTCATATTAAAGCAGTACCACAATAGTGCAATAAGCAAAAGCAAAAACTCCACAAAAAAGTATACAGAACAAAACCTGAAACTTCAACGACTTAAAGACAAGAATTCACACAAAATTTTTACACAACAGATGTTCAAAATTTGAACATCGTTTGTCTATCTGTTAGGTTGAGCATCTTCTTCACTACATGATTTATTTGTATTATTTGTGTAAGGTTTTCAGAATTCTATTGTTTTCGTTGATTACCTATTAACAAAAATTCAAACACAAATAGTTAGTGTTATTTATTTATTTATTCGTATGGTACATTTTAAATATTGTATTGTGATGTAAGTGTTATGTATGGTCCCCAGAAGATCAGTATAAACCTGTATAGTATGGTGACGAAACCGTGTGTAATTGTGGATTGGTTCGTCTTGGCAAAGCTTTTGCTTAAAGGTTTAGGAAAACCACTAAATCCTAAACACGATAACCCTTACCCTCCTTAGTATTCTAATGTAATAATATTAATTAAGTGTGTAAACATTATAGAAGGTAAATAAGAACATAAAATATAACAGCATAGCCAATGCATGACGATATATAATGGACCGGTTCAAGTGCCAGTCACGACAATGACGAAAAAAAATAGCAATACAAAATAATGGAAAAACAGATAATCAGGACAAGAATACAAAATATTGCTGAACTTCAAATGTCCTTCAGATTTGTAAGCCATAATATAGCTTCATCTGTTAAATTATGAATGTTTGGAAACACTCCTTTAAACTTCGATAATTGACAATCCTCTACAATATGTATAACGGTCTCCGGTTTATTTCCATAGTCACAATTTGGATTAGAAATCGCACCCCATTTAAACAACATAGAGTTGTATTTTGAATGGCCTATTCTTATGCGATTTACTTTTTTGATCAAAGCCCGGGACTTCTATTGTGGGATCATTAGTGTTGAAAAGTATTCAAAGCTTTTTGTTTCTTGTTCTAATTGCCCAATTTTAGAAACAATTACATTGCTAAATAGAAGATGAAAAGATCTTTCCAAAATGTAACTTTTAACTTTTAACCGTTAAAAATTTTCATATTGTTCTCCGTTGCACCACCACTGGCTGGAATAGAATTGTATCATTTGTACGATTAGGTGCTGATTTGTGTAATGCTTTCAGGAAACTGTTGTTTGCGTCGATTTATTAATAGAAAATGTAACCAGAAATTATTAGTGTATAAAAAATATAAAAAGGTTCTAATCGACCGATGTTGAAGATGTTTACATTGCTGCATAGAGGATCAAATGGTCTTTCCGAAAATATAACTTTTGACCCCTATTGCCATTTTAAATTTTCAAGTTGCCCCCTGTTGCGCCGCCACTGGTGGAGATAGAAAGGGTTGATTTATACCAAAAGATGGAAATTTGAAAATAAAAATTGACCTGTCCGAGAAAAATTGCATAAAAATAATCATAACAATTTAATGAATTTTATTCTATACTTTACATTCACACTGTATAATAAAATAAAAAGCTTGACAAGTTTTTCTTTTTTATATGAATCTTCCCTGGGAGGAGGTAAAATAAAATACTACATTTATAATTTATTGTATTTGCTGATGTTTCACTTTATTTGTTTATCAAGACTTCACTATCTTTTAGGCTAGATCTTTGAATATATTCAATGGCTAGATGAAACTTGTCAAGTAAACATAGTGAACTGAGAGAAATTGAACTCATTTTTAAAAACATTTATACAGAAAAAATCAATTACTTCAACTTACTAACTTATTTATATTAGTAGTACTCAATTTCTATTTTCTAATACAAAACCAAACTTAAAACAAATAAAATATTTTAAAATTGTAGCACGACAAACCCTAAATTAAGTTATTGTTTAACAAAAGTTTTTCAAATCAATTTATATAATAAAAAAACATTCATACACCACTTGCTAAATAAATGCAATTAGGACATTTCCATAAATTAGTGTAATTTTCATTAGCATGGTAATTTAATAGTATAGCCAATAATAAAACTACAAATCGTACAATACGTTGCAATACGCAGTCATTAATCTAGCTTTTAGATGAATTATTATTTAGTTTATTGATTTTAATGCTTTGAAACATTGAAGAATATAAGTAACTCGTTCAATTACTTTTACTTAACTGACAAATTACTTTATAAATTTTAAACTCGTAATGTACGACCACAGCAGGTGCATTAACAACATAAAAGACATAAACAGTGTATATTAATGGGGTTCTAATTAAAACGCCAGCTTCATTCGCAGTTTAAAGCTATAAATTATAAAGTAGGTTTATATTAGGAATGGTAAATTCGAAGAGTAATAATAAACGCATTAATTAAAATTTTAGTATTTCAAAAAATTAATTTCATAAAGTACAGCTTATCAAAATATATTTTTTATCGGTTATACTGTTGTGTAAGGTTGTGGTTTCTTTAGAAGAACAGTCGATTTACACTATTGTATGAATAGAAATGACGTTAAAATACACGTTCTTTAGCACTGTGGCTTTTTTTAAACACATTATTGTTGCACATGTGCATTTTACTAATTTCGTTGAAGAATGTGTATTTACAAATGAAATAGATCTGACTTATTTTCACCAAAGAACAGTTTCGTTTCGGTTTTAGTGGCAGTAACAACACGGTTATAAAAGGTGTTGGCCTATACATTTTCAATCAAGACATGTCGTGTAGTTAGGAAAGCACAAAATAAAACTAACGAGATTGTATAAACAAAAAAAAACATAAAGTTCTCACATTAGGCGCATAAAACCTTCAACCATTTAATCACCTTTTTTATTTTCGTGCCTATCGCAGTTCTTAACTTTTAGTACTTTTTCTACTCGAAAAACCACTTTAGTAGAACTTCAAAAATACCTAGCGAATGTTGAAATTAGTATCAATAAATAATGGGACCGTACAAATTTAAGAATATTATATGAAACTTATAGTTACTGCGTATGTAATGCTTGTTTTTCTGTTTTAAAGTTTAAAGTATTTATTTGCTACTTTTTTATTGTAACATTACTCATTAACCGTATAAAAGTATGATATATATTTTTTTAAAATAGCGATTCGAAATGTCCAAGGTGAATTAAAATTCTGTTTTTAAGATCCAAAGGAGTTAAAATAAACACTGCAAATTTTACAAATATACCTACCCAAAACATTAAATTGCAATGCGAGACATAATACTATATCAAGCACGCCAAATACATACTTTTTTAAATCGTCCCACCACCAAACTTACAAGGTGATTTTAATAGATAAAAAATATTTAAATTTATGCAAAGATTAATAGTTTGAGAGAATCACTGAACACCTTGGTGATCTTAAAATTTTAACGGATTGTTAACACCCGGTTGCTACGACAACCTTTTGCAACAATTACCCCCATAACAGTAAACATTACTATCCGACAAACAAATTAGAATTCAAAGGTCAACATTATATATATCGACTATGTAACTGTTTTACATACCTGTCGGCAAAGTTGCTTACATTTACGTACGTGAACGCTTTCACGAGTCGACACTAGATGTCAAAATCTCCAAAAGACAAACTTATCGTTTGCTATATGTACAACTTGTACTTACCGATTCAAATTTTTATATTGCCACGTTAGTTGGTATAATATATTGAAGAATATATGTAACTTTACATACTGTCGCAAAGTTCTTACATTTACGTACGTAAACCTTTCACGACCACACTAGATGTCCAAAAACTTATCGTTTATATATATATATATATAATCAAATCCCTTTTTACCTATAGGGTAAGGGTACAATGAAACTAAATTATAATTCATATTTACAATAAAATTCTAAAAAATTAGGTTAACTCTTTATAAATAATTTCCATTCTGTTTGTTCTGTGGTAGTTTTTTGCTTCAGTCCAGGTTTTCCTTTTTCTTTCAAGTTTTCCCTTTAACATTGTCCCAGTTTCTTTTGGTCTTCCTACTTTTGTTTCCATTGTGTTTTATTTCCCATATTCTTTTCACAGGTCTGTATCCAGTAATCTTTGTAGGTGTCCCCACCACCCTAATTGATTTTGTTCTATGTATTTTTCTATTGCTTCTATGTTAAGATCCGCTCTGATTTGTTCATTCATCATTCTATCTAGTTTCGTCACCCCTCTGGCTCTTCGCAAATATTTTATTTCTGATGTTATCTTGCTCTTTTGTTTACCCGTTAAGACCCACAACTTGCATCCATATGTCAGAATAGGTTTAAAAATCGATTTGTAAATTTTCATTTTTGTATGTGTTGACACCTCTTTCTTATTTATGAGTCACACTTTGAAAATGCATAGTATGCTCTGTTTGCTTTAGTTATTCTGTTATTTAATTCTATATCCTGTCCTCCTGTTTGTTCTGTTAATCCCAAAATGAAAATTATCCACTTGTTCTATTAATTCACCCTCTACTCTATATATATATTTGTTCTGCTTCTTCTGATATAACCATTACTTTACTCTTACATTGATTTAATTTCATCCCCTTTTCCTGTAAAACTGTGTTCCATATATTTAAGTTAATCTGTAAGTCTTTTTCACTTCCAGCCATAATTGCGATATCGTCTGCAAAAGCGCATTCAGAGATATTAACTGTTTCCAATTTTCGATACCCTAAAAACATTGGTCGGACTATTGCTTGGGTCTTTTAATCAACTCATCCATAAACGTTATGAAAACCCCTTCTTCCGTAACAAATTCTTCCGATATCATGTTATTACTTATTACGCAATTTCTCGTTGTTTTGACATTTGATTATTCTGATTAATTTTGTGTCTACTTTCTTTTTGTTTAGTGTTTCCCATATTTCCGCTCTCGGCACTTTGTCAAAAGCTTTCTTCATATCAAGAAACGCTATATACATTTTCCTTTTTCTTGCCAATAATCTGTTTGTAATTTCTTTTATTGTGAAGACATGGTCCAGAGTACATCTATTTTTCCGAAATCCGCTTTGGGTTTGAGACAAGGTGGGTTCAATTTGTTTTCTTAGTCGATTCTTTATTATTTTCTCAAATAACTTTACTGCCGTATTTAGTAGGGTTATTCCTCTGTAATTCCTGCAATCTTTAGTGTTGTCTTTTTTGTTTAGTGGTACTATAAGTCCCATCTTTAGTACTAGTAGGATTCCTTCATTTCCCAGATTTTTAAACATTTCTGTTGTAATTTTGTCTTTCCCTGGCGCTTTACCTGCTTTAGTTTTTTTATACAATAGTTCTTTTTTGTTATTTATTTCATTTAATTCTATTTGTTTTCCTTGTTGTGTATCCTGATAAGTACTTCTTTGTTGCTCAATCGCTTCATTGGTAAGTAAACTGTGGAAGTATTGTCTCCATCGGTCTATTATTTCCGATTCTTTGGTATATTTCCCTGCTTTTTGCATTAGAATTACCCCTTTTTTGTCGTTTCTCAGGTTTTAAGACTTAAGAACAACTCTATGATGTGAACTGACTTTTTAGTATTCCCAAACTTCCCATGTTTTGTTTTGATTGTTTAACTAAATTTTTACTTTTATTCCTTGTTCTTTGTAATATTTATAACTTTTTTCGGTTTTTCTCTTAAGTACGTTGACCATCTAATTTTTTATTCTTAACTTCTTGTTTAATTTCTTCTGTCCACCAAGCTGTTGACATCTTTTGTTTATTCCGTGTAGTTACTCCGCATACCTCACGAGCTGTTCCAATGACAACCTTCTTAAAAACATTCCACATTTCTTCTATATGTGCACTCTTTATTATTTCTCTCATTTTTACTAATTTTGAATTTATTTCTTGTTCATACTTGACTGCTATTGCTTTATCTTGAAGTTTATAAGATTTTATCACTTCGGGTACTTTTTCTTTTCATCTGTTATTTTACTTTTGTTTTTTTCTTTTCCGTCCTTATTTCTGCTACAACTAGAAAATGATCACTGTGTATTTCATGGCTTCTTTTGACTCTGACATCCTGTATTGACCTTCTGTTTTCTCGTTCTACCAGTATATAATCAATAATTGACTTTTCACCTCTACTTGCTTGCACTCTTGTAAATCGGTGTATGTCTTTGTGTTTGAAGAAAGTGTTTGTTACTATTAAATCATGTGTTAAACAAAAATTCAATAGTCTTTTGCCATTGTTGTTTCTTTTCTTTTCTCCGTATTGTCCTATTGGTGTCATGTATGACTGGTCCCTTGTACCGACTCTCCCATTAAAATCTCCAGCTATATAAATTATACCTTTTGTTGTTTCTATTACTTCGTTTAAATCATTCCAAAACTTACCTTACTTTACTTATATACTGCTATTACTGTTTTCGTACTTTTATTATTTTTACACTCTACGGTCATTATTCTTTCCGATACTGCTATCCACCTACTTACTGTTTTTTGATGTCTCTGTGTATTATACATCCTACTCCTGCTTTTGCTTTCTCCTTTTCGCATATGCCACTCCATATTAGTAAGTGCCCATTGATCAATTCTTCCTCTCCTTTACCTTTTTCTTTGTTTCTGCTACAACCATTATTTCTACTTTCGATTTTCAAATTCTTAGCTTAACTCTATTTCTTTGCCAGTTAGACTTCTGTATTCCATTCCTGTTCGATTGGTGTGGTTTTCTTTTAAACATGTTAGTTTTTCTCTGTCTTTTGATTTGTTGATTCTGTGTTCATATCTTTTTCCATTTATCGTTAAGCTTTTATAACCTATTTTTACCGTATTTCCCTTCTCCTTTTCTTCTCTTGCCATTTTCTAATTTCCGCCTGAATTTTTGTTCCTTTTCGTTAAATTACTGTCTATAAATATGGGGTTTCTTCCTAATTTGTATTTATTTTTAAGAACCGTAATTTTGTCTTCAAATAAATTCATCTTTGCTTCCACTATACTCTTTTCCCCTTTTTTTCCTATGTGCGATGCCTTTCTACTTTAACCTTTACACCAATGTGTGTTTCCAGTACTTGTTCTACTTGCTGTTTAGCCCTTCTTCTTTCAATTCGATATTTTTAATAATTATATTATCCTTTCTGGTCTCTCTTTCTTGTTTCTGTAAATTGTCTTCAATTTCTAAAATTCGCTCCTGTAACATTTTCTCTCCGTATCCAATTGTTTTTTTTATTTTTCATATCTTATTTTATATCTATTACTTCTTCCCGTAATTTAGTAATTTCATTTTTGAATTCTTCTCTCATCTCCTTAACATCGTTTCTGAGCTCTCTAATCGCCGCTATTACGTTTCCATATTTGTTTGATTTTCGGTTGTGTTTTGTTTTGTTGGTGAACGTTGTGTTACTTTGCTCTTTTGAAAATTTCTTGTAATCTTTCCTCCCAAGTTGTTTTTCTGTTTAGTTTTCCGTTCTTTTTCTCTTCAAAAATTCTTCAATTGAACCAGTACTATATACTTTGTTTCTATAATTTTTATTATTCATTAATTATTTTTCCCTATTTCTAGGCAACCAAACTTTCTCTCACACGTATTATAATTAATTAAGTCAACAAAAATTTTTCCACGTTTATTTCTTTTATCCTACAAATTCAGTTTTTGATATTAATTCCATTAGTTTACTTGCCTGTTATGTATTTTATTTTTGTATTATATTGTTTTAAATTTCGTTTGTTCTTTGGTTTAATAAAATTATTTAACCAGCGTGGCAAGAGCGTATGAACGCTTTCATTACCGACACGTCAACCTCCAACATTTTATTTGCAACAAAAATGCCGACCTCCATTAGTTACGCAAGATTGACACAATATAACGTTTCTGGATTCTGCCAAATTTGTCGAGTCAATTGGTAACTCGTTGTTGGAATTCCTCTACAGTCGTTATAGGGGTGTCACTTGTTTTATGTGCCCCACAGGAAGAAATCGTTTTGTTTTAATAACCCTGTATAATCATTTTAATCTAATTTTGAAAGTGAATTGGTTCTAACCCAAATGAATCGCTTTATAGTTGGACATGCATGTTGAATGGTTGCCAGAATTGACCACAACGGCAAACTTATGTTGGGTCGGTATCTGTAGGTTATCCGCCTTTTGCCATCATCTGGCTATAAGTTAATTTTTGTTATATTTAAGATTGATTGGCAACTATCTCTAAAGCCGCATGATATTCACTATTTGACGCTTGCTCTCTGGTCAAATGTCAAAACAAATGTTAGACACAAGAAAACTGATTTATCCTTAATGTTGCCAATGTGTTATAAATGAATATAATGCGATGGTTTGAGCAAATGTGCATATAAAAAAATAGTCAGCTAGGTCCGTTCTAATGAAATAAAAGATTTGATTACAAACACATTAAATTGAATCAAACATACAAAACAAAAAAATTATTTTACAATAACAATTTAATTCTAAATTTAATATCGCAAAATATAATTCGTAAATTTTTACAACTAACCTTTGTCTTAATTGTTGTCAAAATTTTATTTGATGATGACAATTTTTAGGTGGTACCACGTAGTCAATTTATTTATAACATAATTTCTTTTATTAAATGTTCATAATAATTTGTCATTTCAAAACAATAATATTTAATTTTTTAAACTGTCCCCTTTCTCTGTTTGAAAACACACACGTTTATGTTTTTGTAGTTTTAAATTTTATAATTGATTTTCCGATTACATCGTTATATTTCGAATTTAGCCAACGACTCACATTACCGGAATTATTAAATTTCTTAAGATTACATTTTTCTTCTTTTACTTCTCAACGACGACTCTCCGATTTTAGTTCTTGTTCCCCAACTTTATTTGTCGTGCATCTGTACTTGAATAAAATGTTCCAGTCCAATCTGTTACCGTTTATAGAGTTCACTTTTGCTTATTAATGTTTTTTACACACACGTGTTAATAATTCATATCTCGTTCTTGCGCCATAAAGAGCCGACACTAAACTTGCACATTTAATCACGTACGCAAACTTTTCGTCTCTACATTTACTTTATCCAACGGAAATGAATTCATAAACAATAATCTATTTTACATCTTATCTTAATTTATACGTCTACAAACCTTTTATTGTAACATTTTGTTTACATGAAATATTTTTATACTTTTTTTAATATAAATCAAGGCGGTTTTCAGAAATGTAACTCAATTTTATACCCTAAAATTTGCTTCCAATTTGAATAGACCTTTACTACAAACCTTAATCATTTTTCGCTTAGGTTATAAATGGCAATATGTCTTAAAGTGCTCGGTTAACATATTAAACCCTTATATGGCGTGATGAGTAAAGAAGCGCAATTAAAATTTATAATAATGTACAGGTGTTCCATTTCAAAAAAACATAACTTTGCGCTACCTTCAAGTAATGAAACACACTATATAATTGTAAATAATTTTAAAGCATGTAGCTTAAGTATACCTAAAATGTATCTAAATAAATTTTTGATATTTTTATAATAATGTATATATCGAGCTTCCTCACACTAATGCCGCACCCTGTATGTGCATTTATAATTTTATTTTAATTACCGTGACTATCATTTATTTAGATGTCAAATATAGTGGGTGGCCCACTGAAAACGGAACAGGCCGCTTTTTAGAACTATATTAGGAGGACACATCTTTCGAAGATCCTAAATATCAACAGGGCGTCCCCGGCAGCTCCCACGTCAAAAATCTTAAATGGCATGATGGGTCAACAGTTACCTCATATAAAAGTCCTTTTAATTTCCTATACAGATGTGCCCTATTTTCGAGGATAAAATATTGTCGAGAATGCCAATTGATGTTTACAAAGGACATTTGCCGTGACAAATGAACAGGGTGCCTTGGCCGCCCTAATCTCAAAAATCTCAATTTAGAATTTCATATGAGGTGCCACTTGACCCGCCTTGTGAATTGAGATTTTTGGGATGGCGGCTGCCGGGGACCCTGTTCATTTGTCAGGTAAAATTTATTGTTAATGAATGTCCATTGTAAACAAAACTGAAAGAACTTTCATATAAGGTACATGTCGACCCATCATGCCATATAATATTTTCAATATGAGGGCTGCCGGGGTAAACCCTGTTGATATTTCGGGGTCAACTTAGTCTTCGGAAGATGTCCCCCTCCAAACAAATATTGACATGTCCAAGGTTTTTAATTTAATAAGCAATCAGAATAATTTTTATTCTATGAGCTTATAGTATAATATGTACATGTCAAGACGTGAGTGGAGAGACGCCCAGAGGAGTCAGTCCGCTATTGTTGTATAAGATCTTTCGGCCACTTCTTCTTAGGACGTCTAGAGAACCTTCTTTGAGAGGTGTCACAAGTTCGTTGGGGTGCAGTTCCAAATAGTTTGATGCTTTACATCATATTGATTAATTTGCTCTCTTACATAGGAAATACCAAGGTCCGTATAAAGAGTTTTGTTAGTCACATACTATGGAGCGTCTGTCATACAGCGAAGGGTTTTTGACTAGAAGCGCTGAATAATATTAACGGTAGAGTTACTTGCACAGCCCCATAACTGGCAACCGTAGGTTTAGATCGGTCGTATTATGCACTTGTAGATTAGTATTTTGTTGGTTAGCGATAACGGAGAGTTTCGTCCGATGGGCCAATACATTTTCTTTAACTTTAAGTCCATTTCTTTGCGTTTTTGGCAATGTGGGGTTTCCATGTCAATCTACTGTCAAGGTGTAGACCCAAGTATTTGACTTGTTTGGATTGGGGAATAAAAATGTTAAGGAGAGTGACAGGTGGGCAAACTTGGTGCTTAGGATGTGTCTCAATATACGACTTGGTCGTGTGGACTTGGACTTGTGACCTTTACTTGTGAACTTGTCGCCTCGCAAATTTGAATTGAGACAACTGCGTATTTGGCGGCGAACAAAAATGGTGTCCTAAAAGTCAGCAAGTGAAGATCGTGAGACCGAATGTTCGAGTACTTGTGAACTTGCTGATTTGGACTTGAACACTTTGCTATTGAGACCGCGCGTGTGACGTCATATCCGTACTTTTTTCAAGGCCAAGTACGCAAATCCACATAAAATCTCGTATTGAGACACGCCTTTAGTCGTAAAGATAATGTGTGATGATTTGCTTTCATTCACTTTCATTCTCCACTTAGTTATCCACAGTTCTATTTCATTTATGTAAGTTTGTAAAGAAGCGGATGCTGCTACCGGGTCTTCATTACACGTGAGTATAATTGTGTCATCAGCAAATGTACCAATTTCAGTTTGTTCTGTTGTAGGCAGGTCTGATGTATATAAGAGGTATAACAGAGGCCCTAGTATACTTCCCTGTGGTATACCAGCATGGATATCTTTAATTTGGGACACTTCCTTACAAAAGCTTTGTTTGGAAAGTTCTGTGAGTAAGATACGAGCGTAGGAGTAGATAGTACTCTTGGGGCAACATTTTTTAAATTTAAGGAGGAGTCCTGTATGCCACACTCTGTCAAAGGCTTGTCGTAAATCCAAGAAGACAGCAGTACAATACTTTTAGTTTGAAATGCTGTTTGAATTATGTTCGTTAAACGATGACATTGCTGGATTGTTGAATGCTTCTGCCTAAAGCCAAATTGGTGTTTAGGCAGCATTGTCTCTTGCAGCGTATTTTCGTTGATACGTCGTAATATTAATTTTTAAGCAACTTTGACACCAATGAAAGAAGACTGATAGGACGATAGGAAGTTATCTCGTTGGGAGGCTTACTGGGTTTAGGGATAAGAATTATTTCCGCAATTTTTAATTGCAGGGGCCAGTATGTAAGGCTAAGGATTCTGTTAAAGAGGATTTGTAAGAAATGAATTCCACGTTCAGATAATTTTTTAGAACAGTTGCCGTTATGAGGTCGTGGCCCGGAGCTTTTTTTTTTAACCATTTAATCTCTTTTTCAATTTCTTGAAAACGAATTTTACGCATCTGTGGTGACGTTGAAGTGGAGATTGTAGTTCTTTTTCAACTTGTACATCTATTGTTTTAGAGTTTGGTTGGAAAACACCTTCTAGGAAATTTGCAAATGCTTCTACTTTTTCTTTGTCCGATCGTAGCCATAAAGTTCCTTGAGCACGTATTGGAAATTTGAGTTTGTGGTTTTTTAATGCCTTTGGTGGCTTTCCATTTCAAATTGTCGGTTACAGTTAGAGTTCGCAAGTATGTTTGGAATGACTCATTCCGAACAGCTTTTAATTTATTTCGGAGTTTGTTGTTAAATTGATTGAATCTTCTTCTATCGTCGATGTTATGTGTGTGGTGCCACTGCGCCCTTGCTCTTCTTTTTTCCAGAACTTCGTTAGGAATATTGGGATTGTGAATTTTAATGTTAGTTGTTTGGAGTGTGGCAGTCCAACCTGCATTCTGAACTGTGGCTATGAAATGTTGTGTAGCATATTCTAGCTCTTCTGTAGTTTTCAGTTTAAGAATATTATTTAGACGTTGCTCAATGTAAGCAGTGAAGGTATCCCAATCGGTTTGGTTTGGTGTTGTGTAAATGATGGTTGTGCTAATTGTGGCTATAATCCGAGAATGATCAGACATGAGATCGTAGTTTGAAATGACGTCAATGTAATTTGATGAAACTCCTTTGGTGATAAAGAAATCCAAGAAATCTGGAATTTTGCCTGTATCAGTTAGCCAATAGGTAGGGCTTCCACTAGATACGAAATTGTAATGGTTATCTGTAATAAGTTTAAGGAATGTTTTGCCTTTTGATGTAGTTAAACGGGATCCCCAGTGGGTGTGTTTGGCGTTGAAATCACCACCTACCAAGAATTTTTGGCCTAGTGTGTCAAAAAATGGTTGTAGCACTTGGTAAGTCAAGTTGTGCTTGGAAGGACAGTAAATGGCCGAAATTAGTAATGGAGTTGCGGGTTGTCGTAGCTTGTAGAAATTCTGTTTTATACCCTGGTTGTTCCGAGTGAGTAATAGAATTGCGAATAACGTTTCTGGATTCTGCCCAATTTGTCGAGTCCAATTGGTAACTCGTTGTTGGAATTCCTCTACAGTCGTTATAGGGGTGTCACTTGTTTTATGTGCCCCCACAGGAAGAAATCGTTTTGTTTTAATAACCCTGTATAATCATTTTAATCTAATTTTGAAAGTGAATTGGTTCTAACCCAAATGAATCGCTTTATAGTTGGGCATGCATGTTGAATGGTTGCCAGAATTGACCACAACGGCAAACTTATGTTGGGTCGGTATCTGTAGGTTATCCGCCTTTTTGCCATCATCTGGCCATAAGTTAATTTTTTGTTATATTTAAGATTGATTGGCAACTATCTCTAAAGCCGCATGATATTCACTATTTGACGCTTGCTCTCTGGTCAAATGTCAAAACAAATGTTAGACACAAGAAAACTGATTTATCCTTAATGTTGCCAATGTGTTATAAATGAATATAATGCGATGGTTTGAACAAATTTGCATATAAAAAAATAGTCAGCTGGGTCCGTTCTAATGAAATAAAAGATTTGATTACGAACACATTAAATTGAATCAAACATACAATACACAAAAATTATTTTACAATAACAATTTAATTCTAAATTTAATATCGCAAAATATAATTCGTAAATTTTACAACTAACCTTTGTCTTAATTGTTGTCAAAATTTTATTTGATGATGACAATTTTTAGGTGGTACCACGTTGTCGATTTATTTATAACATAATTTCTTTTATTAAATGTTCATAATAATTTGTCATTTCAAATTTAAACTGTCCCCTTTTCTGTTTGAAGACACACTCGTTTATGTTTTTGTAGTTTTTAATTTTATAATTGATTTTCCGATTACATCGTTATATTTCGAATTTAGTCAACGACTCACATTACCGGAATTATTAAATTTCTTAAGATTACATCTTTCTTCTTTACTTCTCAACGACGACTCTCCGATTTTAGTTCTTGTTCCCCAACTTTATTTGTCGTGCATCTGTACTTGAATAAAATGTTCCAGTCCAATCTGTTACAGTTTCTTTATAGAGTTCACTTTGCTTATTAATGTTTTTTCACACACGTGTTAATAATTCATATCTCGTTCTTGCGCCATAAAGAGCCGACACTAAACTTGCACATTTAATCACGTACGCAAACTTTTCGTCTCTACATTTACTTTATCCAACGGAAATGAATTCATAAACAATAATCCTATTTTACATCTTATCTTAATTTATACGTCTACAAACCTTTTATTGTAACATTTTGTTTACATGAAATATTTTTATTACTTTTTTAATATAAATCAAGGCGGTTTTCAGAAATGTAACTCAATTTTATACCCTAAAATTTATTTCCAATTTGAATAGACCTTTACTACAAACCTTAATCATTTTTCGATTCAAAACATAAATATTGGAATATTACACGTGCTTAGGTTATAAATGGCAATATGTCTTAAAGTGCTCGCTTAACATATTAAACCCTTATATTGGCGTGATGAGTAAAGAAACGCAATTCAAATTTATAATAATGTACAGGTGTTCCATTTCAAAAAAACATAACTTTGCGCTACCTTCAATTAATGAAGCACACTATATAATTGTAAATAATTTTAAAGCATGTAGCTTAAGTATACCTAAAATCTATCTAAATAAATTTTTTGATATTTTTTATAATAATGTATATATCGAGCTTCCTCACACTAATGCTGCACCCTGTATGTGCATTTATAATTTTATTTTAATTACCGTGACTATCATTTATTTAGGTGTCAAATATACAGGGTGGCCCACTGAAAACGGAACAGGCCACTTTTTAGAGCTATATTAGGACACATCTTTCGAAGACCCTAAATATCAACAGGGCGTCCCCGGCAGCTCCCACGTTGAAAATCTTAAATGGCATGATGGGTCAACAGTTACCTCATATAAAAGTCCTTTTAATTTCCTATACAGATATGCCCTATTTTCGAGGATAAAATATGGTCGAGAATGCCAATTGATGTTTACAAAGGACATTTGCCGGACAAATGAACAGGGTGCCTTGGCCGCCTTAATCTAAAAAATCTCAATTTAGAATTTCATATGAGGTGCCACTTGACCCGCCTTGTGAATTGAGATTTTTGGGATGGGGCTGCCGGGGACCCTGTTCATTTGTCAGGGTAAAATTTATTGTTAATGAATGTCCCTTGTAAACAGAACTGAAAGAACTTTCATATAAGGTACATGTCGACCCATCATGCCATTTAAGATTTTCAATATGAGGGCTGCCGGGGTAAACCCTGTTGATATTTCGGGGTCAACTTAGTCTTCGAAAGATGTCCCCTCCAAACAAATATTGACATGTCCAAGGAATTTTAATTTAATAAGCAATCAGAATAATTTTTTATTCTATGAGCTTATAGTATAATATGTACATGTCAAGACGTGAGTGGAGAGACGCCCAGAGGAGTCAGTCCGCTATTGTTGTATAAGATCTTTCGGCCACTTCTTCTTAAGACGTCTAGGAGAACCTTCTTTGAGAGGTGTCACAAGTTCGTTGGGGTGCAGTTCCAAATAGTTTGATGCTTTACATCATATTGATTAATTTGCTCTCTTACATAGGAAATACCAAGGTCCGTATAAAGAGTTTTGTTAGTCACATACTATGGAGCGTCTGTCATACAGCGAAGGGTTTTTGACTAGAAGCGCTGAATAATATTAACGGTAGAGTTACTTACACAGCCCCATAACTGGCAACCGTAGGTTTAGATCGGTCGTATTATGCACTTGTAGATTAGTATTTTGTTGGTTAGCGATAACGGAGAGTTTCGTCCGATGGGCCAATACATTTTCTTTAACTTTAAGTCCATTTCTTTGCGTTTTTTGGCACTGTGGGGTTTCCATGTCAATCTACTGTCAAGGTGTAGACCCAAGTATTTGACTTGTTTGGATTGGGGAATAAAAATGTTAAGGAGAGTGACAGGTGGGCAAACTTGGTGCTTAGGATGTGTCTCAATATACGACTTGGTCTTGTGGACTTGGACTTGTGACCTTTACTTGTGAACTTGTCGCCTCGCAAATTTGAATTGAGACAACTGCGTATTTGGCGGCGAACAAAATGGTGTCCTAAAAGTCAGCAAGTGAAGATCATGAGACCAAATGTTCAAGTACTTGTGAACTTGCTGATTTGGACTTGAACACTTTGCTATTGAGACCGCGCGTGTGACGTCATATCCTTACTTTTTTCAAGGCCAAGTACGCAAATCCACATAAAATCTCGTATTGAGACACGCCTTTAGTCGTAAAGGTAATGTGTGATGATTTGCTTTCATTCACTTTCATTCTCCAATTTAGTTATCCACAGTTTTATTTCATTTATGTAAGTTTGTAAAGAAGCGGATGCTGCTACCGGTCTTCATTACACGTGGTATAATTGTGTCATCAGCAAATGTACCAATTTCAGTTTGTTCTGTTGTAGGCAGGTCTGATGTATATAAGAGGTATAACAGAGGCCCTAGTATACTTCCCTGTGGTATACCAGCATGGATATCTTTAATTTGGGACACTTCCTTACAAAGCTTTGTTTGGAAAGTTCTGTGAGTAAGATACGAGCGTAGGAGTAGATAGTACTCTTGGGGCAACATTTTTTTAAGTTTAAGGAGGAGTCCTGTATGCCACACTCTGTCAAAGGCTTGTCGTAAATCCAAGAAGACAGCAGTACAATACTTGTTAGTTTGAAATGCTGTTTGAATTATGTTCGTTAAACGATGACATTGCTGGATTGTTGAATGCTTCTGCCTAAAGCCAAATTGGTGTTTAGGCAGCATTGTCTCTTGCAGCGTATTTTCGTTGATACGTCGTAATATTAATTTTTTAAGCAACTTTGACACCAATGAAAGAAGACTGATAGGACGATAGGAAGTTATCTCGTTGGGAGGCTTACTGGGTTTAGGGATAAGAATTATTTCCGCAAATTTTAATTGCAGGGGCCAGTATGTAAGGCTAAGGATTCTGTTAAAGAGGATTTGTAAGAAATGAATTCCACGTTCAGATAATTTTTTAGAACAGTTGCCGTTATGAGGTCGTGGCCCGGAGCTTTTTGTTTTTAACCATTTAATCTCTTTTCAATTTCTTGAAAACGAATTTTACGCATCTGTGGTGACGTTGAAGTGGAGATTGTAGTTCTTTTCAACTTGTACATCTATTGTGTTAGAGTTTGGTTGGAAAACACCTTCTAGGAAATTTGCAAATGCTTCTACTTTTCTTTGTCCGATCGTAGCCATAAAGTTCCTTGAGCACGTATTGGAAATTTGAGTTTGTGGTTTTTAATGCCTTTGGTGGCTTTCCATATCAAATTGTCGGTTACAGTTAGAGTTCGCAAGTATGTTTGGAATGACTCATTCCGAACAGCTTTTAATTTATTTCGGAGTTTGTTGTTAAATTGATTGAATCTTCTTCTATCTTCGATGTTATGTGTGTGGTGCCACTGCGCCCTTGCTCTTCTTTTTCCAGAACTTCGTTAGGAATATTGGGATTATGAATTTTAATGTTAGTTGTTTGGAGTGTGGCAGTCCAACCTGCATTCTGAACTGTGGCTATGAAATGTTGTGTAGCATATTCTAGGTCTTCTGTAGTTTTCAGTTTAAGAATATTATTTAGACGTTGCTCAATGTAAGCAGTGAAGGTATCCCAATCGGTTTGGTTTGGTGTTGTGTAAATGATGGTTGTGCTAATTGTGGCTATAATCCGAGAATGATCAGACATGAGATCGTAGTTTGAAATGACGTCAATGTAATTTGATGAAACTCCTTTGGTGATAAAGAAATCCAAGAAATCTGAATTTTGCCTGTATCAGTTGGCCAATAGGTAGGGCTTCCAGTAGATACGAAATTGTAATGGTTATCTGTAATAAGTTTAAGGAATGTTTTGCCTTTTGATGTAGTTAAACGGGATCCCCAGTGGGTGTGTTTGGCGTTGAAATCACCACCTGCCAAGAATTTTTGGCCTAGTGTGTCAAAAAAATGGTTGTAGCACTTGGTAAGTCAAGTTGTGCTTGGAAGGACAGTAAATGGCCGAAATTAGTAATGGAGTTGCGAGTTGTCGTAGCTTGTAGAAATTCTGTTTTATACCCTGGTTGTTCCGAGTGAGTAATAGAATTGCGAATAATTATAGCCGAACCACCGTGTGCAGTACCGTCAGGATGTTCTGTGCGATAAACTAAGTAATATGGTATTTTATGTACGACCTGTTAGTAATATGAGTCTCGGAGACAAGCAGAATGTCTATATTGTTAAAATTCAGGAAATTTTTGATTTCAAGGTTTTTATGTTGCAAACCGTTGGCATTCTACAAAGCGGTTCTTAGAAATTTAGACGCTAGTGAGTTAATTTGGTGATGACGGTGCTTAACAAATTTAGGATTATATTATTTTGCTGAAGGAGCTGGTTGAATAGGTTTTGAATTGTCAAGGAACTGCTGAAGTGTCAGGTCTTGCTTTGGGTAAGGATGGTTTGAGGCTATGTGTGAGTAGAGTGGAGTAGTTGGATAGAGTTGGTTGGGGGTTGTTGGAGAGGTTCTTGGCAATTTAGGTATGGGAAATTTTGATCTGTTGGTTGATGTTGAATAGCTCGTCGAGTTGTTTGTTAACTATTTGGTTGATAATTTTTTGTAGTTTTGGTAAACGGAACACCCTTTGTAATTTGCCGGGTGATCTACTTCGCATGTGGCCTTAGTGTCCCTTGTCTTAGTACAAGTTTTAGTATCGTGGGATTTTTCATATTTTACACATGCATATGGCCTATTGCAATAGGTTCGAGTATGTTCGTAATTTTGGCATCGTGTGCATTGTACTATATCCGCATTTTTCCTTGGGGGTTCAAAGGCAACCACCAGATTTTCCAATAACCGGACTTTAAATATTTCTTTGTTATTTTCGGCCGGTCCGAGGTCGATGAAAAATATTGGTAATGGTTCTTTCAATCGTTTGCTTTTTATATTAATAATGTTGCGTACCTTGTGTCCTAGGTTTTTGAGGACTGTTAATATTTCTTTGGTTGGAGTGGAATGATGGACTTGTTTTAAAATTATTTTGAATGGTCGACCTTGTTTCATCTGATAGGAATGGTATATAATCTTATATATATTAATTTCCTGTATATGTCAGAAGTATTTGGGTTTATTTTTACAACATTATCAGTTAGGCTCTTAGTTGTGTATTGTTCGTTTTCTGCTACTGCTGTTAGATTTTTATCATTACATCATAATTTATTACACCTTGTACAAAGATAGGCGGATTTACTTCTGAAGATGATGCTTGGATATCCAATGCTGGTGTATTATGCAGAGGCGCTTGTGCTAGTGTAGAAAATTTGTTTGTTAGCAATAAAGGTTGCTGGCCTTGTGATAGGAGCGAATTAATTTGTTTACGTCGTTTGCGTTTATTACCTTTAACTGCTTTCAAGCTGTTGCTGTTATCATTTGTTTGTTTTTCATCATTGTCACTTTCATCTGTAGTAAGGAGGTTGTTTTGTTCTTCCTGTGGTTGATTTTGTATCATAGTACATGGGAAATTGGTTTGATAAACATTCGTTGACGAATTAATTACGTATTGTGACTGATTGTAATAATACTGTTGTCTATTATAGCATAGCCATTACCGGCTGACAGCATAGCTGCGGTAATTACAAATTTTTTGCTCTATGCAATTATGTATGTTATTTACTTACAGAATAACGATTAGATATTGTCAATAAGAAGTGCACTTGTCCTCTCGGTTAGCACGATAAGTTATCACTTAACTCACATATATTTCAAACACGTCTTTATACAACGAAAGTTAAATGGATACTATAAAATTGTGAAGTGAGGTACACTCATGAAATTTAAAACTTGGACACCACAATTTCTGTAAACAAAAGTATGCACAGTGTGAAGCGGGCTTAAGGGTATCATTTACAATTCTAACAGCAGGTAGTCTCAGCAGGGGTTATCTTATAGAAGGACTGTAGAATGAATCATTACACTAAGCACGTTTTAGAAAATAGGTAATTTACGTTGCTTACTTAATTTTTTCTTTAAAGAATATATTTGAAGGTATCGCTAATTAAACACCATAGCTCGATTAATTATCGAATCAAAATTTTGTTTAGGAAATGTTTACAAAATAAAATTAGAAATAATTTTGATTTAAAAACGTCTACAAGCAATAACTTTTAAATTAAATCAAAAACTAAACATGGTTATTTGGGTTGACTGATTATTACTTATTTTTAAATAAATCTAACCTACTAATTATTGTAAGTTATTAAAAAAATCATTAAACTCTCTATTCATAATATTTAGTCCTTACAAAATGTATATTTTATGACGTTTCATTTTTTCTGTAGTTAATATAAAAAGTGAAAATAAAAACTAAGGCAAATCTTATTGTCAACGTATATATTTAGTTTTTGACAAGAATTTATTACATAATTATAATTAAGATACCAAGTTATAGTTTAAAATTAAATGAAAACTTTTTTTAAATAAAGGTATTACTATATAAATAAATATAAGAAATCAATAATGGGTGTGACCTCCATTATTATTGATACATTCTTGGAGGCGTCTGCTCATTGACGCTATCAAGGTATCAATATAATTAATATTAATCGTTTCCCATGCGGTATCAATGGCTGCAATTAGTGCATTACGGTTTACTGGTATAAAATTTGGCCCTTGTTGTCTTCGGATAACAGCAAGTATTCGAGCCCAAACATTTTCGATAATGTTAAAATCTGGGCTTTTGCTGGCCAGGGTAACAGCTCCAAGTTATTTGCTTGTATCCAGTTGCGCACAACCTGCGAAGTATAGGGTCATCATATCCCGATAGTTAATTATCGAATGTTCCAAGAAAATATGTGTAAATAGTAAATGGAATCTACTAACGTAACGTTAAGTCGTTAATTATAGTTACATAACTCTCCTTTCATAAGATATAGTTCATATTAATATGCTTATTGTAAAGCTTCGTACACACCTGAACAACAAACCGAGGAACAAACAGAACAACGAACCGAACGGCAATCGGAACATTAATTTGGACGGTGCTACGTACGAATTTTAGAACAGATTCGCAAGTCCTGATTGTTCCACGAACGGTTTGCGGCGTTCCCGCAACTTGTCGGTTTTTCTCCGACATCAAAGAAAATGCGCGCGAATGCGTTTGCAGGTTTGGACGAATCTAAACAAAACGGCGAACAAACTTATGCGGGAGAATTAAATTATTTATTTTTGTCCTCCTTTTGTGGGTTTGTTGTGTTTTAGGTAATATTATGGAGTTGACAGAAGAAAAATGTTTTAAATTAATCAGTGTTTAAGAATGCAAGAAAAAATGATGTCCCTATTAGCATCATTTGGGCGGGAAATTTCAAAATAAAAAAAAACGAAGTAAATTATAATTTTTACTCTTCTTTGTGCGTAAAAATTTGGTTGGCACTATCTTCTTGTTTTCCGCAATTTTCTCTTCTCAATAATAAATATATATGAACTGAAAACTACTGAAAATAATTATGGGAACAGCACAAACGTTCCGTTTGTTGTTCGGATTGTGGAAATCATAAAAGATCGTTTGTCGTTCTGTTTGACTTTCGGTTCGTTGTTATGTTTGTTGCTCGGTTTGTTGTTCAGGTGTGTACGAAGCTTTACAACTTAAGCAACAATTTTTGGCGAATAAAGATTAGTTTGTGATGTAATATTAGAAACACAAATTTATATCATATCAAATTTATGACAACTTAAAACCAAGAACGTGTATGTTATTGCTAAGAAATTATTAAGGAAAAAGCGCAATTGCAGTGTAAATATTTATAATTAGATATTTTCGAAAGTTTATAAGTCCTCTATTGTAATCTTAATACTTAAAAGAAAATCCTGTCCATTAGCATTATAAGGAAATGGCTTTTACTTTATGAATAAGTTTCAATAACAATAGAATATCCTTGCTTGTTTAATTTACTTCCTTTGAGTCATATTGCTCTAAGGGTTGTTACATTGGTCATTAGAAGTATGTAATAAATAAACAATTACCTACTGTTTGAGAAGGGGTAGTGTGAACCAATAAATAAAGTAAGAAATGTAAATTCCATTTTAGTTTAAAATTTCAAGTGTTGTGAAAATGCCACCTCATCTCGGTGCTGATTTGAAAGCGCGGATTGTTTCGGAATTAGCGGCGGGCCGTAGCGTGCGTAAAATGGAATCTTGAACACACTTTAGAAAGAGCCATCGGATTTGGTAGACCTAAAGTATCTACACGTGCTCAAGATCTCGAGTTGTTTCATTACGTAACAGAACAACCATTTGCTACATACTCCAGGGCTATAGCAGATACACATTTTCCCGGATGCCGTATAACTGCACAAAAAAATTAAAGGAGATGGGAATAAAGAAGTATAATGCTGCTGCGAAAGAAGTTCTCAGTGACGAAAATATGAGACGTCGTCTGGAATTTGCAAGGCGATATGTGAACGAACCTTTGGAATTTTGGAATCGAGTGATTTTTAGCGACGAAAAACGTTCAATAGCCGCAACGATGGACCACTAAAAGTTTTTAGAATGGAAGGAACTCGTTACGAAAATAATCACATATGTCCTAAAAACGAAGTGGTTATTTTTCTGTGAATGTGTGGGGTTGGGTTAGCGCGGGGTCCAGGAGTTTGTTGGGCTATCGATGGACGTCTTGATTCTGCTGCGTATTTAGATATTTTGGAAACTATTATGAAACCTTCAGTCGAAGTGTTTTATCCAGACGAAGATTATATTTTCCAACAAGTAAGTATTCTTATTTCACTATACTTTCTCCAAAAATAGTTCGGGATCTGTTGAATTAACATTTTCATAATGTATTTTTGTTGTTAAAGGACAACGCCCCTATTCATACTTCGCGGGTTGTGCGCAATTGGATACGAGAAAATAACTTGGAGCTGTTACCCTGGCCAGCAAAAGCCCAGATTTTAACATTATCGAAAATGTTTGGGCTCGAATACTTGCTGTTATCCGAAGACAACAAGGGCCAAATTTTATACCAGTAAACCGTAATGCACTAATTGCAGCCATTGATACCGCATGGGAAACGATTAATATTAATTATATTGATACCTTGATAGCGTCAATGAGCAGACGCCTCCAAGAATGTATCAATAATAATGGAGGTCACACCCATTATTGATTTCTTATATTTATTTATATAGTAATACCTTTATTTAAAAAAAAAGTTTTCATTTAATTTTAAACTATAACTTGGTATCTTAATTATAATTATGTAATAAATTCTTGTCAAAAACTAAATATATACGTTGACAATAAGAATTGCCTTAGTTTTTATTTTCACTTTTTATATTAACTACAGAAAAAATGAAACGTCATAAAATATACATTTTGTAAGGACTAAATATTATGAATAGAGAGTTTAATGATTTTTTTTAATAACTTACAATAATTAGTAGGTTAGATTTATTTAAAAATAAGTAATAATCAGTCAACCCAAATAACCATGTTTAGTTTTTGATTTAATTTAAAAGTTATTGCTTGTAGACGTTTTTAAATCAAAATTATTTCTAATTTTATTTTGTAAACATTTCCTAAACAAAATTTTGATTCGATAATTAATCGAGCTATGGTGTTTAATTAGCGATACCTTCAAATATATTCTTTAAAGAAAAAATTAAGTAAGCAACGTAAATTACCTATTTTCTAAAACGTGCTTAGTGTAATGATTCATTCTACAGTCCTTCTATAAGATAACCCCTGCTGAGACTACCTGCTGTTAGAATTGTAAATGATACCCTTAAGCCCGCTTCACAATGTGCAAACTTTTGTTTACAGAAATTGTGGTGTTTTAAATTTCATGAGTGTACATATATGTAATGGTTTTAAAATTTTAAAAAAAAAATTTGATGAAAATGAATTCGGAGCCTTGATGAAACTCCCGTTTTGAGGGGTGAAAGTTGGCCTGTTCTTTTTAAAAGAGTGATTTTACATCCTTACATCCAACCGCAAAGGTCCCAAAAAAGGATACAATTTAAAGCATAACCAATTTGAAAATTGGAGGAAACTATTTATCTCAAAACAATAATAATGAAATGGTTGTTGCACTTTTCTGATTTCAGAATTCCGTAACTCTACTTTCTATATTTTTCAGGTAATGTTGCACATTATTGCTCAATTCGCTAAAATTTTAGCACACAAGAATTATATCCTATATAATAAAGCGTCTATTTTTAGTACGTCAGATTACTGTAAATGATCATCGCATTAGTTTTATTTAGTTTAGACTATGGTGCATACGATAATTGTTATTTAAACACGTTTATGAATACCAAAAAAATCGATATTTAATTGTTTTTTAGTTGCAAAAATGCTATAATTTGGTAATTTAACAAACTTAACTAACTGTAGTAATAGTCAAGATGGCTATACAGTGAACAGATAACTCTTAAATGCAAAGTATTATGAAACATTTCGATGCATTTAATGCTTTCAAACCGACTATACATTTTCAAACGTATTGAATCTGAGAATTATAGGTGGAAAATTATTGATTGACCTGATGAAGGCGGTGAGAAAGCCAAAGTTTAGTCATTCCCTTGTGTGAATCTTTATCCATTGGAAAATTTAGTTACTATCGCTAAATAATTATTTTGTTTGTGTCCTTTAAGCACGATAATTTATTATCCATCACTTCTTAATGAAATTATCAAATTATTTTCTTAAGATGTATTTCTTCTGTTAAACATAGATGTAAATGATATACGAAACAAGTTTGAATAATTTAAAAGAAATCGCCTACCACATATATCACGTTCTTATTCACAACGTCGAGAGGACAATCAAATATGTTGCTTGTTTTGAAATACTTTTGAAGTTGTTGTAAACAACTTACATTTGCAAGAAGATTTATATTTCAGTTAGGGTAGTGTCATTTTAAGATTTTCGAAAAATAAAACAAATCCTCTTTTATTTGCATTTTTAAATTTAAAAAGTTTCCAGTTTCTTTCTTATAGATTATAATGAGGTAAACGAGCATACGTATTACGAATGCATTTAAGCTCGCTTTTTAAAATTAAATTATTTTTCTTTTTAGAATTTTCCATATAACTAAGTTTGCTTAACAAAAAAATCGGTGCTTGTTTAATTGAGCAAGAAGATTTCGAAACATCTGCGCGTTGAGTAAATAGCACAAAGAAAATTTGAATATTCAAATTGGATATTGAACTAAAACGAGAGCGTCTAGAAGATTATGGATGAAAATACTAAAGTGTTATATAACTCGCATTATCTCATTTCTTGATAAGTTTCACAAAATAAAACAAAATTTACAAAAAGTAGTGGCGAGGTTCATTTGCATAAACGACGGTTTATATGCTCAGAGGCAAATTCAATTCAACAGAACAACGATACTAGAGATTTCGAAGGCTCCTTTCATAACATTATACCACATTCTCGCTTTGTAAAATCTGCGTGATCTACGTGATCTAAAGCATTTTTTTACAATGACAACAAAAGGGAATCATAATATATTCGCTGCAAAAATTCCTATCTATTTAAAAATCCGAACCTATATTAATTTTCATAAAAACACCCTCGTGTCGTATATTACCATATGCATTGTGCTCTAAAATTTTAATTTAAAATATGTTGTTTCCGTTTTAACACAACCAATTTTCGATGCGCCTTTTCAAAAAGTACGTGTAATTATTTGAACAATAATTGTAACTATTATTTATTTGTAGATTTTCGAATTGTGTTTTGTTCGAATACCGATATAATACTGATACTATTAGGAAGTACCATAATAGAGCAGCGGAAAGAGCTTTATATGAAAAGGATTTAGGAATTACTTAAGTGTAATCGCACGTGATACTTCCTAAAAAAGGCATGTAAGTGCATCTCCCCTATAAAATTCTCAACATCCATTTCTTTGAAAGCCGATTAAATGAACGTATTGCCTATTCAATAACCTAATAAAATAGTTAATTTTGAGTATGTGTTGTAGAAAACCAATAATGAATTAGTTTTATATGTTTAGAATTTTATTGAAAATTTATTAAATCTGACGTTGCTAAAATAGTATGACGAAAAATGTGTAGAAATAATGTTTTCCAAATCTTTAAGCTCTATACTACAACAAGAAATGAGATTGGTCAATGTGTAAGAAATGTAAATGTAATTTAATGTTTATTAAAAACAGGAAAACTATTTTATTTTAAAAATCCAATAAAAGTAGTGTTAAGTACAAAAAAAATTAATATCTGTATTTAAAAAGCTTTATTATTAGAATGCAAGTTATTGGAATTATCAACAACTTAATTTCCCCCAGGGTGCTTAGCGACCTGGGACCTCGAACCCGCTAGTAGGCTAGGGGATCACTGCAGGAGATCACTGCTGTAGAAATCCCCTTACCTTGATATTACCGTCATTCAGTTGGCGATACGGCAGGGTTCTCTCAAGGTGGACGATTTTCACTTGCAGCCGGCAGTAGCTCAAAAATGCAAAAATGGTTATTAGCAGGATGTATTAGGGCGTAAGATTGCGGATTATCAACCCAACGTTCGTACTGGTAGTGCATCTAAATCTACCACCACATATTCGGAAAACTGTGCTATACCGCGGTTCTGGATTGTAAAGAGGGAAGACAGAGATTTTTTAAAGAGAGTCCTTTTGTTATCCAGAAACAGATTTTTGGGTATATCGGTGAACCAAAAATTAAAGAAGGACTATTATTATGACGCTCATAGTAAAATCTCATGAACGAATGAATCAGAGCAGAGATCTACTAAATTGCATGGTAGAAGAAATAGTGGAAAGTATGTCCGACCAGGAGGTTATAACACGCCCACGATTCTTTTGATAGTAAAGTAAATGTCAAAAGTTTGACTACACAACTAGCAGATGCAACAGAGAATCGGTTTGCATACGTGGTAAACCCCCACCCATAAGCACTCCGCGCGAGGAACCCGTGATTTGTATTAATTGCAAATGGAAACTGTCCAATATATAAGGAACAAAAAGCAATTCAGGAAGTGAGTGCCCAAAAATATTTTTTATCATGAAGCCAAGAAAAGTAATCAACTGTTTTAAAGGTTAGCACAGACCATTTGATACCACCCGTCAAAGATATAATCCAACACGAGATGGAAATCATTCGCTCTGCTATGATGCCAGCACCTCTATTAAGTCAGAGTGAATGTTTTCAATCAAACGCTTCAATGTCAGACGTACTTGTATATCTGCAGTCGATCGCTGCAGACAAACGCAAACAAGCCACTTGTCTCCCTTTTACGAAAGTGGATGAGTGAGATGGCAGTCCATCGTCGCAAAAATTGAATAAAGTCTGAGAAAGTCACGAAACATAAGCCGTTTGTTAGCGACGACTATAATATTCACATCAGATATCTGTGATTTTATGTGATATTCATAGTTTATTTATTTATATATATTTCAAAGAACGGTAAAACCAGGTAATTTCTCCAAACCGCACGGATTTTCCTAAAAATTTGGATTTAAGTTTTACTTGCCCTCTACTTCAAAGTTGACCCTGTGCCGGTGGTTGCCTTTTATTTTTTAGGGGTTCAAATAGTTCTATTTGAAAATTAATTTTATAATTGCAGGTTCGGACTTGTAACCGACAGAAGTAACATCAGTTGACATTATGAAGGTTCAATTATTATGAATTGACAACCCTCAACCTCCAAAAATCACTCCCTACGACGGTAATCGACCCTTATAATATAACTACTCTTGCAATTTCTTTTATTTTTTTTTATGTTGTAGAACCTTGCCGATATTAAAAAAATGATTAATAATATCAAACCTCAAAAAACTAATGCAGTTTTAATTTAATTTTTTAATTTTGAAAAATAAATAATTTCAATCACAAATCAAAGACAGGGAAAATAAAATATTTATTTCATTTATTTATGTACATGAATGAATTTCAATTTATTTATTAATTCATAAGTAATTGAAAAAAATCTACAAATAATTAAAATCTTTCACCCTCATCTTCTCTCCTCTACCTCTTCAACTTTTTAAATCATAACTCCTTATTTTTAATGTATAAAATCTTAATAAAACCAATTTGTAGGTTTTTTGCAATCTAAAAGCTCGTATAAATTAAAAATTTATTTGACTTTTCTGTACACTTTATTTAATTTAATGTCATACTTAATCCAATGAACTGTAATGATTTAATTGCAAGATGCTTACACTTGAAAATAAAGAGAAAAATAAGATCCATTTTTGGAACATTGCGGGGATATAAAACAAAGGTGTAGATTTTTGGAACTATATAAAGGGTTTTAAAATGGTAGGTTTAGTAGAAACTTGATGGAGGAAAAGAATGAAGTACATGGAAAGATAAGATGCCGAAAGAATATGTATGGGAAATTCAGTATGCAATAAGAAAAGAGACGAAGGTAAGGGCGAAAGGAGGACTAATAGTGGGAGTAAGAAAAGAATGGGAAATAGAAAAGAAAATAGAAGAAGAAAATGTAGAGTAGATGATTAAAATTAGAGTAAAGACGGAAAAAGGGGAAAAGTATAATATTTTACGATATATGGAAAGAAAATGGACACAACAAAAGCAATTATAGAAACGGCAATAGAAGAAAGGGATGAAGGCAATTTGATTATAGGAGGAGATTTGAATGCTAGGATAGAAGAGGAGGAGGAATAATGGTAAATAGAGAGATAAGAAATAGGATATCAATGGATAAGAAAATAAACGGACAAGGAAAATTTTGGATAGAACTATGTGAAGAGAGAGGTTGGACAATAATGAACGGAAATTTGGAAGAAGAGGTAGACAAGTATAGATACTTAGGTTACAACATCAGATATGAAAACAAAGATGGAGACCATAGATGAAAAATGAAAGGAAATAGAATAGTAGGACAAGTAAGAGGGTTAGGGAAAGGATATTTGGTAAAGATATAGAGAAAAGGAGATGGATGTTTGAAAAGTTGGTAAGAAGTGTGGTACTGTATGGAGCGGAGATTTGGGGTTGGAGGGAATGGCAAGAGCTGGAGAAGATACAGGAGAAATACTGGAGGTGGACGTTAGGACTAGAGAAAGAGACACCGGGGTATATAGTGGAAGAAGAGCTAGAAATAGAAAAAATAAGGATTCAAGCAGGAAGAATTGCAGTAAGGTATGAAGAAAAATGGGAAGTAGGGGAAGGAAAATGAAATACTTTATGAAGTTTGGAAAGAGATCGAGGCACAGAAGGTAAAATATGGGGAAGAAGAAAGAAGAAAATACTATGAAAGAGTGGGATACGCAAGAGAAGAGATAAAGAGATTAAGAGAGGGGGGAGAAAGATGGAAGAGGAAATAATTGCAAGAGATAAAGATACTCAGAAGCAAGAAAGAAGGGCAAAAATAAAGGAGGAAAATATAACGAGAAATACATAAAAATAATGACAGACAAGACACCAAGGTACATAACAGAAGGAAAAGGAATGAATGAAATAAGAATGATTGCAAGGTTTAGAATGGGTAATGAAGAAAATGAAAATAAATATTGGATGAGTGATGAGGAGAGAGTATGCAGGTTGTGTGGGGATGAATGGGAAAATATAATACATATAAAAGAGGGATGCAGGGAAACAAGACATGAGGAAAAGGAATGGAAGTTACTACTAGGAGAGAAAGGGGAAGGAAAACAATGGATGAGGGAAGTGTTGGAGAGGAGGAAAGGGATGGAGGAGAGGAAAAGAAAAATACTGAAAGTTTAGAGAAGAGAGGGATGGAAGGTTGAAGAAGGAAACAGGAATTAGTTGAATTATAATTTAATGAAATATTATGTTGTTTTTTGTTTATTTTTGTAATGGTAAAGGAAAAACTGAATCTTTTTGTTATAGAAAAATTTTAAAAAAATTAAGACAAAATAAAATATTGAATTGAATTGAATTGCTTACACTTGAAATTTAGAAAGGGAAATAAATATAAACCAATCTGTATGGGTTTTTGAAATTTCATTGAAAACATAATAACTGTATTTGTTAAAAAAAAAAATTACCCCAATTTAAAAACGATTTTTTTACCATTACATATCCCTTTATTTTAAAAAATTTTTTCCCAACCTTAAAAATTTAATTTTCAAATTTAACTTTCTCTTTTTTCCTTTTTGTAAAAAAAGATTTTCAGACCCTTCATCTCTTATGGGGTTGAACAAATAACAACCACGTAACGTTGATGAATGATTGATTACTTACGTTTTTGAACATTCGATTGAATGACTTCTCAATCTTGGATCTCTCCTTTTCTTCCGTAACCATAACACTCAAGGTAAAATGTAAAGCGTTAGACGACCACTACCACAACGACCACTTTTCTATTTTCGAAACATACGTACCGAAAAGATAAAACAACGACCAGGCTGATTGGGATCTCTTCCGACCAAATTTATCTGCTCTGATCGTTCCTGCCGACACTTCCGTCCACGTAGAGGTAACCGTCGTTACCGGCCACGTCCTTAACGCTGCGACCAACTCCGTTCTGAAATCCGGCGGTTTTTATGTTTCCATGAAACGCATCCCATGGTGGAACGACGATGTAAGAGTCGTAGCACGCGAGCCACATTTTGCAGTCGGTTCCGACCACAAAAATTCAGTCGAATCGCCGCAGTCCGAACGACGCCGCAGCGCGTTGTCATATAAAATCACTGTAATTACAAATAAATAGCCAACATGTGGTCGGGCTAACTACAATTTGTGACTGTATCAACTGCAAAAATGAGGAAAAAAACTAGGAAAAACTGCCTCGGCGATGAAATTTGCGAAATTGTACGAGTTTTGCAAGCAATTGTTACAGTTAGATGACAGAACATAAGCTACCCGTTGTCGTATCATTAAGCAAACAAAAATCTGGACACTTTGGTTCTACAAGTTAAATAAGCATATCTACTTTAATGTTTAGGATTTAGTACCTGACCTTCCTACATTCTTTAGAATTAAACAAAGAATAGTGGTGAAGATTTACAGTTCAGGTAAACGCTAATACCTTGCATTAAAATAATTGTTTTCTTGTATTAAATCAAATATTTTGGCCGTATTTTTTGTTTTATATTTTTAGATTTTTAAACAATTTGCAATACGTAGAAGGGTTTCTTGTTTTTTAACATTTTTTAAATACACAATATGAGTGTGTCAAAATTTTCACATTATCTATTCAATCACAAATCAGAGACAACTGGTATTATTGCGACAATTTAATTTATCTGCCAAAACAATGCATTTTAATATACGTTTTGTCACCTTGACATCGGATAAACTGCAAGTAGATATGTTTGCAAATGGATAAACTTCTTGTTGATGTTTTCATGGTAACTAGAGTTATGTTATGTTTTTGCGTTGTTTAATAAAAATATAGAGCCGTATGCATAGTCGTTCAGGAAAGTAGCTACTTTAAGCCAACTAACTAGTAGTTACTTTTTAGCAACTATCTCAAGTAGTCGTAATGTATAGGGTCTAGTATAGTGGCTACTAACGTTTACTAGTAAACAGAAAAAATAGTAAGAATTTATCTGACAACATCGCTAATTCTGTCAAGAATTTGATTAATGACTTTTGGTATTTTGATTTTTTTAGAAAATACAATTAAGTTGACAGCATTGTGAATATAGAAAAGTTCATGATCTTGCAGAAAATCAAATGGTATCGTCAGAAAACTGGGGCATCTAAGAAAATATTTCTAGCCCTAATTTAAATATAAAAAAATCCTCTCCAACCGTTAAAAATAATAAAATTGAAATTTCAAATAAATCAAGGGAAGTGACTCTATAAAAGTTGAAGATTTCGTAAGAGAAATTCCTCGTATGAATGAATAGATACCCATGAAAATGTAGGCAATGAAACAAATATCTTAATATATTAAATATAAATTAATTCATGGAAATATGATTGTCATCAAAGAAATGATACCGCTCATACTTTATATGCCCCTGTGGATATATATAGGACTGTAGCTTAAAACTGAATTTCGGGGAGACACAGGTCTCCCGCGACGACCACAATAGTCTCCAACTGATCCCTAATCGATAGTATAAAATACTGGGCAGTCTCCTTGCGTATACGGTATCTTTTCTTGAACTGGTCATTACCATATTACGAATTTATATTCTTCATATATACTTTTGGGTGCCTGTTTACATTCACTCCTTCTAGTCGGTATATGGAAATCAACCATCAGTGGCAAAAGACCTATTAAACGTTACTAAAGTGTAAGTATTCAGAAAATTGTACTATTAGAGGTACTTTTTATCCTACTAAATAAAAGTAGCTACTAAATAACGACTATACATAGCAATTACCATAGTAGTGATAAGGTGGCTACTATTTCTCTACTAAATATGACTATGCATATTGTCGGCTTAATTCGCAAACTGCGTAACTCCACTTAAAATCAGAAATAAGAGTTTAATGCTATCAAGTGTAAAATTTTTCGCCTCATCCAATGGAATAATTCTTATGTCTATCAAAATTTTAGTTTTTGTGTTCTGTCGCTTTAGCAAAACTGCCTATCTCTTTCCCGCCTCCTTCGCATTTAAAATTTTTTTTTTTTAAGTTGTATACTTTCTAGTTTTTCACGTCCATTAGACCAAAAAGAACAAGTGGCTCTGAAACCTGATTACCATAATGTTTGAGCTTAGATTACGTTTTTGAGATAGTTATTTAACTTTTGCTGATAACAAGTTCTATTATTACTTTTTGTTTTTATATTAGTTGGTTTCGTTTTTGTGTTAACTAAATAAAATTATTTTGTAATAATTTAAATAATTTTGTCTCTGATGTATGGGTAGTTTTGATTTTTATCCAAATGCGTATCCCCAATTTCTTAACATATGTTACCTGAGAAAAGTACCTATGTTTATTTTCAAATAAAAAAACATTAATATTTTTAACAATTTTATTAATTACTATTTTTGGCAGACGTGTATACAGTATTAGCATTTTTAACATCATTTGTCCATTGCAATATTTTTTTCTGATTGAAAAACTTATCAAAAATAGACTTACTCAGTTTGCCAATAAAGGCGACGATATGGCGGATAGTGTATATTAATTTTTAATTAAATAATTCATTAAATTGTCTTATCAAATACCGTTTGAGCTTGTGTTTATATATAGATTGTTCGTATCCGACATTGCACGATTTATGGGTAATACAAAAACTCAGGATAAGGATAAAACAAGTTGTCCATTATGTTGCTTATTTATGTAGTCCTCTTCGACAAACTTATACCGTTCCTTCTCACAAATACTTTCAAGTTTTAACTATCAATATCAGTTCAAAATAGCATCTCTCATTGCCACCTTCTTTACGAATATAGAGTGAAGCATACATGGAGGTACATACGTTTCATCTAGATACCTAAGTATAATCTTAAGAATCAACCAATATTATATAATTAGTCGTCCTAATTTTTAATAATTAGTGATCGAACCATGTACGAAAACAGTAAAATACACATTTCATGTTGTTCCATTGTTATATTAAGTAAGATGTTTTCTTTCTTTGAAGTATCCGATGGTTTTCTCGTAAAATAACTAATAAACAAAGAACTTATATCGGCCATATTAATAATGAGAGAGTTTTGTTTACACATTAGACAACGGGTACATCTAAAATGCGACATAGAAAGATAGCAAGCCGTGAGTTAATTGTCATCTGTTTATCTTCACAATAAAAAATCAATACTGTCAGAAAATTTTTACTTTCTTGTTAATTAAAGTTTTATTAGACAACACAATTAAAATAGTGAGAATAAGTTTGAGACTCTTTCTAGAGAAATTGATGAAAAACTAAAAATAAAAAAAAAAAAACACGGTAAAACATTAAACTTATTCATGGAATGTTAAAAATAAACGTGGATTTGTATTATCGGAACAAGTTTAATAAAAAAAACAATTATATCCTTACATTAAAGTTTACCTGAACTGTTCCTCTAATTTTTGTTAGATTGTAAATAATGTAGGAAGGCAAGGATTAATAATCTTAAAATAGAGATGCTTATTTAACTTGTAGAATTAAAGTGTCCCGATTTTTGTTTGCTTAATAGTACCGTTTCAGTTTGAGAGAAACCATTATTTTCCTGTTGTTAAAGGCAGATAAATACCTGTTGGTTCCAGAAACCTATCGACCACCTTCTCTAGGTGATGGTGAAGAGAAAACTTGTCTGGTGGAAAATCACGGCCAGTAGTCAAAATTCCAGTCCAGATTTCGCGCCGACAGATTAACCCTGGACAATCTGATCCACCTCGAGTTCTTCCATTACGAAAAGCTTCAACGCCAGACATCACCTGACGTCGCTTTTCTTTAATCTCAAGAGGGCTTACGACATTACGTGGAGGTATGGGGTTTTACAACACCGCTACGAATAGGGTTACCACGTCAACTTACTTTCTTTAATAGCATCGTTTTTGCAAGAAGGATACTTTAGAATACTTTAAAATACTCTAACCGACGCGACGTACATTTCAAAACGGTTTACAACAGGGTTCCACTCTGAGCGTCACCCATTTTGCAATTGCCATCAATAAAGTTTGTGACGGCTTGGAGTCTAACATAGGACATCGTCATTTTCTCATCCGGTACTCTAAAGTCCAATGTACATTGGAAATTACAGATAGCTGTCTACAGTCATGTTAAAAACGGTGCGAAGAGAGGTTTCACATTCGCCCCATTATAGATCATGTCTATTTCTGAACGGTCTGAAAACTGAAAAAATACTTTTTTTGACACGGTCCAATTCCGGAAGACGTTTTGTTTCAATAATACATTTTCCAGTTTTGCCAATTTTAAAATTCGTTTCCATATTGTAGATGATCCGGAAAGAGCTGTTTGTGATGGATTTGTTTTTTAATTTTCTCGGTATTACTTTGCAGTTGTACAATCTCTTGAGAATTTACAAGAGGCAATTAAATTGTTTTAATCTTGGCGTTTAGTTTTAGAATGATGGAAATATGGGAGGCAAGCAACTGAAATGCTTACATTATTGATCTAGATCTTTTACTCCACTAATTCTAGTAAATAAATACTGCATTGATAAAGGCTTTGATTTTGATTTTATATTTAAATTTTTGAAGTTCGCTTTATGCAAAATAATTGCTCTTTCTTTCAGAATAAATTTTACTAAGTCGCACTCAAATTTAAAATTTTTTGATAATCATTCTTAATTTAGACTAGAAATAACTTTTTTTTAGCTCAACAGTGTTATTAGCGATTGAACCATCAATTCCTGCAACTTTGTCACTTAAAACACGACGTAAACAACAAAGCATTTATTAACACACAAATTAAAAATGTATTTTTAAATTTTAAAAGAATTGTGCGGTAAACTTTACTTTGCATATGCGCATGAATTTCGATTTATACTAACTACGTGTTGCGCCACAGTGGCTACACATGCGACAAAATATTACAAAATTATTTATAAACTAAACTAAATTTATTTACAATGGTAACTAACCTTGGTCAAACGATTCTGTGGTAAGTGTGAATTGTTGTTCTTTGTTGACTTTGTTTCCGGTTCTTTTCTAGGACAGTGTGCCGCATTTATAGATGAGGTCCACATACGATGAATTGTAGCACCCACATGAATGTCCCTAACGTAGAATCTTTTGATTCCTTCGAAGCACTAATTATGCTACCGTAGCCTATGGTGAGTATTAATTTGATCTTTAAATTTTATTATTATTGTTAAATTTTGAAGCACTAATTTTATTTAATCACATATTCGTGTTGCTTTACATTAACCGTTTATTTGTGACACTTGTTTTGTTTTCAAACTTCTGACGTCACATTATCGTGTTTCTTATATCGCCTTTGGTAATTTTTCAAATCGTCTTTTGTTTTTAACCATCAAAACGGTCATTTTAAAAAATAAGAATGGTAAAGGACAGTTCGATTTTACCGATTTATCTATCAGTATTACCATTAAAACTGCGGTCTTCGCGACTTTGACATAATTATTAAATTGAAATTTTTTGTTATTACTACTTATCTTTAGCTTTTGAGCCGGATTCGAGTGTTGTAGCTGCTAATGGATGACATGGAAGTGCTTACAATGGAACAAGGATAATAAACTCTATTTACAACCATCTTCAAAATTATATCTGAACTACCTGCGATGGGCAAATTATTGACAATATGGGCGAATCTAGAAAAATTAACATCGTGGATTGATTTTAATGCGTACGAATTGCTACTGGGATGAAGATAACCTCGTAATATAGAAAATTGCATAGTGATAGTAGAAACTATAATAAAGGTAAACGTTTTCCAAACATGTAAACCTATAAATTGCATATTTTTAAACTTTGAAAATATTATTTCTTCGTTACTAATACCAAAATAAAATTTCTTAAGTACATTAATATCGGTATAATTAAAAACAAAGTTTGTTTTGGATAATCAGTAAACAAATTTAATTAACTCGAAAATCTTGATTAATTTTTTTTAATTTACACTTAGCAGCACTTAACACTAAATGTTAATCTTTTTTGTTAAATTTTCTTTCTTCCTACAAATAAAATTGATTATTCGATAAAATTATTTTAATAAGCTTTTAGTAACTTTCAATATTCAATTTAATTTCTGTGTGAATTCGTGCAATTAATTGATTTTAAGAATTTGATGGCCTGTTTATATTGTGCATAATTTCATTCAAGTAGCTTTGTAAAATTTCATCAATTTAATATTAAGGGCAACGATTATACTCGTTATCGTTTTTGCAACAAGTGTTTTTAAAACTGTAATTAATTTGGTAAAATCAATATTTTTAAAGCTTTTTGGAATTAGTAGGGGAGTTTTGCTTATGAAAGATATTGGTTTACTTATACATTGGTTTAGTTGACATAACCAGTACAATTACTGTTAGTTATAATTTAACTTTGTCGCCTTTTATTACTCCTAGTATTTTTTATTAATCGTGGCCTTCTTTTAGGAGTTTGGTTTTGGAGGATGGGTCATCAATCTATAACCATGCTCTTTTAGTTTACCGACGATTCGACCAGAAAAGTCCGGTCTTTATCGAGGCATGTTTATTTAGAACAACAAAAAATACAGAGTCTGACGGGTATATACCTTAAATCTAATATCACAAAATTTGAGTAATTCTGGCTTTTAGAAAATGCAGGTCAAATAAATTAAATGTAAGGTTACTTACATGATGATAATGGTAAGCTGGATGATAGAAATAAACGCAATCAAATTTTAACCGTAATTGTACTTACTTCAATTAAACTTCTTAAAAAACCAAATTCATTTTCGTGCAATTAATGCATCAAAATTTCCGAAATAGCGACCAATGGCGTACTACTTCATCCTGACCGTCGATGGTAACTTTATATTTCTATGCTTTTCTTTCGTTTTTTTGTAGAATTACAATTTTCGATTTTTATATTTCTTGATAACCGTTTTTAAACTTATCGACTTTAAGTGATTGCAGACACATCAGTTTTGATCAAACAAAAAAATATACGATTAAATTCTTTTTAGTGACACAAATGAGTGATGGGAACTTGCACACGATACGATCTTCACACGTCCACCGTGGGTATAGTGGCGAATGTAATACACGGTAGCCTTTCATATGCTACGATTTTTAATAGTCCTATAAACACCATCGATAAATGACACATAGAGTGTACATTATGTTATCGCAATTTCCGTTCACATTTGCACTTCATGTATGAAAGTTTCTCCTCTGTTTGGTTAAATTTCCCTTATACAAATGCAGCTTCGCAATTAAAATGCAATTCCTTCTTGAAAAATCCTTTCGATGTCTTCTAGAAACTTTTCTAGTAACCGATTAATCACTAGAAAATTAATCCTCGAACTGTTCTTTATTCGATGCCGATTCTACTTGCTGATTTTCATAACTTTCTGTCTGCATGACAGAGCTTTTAACTATAGATTCAATTCTCAACGCAAAAATCTGTAGTTATAACGTTCTTACTGTATGACAAAACCCTCACCCTCAAATTTGATTCAAAGTAAGATTTGTAGTGCAACTTATAACTAAAATAATTTTTTTAATGAAGGCTTCGGGATCTAAGTCCAAAAGCCAACGGAAACCTAGAAGGGCAACACATGGATTGAAACAAAGGATTATAGACCAATTAATTTTTTCCTGCGAGGCACAATTATATTTTTAATCCAATCGACAGACTGAACTTTACAATTATGTCATATATTGATTTTTACGTGTCGCCAGTACAATCGATATATTTGTTGGTAACTCTATTTTTTCTTTTGTAGTTCATTTAGAAGTAAATCAGTTTTATTTTTATTATGGTTGCAGTTGAAAATTATATGGTTAATATCAGCATAGTTATGTCCACATAAACACGCTGGAGAGTCTATAATACCAAGTCTATGCAAGTGCGCCGGGTATCTACCGTGTCCGTTTTTTAATCGAGCTATGGTTGTATAATAAAATCTCAATACATTACAATTTTAATACCAATGTGTTGCAACTACGTTTGGATGAACTAGGGCATAATGTGTCATTTTATCAGCATATCTTACTTTCCAGTAATTTTCCCACTGTTTCCGAACTGTATGGTTTTTAAATAACAAATAAAATCTATTTATGTGTGCCCTGACTAATCGCTAATTTTGTTAATTTATCAACAGTTTCATTATGAGAAATTCCCACTTGAGATTTAAACCAGTAGAAGTGCACAATACGGTTTACAGATTTGATTTTTATAATTTCCAATATGATTTCCTGTATTACAAAGTCCAGAATATTAAATTTACTCTGAGATTGCAAAGTTTTAAGAACGCTCTGAGAATTAGAGTAAATAACAATATTCCTCTGCAGGTTTCTTCCATACCTTAAAGCCTCCAAAATTGCCACTGCTTCCGCTGTATATATTGATGTATCTTTAGTTAACTTGACTGTATGTTTGTAATTATTTTCGGGAATAAAAAAAGCACAACCACAGCCGTGACAAGCTTTCGACCCGTCCGTGAAAATTTCTAATGGGTTCGGGAATTCTTTTCTAAGCGAAAGAAAAACTTGTTTATCATGTAATTCGTTTCCTGTATACGGGGGAAATATGATTGTGATTTTATTTATGAAGGCAAAAAATTCCACTTCCTCTAAAGATATGTGGGGAACACTAAAATTCTTGTTTGTAATTTGTCGATAAGTCATAGCTAGTGGCGGAGAGTTCGTTTTAATCCAGTAACTAGAACAAAGGTCAAAACGGCCAGTTGGTTAATTTTTTGTAGTGATTTATAGGATCTTACACAATTTAGTTTAACGATATATTTTTCTGCAAGAAACTGCATTCCAATAAATAAGGGTGGTTCTTTGGTTTCAACTTGCAGTGAATGCGCTGGTGTAGATAACATGGCACCTGAACAAATGCGTAAGGCTTTGTTCTGAATTATATACAATCTGTTAAGATTAGTGTTACTAGTGCTACCATACAGGTAACAACCATAATCCAATACAGACCTTACAAAACTACGATAAATATTTAAAGATGTAACTAAATCACAGCCCCAACTCACTTTAGTTATCATTTTCAGTAAATTTAAAGATTTTTCACATTTTTCAATAATATAGTTTATGTGTTTTGTCCATCTTAGTTTGTTGTCTATAATTAAACCAAGGTAATTTATTGATTCACATATACTAAAATTATAATTATGGAAACCATTGTTATTAAACCATTCAGAAGCCTTTTTTATTGCATTAGTCAGAATAGTTTTAACATCATCTAACGATTTGTGCGAGGTCATTATGCAAATATCATCTGCGTATTGTATTACTTTAACTTCACGTTCAAAAATTTTATGGAAATCCTGTGTATATAAATTAAAAAGAATTGGACTTAGGATGGACCCCTGTGGTATTCTTAAGGATACAGTTCTTGGGCCCAAGAGTTTATTTTCATCTGTTTTTTTATATCAACACAACGATCTCTAAATAAGTCCGTCAAATTTCACGCTATCTGTAGTGGCAAACTAATTTTATTTAGTTTCTTTTCTAAAATTGATAAACATATACAATTATAAGCGTTTTTAAGATCTAAAAATATAACACCTTGGTATGTAAAATCTGTAAGGCCTATTTGCCTTCTGTTAGTGCATCTAAGGTGCATTTCTGTTTGCGGAAACCATATTGTGTTTCCGGAAGAGCTTTGTATTTTCTAATCCACCATTCTAATCGGGTTTTAATCATTCTCTCATAAGTTTTATATGCGATTGGTAATAAAGATATAGGTCTATAAGAGGAAGGCATTTAAGGGTATTTATAGAGCTTTAATATCGGAGCTATGACTATAGTTCTTAATTCTGGAACAATTTCACCACGAGTCGACATAATATTGAAGGCATCTAATAAGGTATTCTTAAGAAGATCAGGGCTATTAAATAAGATGTCATAAGTTATATTATCCCAACATCATAACATTATAACGTTGTGTGAAGGATTGTGCATCGATTGATTCTGGTATTTGCAAGATAAGTACCGCTAAATATATTTAATTACTTGTTATTGGATTTGTTATATTGATCAACTTTAACATTGGTTTTGTGTTTTGGCGTTTGGTACCATCACGTTCCCACTCGGCGCATTTAGTCGTAGTGGGTACCGTACACGGCGTCTCGCTATCGGCGAGCATATTGCCTTCCATATTTAATTAAATAATTTTGTTTTTCCGATATGGAGAACCAAACTGGGACAATTGATAAAAATTTTAATTGCAATATGAATGCTTCTGAGAACAAGGGCCAAATTTTATACCAGGAAACCGTAATGCACTAATTGCAGCCATTGATACCGCATGGGAAACGATTAATATTAATTATATTGATACCTTGATAGCGTCAATGAGCAGACGCTCCAAGAATGTATCAATAATAAAGGAGGTCACACCCATTATTGATTTCTTATATTTATTTATACAGTAATACCTTTCTTTAAAAAAAGTTTTATTTAATTTTAAACTATAACTTGGTATCTTAATTATAATTATGTAATAAATTCTTGTCAAATAACTAAATATATACGTTGACAATAAGAATTGCTTTAGTTTTTATTTTTACTTTTTATATTAACTACAGAAAAAAATGAAACGTCATAAAATATACATTTTGTAAGGACTAAATATTATGAATAGAGAGTTTAATGATTTTTTTAATAACTTACAATAATTAGTAGGTTAGATTTATTTAAAATAAGTAATAATCAGTCAACCCAAATAACCATGTTTTGTTTTTTGATTTAATTTAAAAGTTATTGCTTGTAGACGTTTTTTAAATAAAAATTATTTCTAATTTTATTTTATAAACATTTCCTAAACAAAATTTTGATTCGATAATTAATCGAGCTATGGTGTTTAATTAGCGATACCTTCAAATATATTCTTTAAAGAAAAAATTAAGTAAGCAACGTAAATTACCTATTTTCTAAAACGTGCTTAGTGTAATGATTCATTCTACAGTCCTTCTATAAGATAACCCCTGATGAGACTACCTGCTGTTAGAATTGTAAATGATACCCTTAAGCCTGCTTCACAATGTGCAAACTTTTGTTTACAGAAATTGTGGTGTCCAAGTTTTAAATTTCATGAGTGTACCACTATAAGAAACGTTTTTAGCTAGAAAATTAGTATCTCCTGCGAAAAAAATTATCTTGTCAAACGTCTCCTTTGTATTCCTAATGAACTTTTAGTGGAGGAATTAAAAAAATTGAATTTAAAGGTCGTTTCGGGAATTACTTGTATAGGTGCAGGAGTCAACAATCACGAATATGCTCATGTCGTTAGCTTCAGGCGTTATATTTACTTAGCACTGGAAGAAGAAGATGTACTCCCACTAAGCATGGTAATTAAATAAGAAGAAAATTACTTTAAAATTTACATGTCCGCTGATGAATTACGCTGCTTTTCATGTAAACCTTTGGGTCACGTGGCCAGTAAATGTTCGCAAAAACAACAACAAAATTTAGTAAATACAGACGTTACACACATAAATGACGCTTACAAAAATATAACTGAAAAATTTTCGGACAATGTTTGTAATAGTATCGAATACATACCAAGTACATGCGAAAAGGTTTCTAATCAAAACAGTAATTCCGTTACTGAAACCAAAAAAAGAAGGCCATCCTCCTCCACTGATACATTTGAAACAAAACAGTTAGAAAGTAATTTTTAAAAAAACCCAAAAAAAAACAGAAAACGCAGAATGTTTCCTTCTCGACTAATATTTCGTATTTTAAAGAACTTAAAAACGTGTTTGAAGCGCACGAAAGCTCAATAGACTATGATAAATTTTGTGGATGGCTAACGAATGTTAAAGGCGTAGAAAATATAAAAGACATTACAGACTACACAGATTACAACCTACTGTTAGAAATTTTAATCGCTGCTATACGTCTTGTTAAATCTTCAAATTTAAGAGCTAGACTCAAATGACTATGCATGAAGGTTAAAAAAATATTAAATTCAGAAACTGATGTTGAATTTTCCGATTTCTCACAGGAATCTAGGCTATATTCCCAGGAGGATAACCTACATGAAGAATTTTTTTTAGAATTAGATTTTCCTAGATTTTTTCTTTCCTCAAAATGACAACAGACATAAACTTAAATATTATTCAATGGAATGGGCAATCAGGCTCTCAAAACGTCCGATTTTAGAAAAAATTCTTATTGATTTAAAAGTACACTCATGAAATTTAAAACTTGGACACCACAATTTCTGTAAACAAAAGTTTGCACATTGTGAAGCGGGCTTAAGGGTATCATTTACAATTCTAACAGCAGGTGGTCTCGGCAGGGATTATCTTATAGAAGGACTGTAGAATGAATCATTACACTAAGCACGTTTTAGAAAATAGGTAATTTACGTTGCTTACTTAATTTTTTCTTTAAAGAATATATTTGAAGGTATCGCTAATTAAACACCATAGCTCGATTAATTATCGAATCAAAATTTTGTTTAGGAAATGTTTACAAAATAAAATTAGAAATAATTTTGATTTAAAAACGTCTACAAGCAATAACTTTTAAATTAAATCAAAAACTAAACATGGTTATTTGGGTTGACTGATTATTACTTATTTTTAAATAAATCTAACCTACTAATTATTGTAAGTTATTAAAAAAATCATTAAACTCTCTATTCATAATATTTAGTCCTTACAAAATGTATATTTTATGACGTTTCATTTTTTCTGTAGTTAATATAAAAAGTGAAAATAAAAACTAAGGCAATTCTTATTGTCAACGTATATATTTAGTTTTTTGACAAGAATTTATTACATAATTATAATTAAGATACCAAGTTATAGTTTAAAATTAAATGAAAACTTTTTTTTAAATAAAGGTATTACTATATAAATAAATATAAGAAATCAATAATGGGTGTGACCTCCATTATTATTGATACATTCTTGGAGGCGCCATGTCTGCTATCAAGGTATCAATATAATTAATATTAATCGTTTCCCATGCGGTATCAATGGCTGCAATTAGTGCATTACGGTTTACTGGTATAAAATTTGGCCCTTGTTGTCTTCGGATAACAGCAAGTATTCGAGCCCAAACATTTTTGATAATGTTAAAATCTGGGCTTTTTGCTGGCCATGGTAACAGCTCCAAGTTATTTGATTGTACCTGCGAAATATAGGGTCATTCCGTTTGTTGTTCGGATTGTGGAAATCATAAAGATCGTTTGTCATTCTGTTTGACTTTCGGTTCGTTGTTATGTTTGTTGCTCGGTTTGTTGTTCAGGTGTGTACGAAGCTTTACAACTTAAGCAACAATTTTTGGCAAATAAAGATTAGTTTGTGATGTAATATTAGAAACACAAATTTATATCATATCAAATTTATGACAACTTAAAAACCAAGAACGTGTATGTTATTGCTAAGAAATTATTAAGGAAAAAGCGCAATTGCAGTGTAAATATTTATAATTAGATATTTTCGAAAGTTTATAAGTCCTCTATTGTAATCTTAATACTTAAAAGAAAATCCTGTCCATTAGCATTATAAGGAAATGGCTTTTACTTTATGAATAAGTTTCAATAACAATAGAATATCCTTGCTTGTTTAATTTACTTCCTTTGAGTCATATTGCTCTAAGGGTTGTTACATTGGTCATTAGAAGTATGTAATAAATAAACAATTACCTACTGTTTGAGAAGGGGTAGTGTGAACCAATAAATAAAGTAAGAAATGTAAATTCCATTTTAGTTTAAAATTTCAAGTGTTGTGAAAATGCCACCTCATCTCGGTGCTGATTTGAAAGCGCGGATTGTTTCGGAATTAGCGGCGGGCCGTAGCGTGCGTGAAATTTCACGTATGTTAGATATACCAAAAGCACCGTAGGGCATTACCGAGTAAAATGGAATCTTGAACACACTTTGGAAAGAGCCATCGGAAGTGGTAGACCTAAAGTATCTACACGTGCTCAAGATCTCGAGTTGTTTCATTACGTAACAGAACAACCATTTGCTACATACTCCAGGGCTATAGCAGATACACATTTTCCCGGATGCCGTATAACTGCACAAAAAGATTAAAGGAGATGGGAATAAAGAAGTATAATGCTGCTGCGAAAGAAGTTCTCAGTGACGAAAATATGAGACGTCGTCTGGAATTTGCAAGGCGATATGTGAACGAACCTTTGAATTTTGGAATCGAGTGATTTTTAGCGACGAAAAACGTTCAATAGCCGCAACGATGGACCACTAAAAGTTTTTAGAATGGAAGGAACTCGTTACGAAAATAATCACATATGTCCTAAAAACGAAGTGGTTATTTTTCTGTGAATGTGTGGGGTTGGGTTAGCGCGCGGGGTCCAGGAGTTTGTTGGGCTATCGATGGACGTCTTGATTCTGCTGCGTATTTAGATATTTTGGAAACTATTATGAAACCTTCAGTCGAAGTGTTTTATCCAGACGAAGATTATATTTTCCAACAAGTAAGTATTCTTATTTCACTATACTTTCTCCAAAAAATAGTTCGGGATCTGTTGAATTAACATTTTCATAATGTATTTTTGTTGTTAAAGGACAACGCCCCTATTCATACTTCGCGGGTTGTGCGCAATTGGATACGAGAAAATAACTTGGAGCTGTTACCCTGGCCAGCAAAAGCCCAGATTTTAACATTATCGAAAATGTTTGGGCTCGAATACTTGCTGTTATCCGAAGACAACAAGGGCCAAATTTTATACCAGTAAACCGTAATGCACTAATTGCAGCCATTGATACCGCATGGGAAACGATTAATATTAATTATATTGATACCTTGATAGCGTCAATGAGCAGACGCCTCCAAGAATGTATCAATAATAATGGAGGTCACACCCATTATTGATTTCTTATATTTATTTATATAGTAATACCTTTATTTAAAAAAAAAGTTTTCATTTAATTTTAAACTATAACTTGGTATCTTAATTATAATTATGTAATAAATTCTTGTCAAAAACTAAATATATACGTTGACAATAAGAATTGCCTTAGTTTTTATTTTCACTTTTTATATTAACTACAGAAAAAATGAAACGTCATAAAATATACATTTTGTAAGGACTAAATATTATGAATAGAGAGTTTAATGATTTTTTTTAATAACTTACAATAATTAGTAGGTTAGATTTATTTAAAAATAAGTAATAATCAGTCAACCCAAATAACCATGTTTAGTTTTTGATTTAATTTAAAAGTTATTGCTTGTAGACGTTTTTTAAATCAAAATTATTTCTAATTTTATTTTGTAAACATTTCCTAAACAAAATTTTGATTCGATAATTAATCGAGCTATGGTGTTTAATTAGCGATACCTTCAAATATATTCTTTAAAGAAAAAATTAAGTAAGCAACGTAAATTACCTATTTTCTAAAACGTGCTTAGTGTAATGATTCATTCTACAGTCCTTCTATAAGATAACCCCTGCTGAGACTACCTGCTGTTAGAATTGTAAATGATACCCTTAAGCCCGCTTCACAATGTGCAAACTTTTGTTTACAGAAATTGTGGTGTCCAAGTTTTAAATTTCATGAGTGTACATATAGTTTTTTTAGGAAACTTTGTTAAACCAAAAAATAATTATAAATTCTAATTTCACAATGCAAAACGACAAAAACAAGAACGAAAAAATAATTTTAATGTTTTTTTTATTTTTATAAAAAAAAAATTTTAATTTAATATAAAAAAAATAAAAAAAAAAAAAATAATTTAAATTTTTTGTTTTTTTATTTATATAATTAAAATAATATAAAAAAAAAAAAATAAAAAAAATTTAAAAAAATAAAGGAAAAAAAAACAAAAAAACTTTTTTTTTTTTTTCTTAAATAAAATTAAAAAAAAAAAAAAAAAAAAAAAAAAAAATAAAAAAAAATAGGGAAAAAAAACATACCCAAATTAAAAATTTACAAAATTAAAAAAATTAAAAAAAAAATTTTTTTTTTTAATTTTTTTTTATCTTGACCAGGTTTTTAAGAAAACCACCAAAAACTTAAACATTCCAACACTTATCCATGCTAAAAATACGGAAACGTAAAAGTGTTTTTTTGTGATCCGGAATGATCTTGTCCGTCCGGGAATCAAAGTGGTCATTTTTCGAACAACATGATGTTCTTGTTGACCATGGGTACCCTGGAGTACTGATCACCCTCGTATTTTAAGTAAAAAACGTCAAGAAACTTGCAAAACACAAAATTAACGCATACATAAAGTTGACGAACAACCAATAATTTCCTGCAAAATTAAAACAAAAACTACAATTCCTAAAATTAATTTCTTTGAGAAACGTTATAATATTGAATTTAAAAAATTACATCCACATAATAAATACCTACATACAACACTATAAGAAGAACTTTACAATGGGTTGGTATACATTCATTTAAATGTCATAATTTGAATTCCCAACAATTTTAATTAAGGTAATAACGAATTGTTTAGAATAATAGTATTATTATTTACAATCAATTTCCTAACTGATTTTTAAAATAAAATACACTAATTAACGTTTTCTAAAAACATAATATTGTGATTTACAACAATGATCACCTTTATAAGTGTTCTATTAATATGATATAGTTTTATCAATTCTAAATTAAAAAAAACTAAAGATTTGTATGCTACATTGACTACATACATTTATCACTTACAAGAGCTCCTCCTCTTACGGGTTCTCGTTTTCAAGTGTTTCACGTGTATATTAAAGTGGAAATTTCAATACCTTTGATTGAACAATTTAGTTAATTAATTGGTTATTAAGGCATCAAATTACAATCAGGTCGACCAATGTGCTCTAAGACTGAAAATCATCGCAATCTTAATTTTGCTCGTTAAAATTACGTCGGTGTAATAGAATCGAAGTGTAAATTTAAATTTATAATGCAGTAGGGGTTTCAGTGAAGGAAAAGTATATAGTAGTTGTAATGTTATAGTTCCTAACTTAATTTTTTTTATAATAGGCAGTAGGTTACAATTGACTCTTTTCACAGATGACATAATCTGTTTATTATAATGAATTTTAATCTGAGGGTTTAACGTAAAATATTTATAGTTATGTTTGGATCCATTTTGACTGTAGTTGGTATTCAATCCAATGAAAATTGTTCCTAACCTACATATTTATTCAGTTAAATGAGCAGTCAATGTTTAATTTCACACTATAGAATTTTTATAAAATAAGGTTAAATCCGTCAAATACAAACAAACATTAATTTCAACATTAACATAATCAATGTACAATGCACTACGAGTAGACCCTAAATAACTAAATAACAGATTACGTCATCAGTGAAAATAGTCAATTAATTTATGCACCACATTAGTCTCTAATTTATTATATATAGTAGAAGAAAAAAATTTCATACATAATTGTCTAGCTACCAAATACTTTTTCACATAATTAAATTTTAATTCATCTGACAAAAAGCTGTAAAATTCTACATATTTGTTCCTAAATTTTTTAGTTACTTTCTTGATGAGACATATACAATTGTCAGAATTAATTTCAGTATTATGTTATACTTATACTTCGTTTTCTTAAAACAAAGCCATAGTTTTAATTCACAAATTTGAATATAAATCACCTCTTTAAAATAATTGCATTTTGTCGACATTATTTATACAATAAGTAGTTTCCTAAATCTACTGGTTCTGTATTTTACTCTCACAAACGTTTACTGAATTCTATTTTATTTTATTTATCGTATTTTGAACTAGATTGATAACGTAACTGATCAAAAGTTTTAAACAAATAATTGAGAAAGAACTATAGACTGTAATTAAATAGTTGTGGAAATATTATCAATAAAGTTGTACTTCTTCTTCCTTTGCTTTATTCTTCATAATGACTAATATCACAAAAATATTCCCTAGTTTTGTTGGTAAAAAAACCCTCTAAAGTCAGCAAATTTTAATTAATTATTTCCCGTCATGGATCGCAGCGTCATTCTAGAGTTTTGCTTCTCCTGTCGTTTGGCGTCTGATAAACCATATTTCCTCTGTTGCTCATTCATCTGCCTTAGCCAACTGTTTCTTGGTCTTCCTCTCTTGTTAACAGCTGCTACTGGATTCCTTATCACCTTCTGCACCACATGATCTTCTTGTGAGTTGTAAACCTTTTTCAAACCAAGAACTACGTTCATGGTCTATTCCTTCACGTGTAAGGTTCCTCTGATTTTTCTGTTTCTTATGTGGTCTAACTTTGTAACATCAAGGAACATGCGGCACATCTTCATCTCAGCAGTTGTGAGGGCTCGGTTGAACTTTTCATACTTTGTCCAGCTTTTGGCAGCGTACGTAAGGGCGGGTCTGATTACTGTTTGGGTGGCATTCTTCTATCGCAAAGTATAGACGAGTTTTCTTGCCACGTTAACCGGCCAATGCTTATTCTGTGGTTTACATCTTCATCGCAATTTGCATCCTTTGAAACTATTGAGCCTAGAGACTTGAAGCTTGAACATTTGGTCATTTCTACATTTCCATCAATCATAATATCTGGACTGGGTGCATGAATGTCGCTAAATGGAAGGAACAGATACTCTGTTTTCTCTCTACTTATCCTCAGTCCATTGTCTTCTAGTATCTTTAACCAACCATTGAAACATTCCTGTATCTTTACGAGACACTCACTTGCTAATGCTCCATCATCGGCAAATAGTAGACTAAGTAGAATCTCATCCATGATGTCAGCAGTCAGGTAGTTTATTACTAGATTAAAAAGAAGTAGGCTGAGTACACTTCCCTGGTGTACGTCTAGTCCTGTTGTGCATTGTATGCTTGTTGTAACTTGGTCATACATGTCCATTATCATTCTGATGTAACTTTCTGGGACTCCATGGCTTCTAAGGGCGATCCAGATAAGCTCTCGCGGCACACGGTCGAACGCTTTCTCCAAATCTATGAAAATTAAGTGTAGGTCTCGCTTCGCATCTCGGAATTTCTCAACAAGAATACGCATGGCCTGAATTGCATCGACTGTTGATTTACCAGGCAAAAATCCACACTGGTTCATATGGATCTTCGGCAAAACAATCTGAAGTATTCTATTATTCACCACACGCTCCCATATCTTCATTGAGTGAGGAAGTAACTTGATGCCTCGATAATTTTGACATTTTCGTGAATCTCCTTTATGTTTATAAAAAGTAGTAAAAGCTCTCACAAAATGCAGCAGGTATTTTGTCTCCTTTCTTCATCTTATTGAAAAGGATGCAAAGTATTGTGCTTCCTTCGTCTCCTATAGACTTAAAAATTCCGACGGCAATCCATCCGACCTACGGCTCGACCTCGCTTTATTTGTTGCACTGCTTCAGCTATTTCCTCCACCGTAAAATCAGCTATTTCAATATCAGTTATCGGATGAGGATTTGGAGTCGCTGTTCGCGGAAACTCCTTATTCAGAAGCGTGTCAAAGTAGTTTCTCCACCTATTGGTAATATCGGTATCTTCTGTTAAAAGGTTCCCATTATGGTTTTCGATGAATTTGGACGATGAGATAGGTTAATTGTTATTCTTTTGCTGAGCAGCTATCTTGAAAATCATTCCGCTACTGTCTGGTGCTTCAAGGTCTTTATAGAACTTTTGGCATTGAATTGCCTTTGACCGAGCTACCTCTCTTGCAGCGTTTCTCTTCGTCTCGTTCTTCCTCTTTTTCAAAGCCTCCTTCTCTTCAACCAAACCTGGGTCACATAATGACCACGCTCTAAATGCCTTCTTCTTTTTCCTCACCGCTGTTTTGAGTGCCTCTCCCTTTCAGAACCAAGCTTCTTTTCTACTGTTTAGTCGACACTTTGATGTTCCTAACAGTTCCTTAGCTTTGATCATTGATCCATCTTGTAATGCTAGGCACATCTCATTTGCAGTCAGCTCTCCTTCTGTTAATACAATGTCCGTACACCATTTCTTTATCTCCATCACGTGCTGCCTTCCTTCATCTGTGTCAAGCTTATGCCACTTAACTTTCTGTTCTGATAGAAGTGTCTTTCCCACGATGTTGATTCTGAACGGATATATCAGAAAGAAAAGTCTATGTTGATCCACTACGTCTTCTCCAAGGATTACCTTGCAATCCTTGATTTGCCTCTTGATGTTTCGAGAACATAGATGGTAGTCTATTTGGCTTTCTCTGCCACCGCTACTGTATGTGGTAAGATGGCGTTGTTGCTTCGTGAAAAATGTATTCACTATTATCAAGTCATGAGCTTTGGCTTGCCAAAGAATGTCCTCACCTTGATCATTTCGCGTTCCAATACCGTTTCCTTCATGTAATCGTTTATCCCTTTGATTTTGAATGCTTACATGTCCGTTGAGATCGGCGCCAATGAAAATTTGTTCCTCTTTAGGGATCTTCTTTAACAAATCTTCAACCTCAATCCAAAAGGCCTGTTTCTCTTCTCACATGCAGCCAACCTGTAGGGCATAAGCACTAACAATGTTCCAAATAGTTTTGTCGATTACTATCTTAATACTCATTAATCGGTCGCTAACTTTGTTGATGCGTATGACGTTGCTTTGTAATGGCCTTGAAAGAATGATACCTATACCATTTCTGTTGTTGACCAAACTGTGATAATGGATTTTAAGCTCCTTCGTCCTCGTATCAAGATATCTTGCCTTGTTTCCCTAGTTTCGCCATTTGGTTTCCTGTACGAAGAGTATGTCTATGTGGATTCAAAGGTTGGTTGATTTTTGACACCAGCATGCTACGCTCTTTCTCATTTGACTCTTTCTTTTTAACCTCACCGGTGGTCTCCAGACGTGAGAACCCCATGGCTGCATGCTGACTGTAGGGACAGTCTATAGATGTTGATCAAAACGCTGGTCTTGGTTTAAGACCCTCTGAATGGGCACCGGAGTAAAACAGCACAAACTTGATCAAATGCTGGCAATGTAACAACAACATGAGCCAGTGACACCGATCATCAAATAAAATTGTACATTGAAGAAGAACAGAACAAAAAACTGTGTTTAATTAAAAGCCAAGAAGAAAATTGTTACGCAAAAGAGGCCGTGAAATAGTCTTTCGAAAATAGTCTTTCAAAGGAATCACAAGATGGGATTCTTCATAGATTCTAATGTGAATATAATACCTTTACTTTAACCATCTCTATTATTTTGATTCCATGAGGCGGAACGTTGGAAGTGTCGACACCTAAAAATAGAGATACCTACATACTTGACCTAAGACTTCATCTTTGGAATGAAAATTTAACCTCTCACTTTCATTGTGGAGAATTTGCGTGACTTTCGTTTTTTTATAGATTTGAAAAAATCTATATTTTTTTCTTTATGTTTTTTATAACGTAAACCGAGATGGCCTGGAACAGACAATGTTGTAAGGTTTTTTGAAAGAGGAAAGTTTACACTTCTGTAACCTAAATTTCCACTGGGAGGTGCATGCCGCTCTGGTATAAGATTGGTTAATAGCAAGCAAACTACTTTAATAACAAAATTGTAAATTATTTCACATCAAAAACCGCAAAGAAATTGGAATATTAAAATTTTAAATATTGACAATCCAACAATAATTATTTTAGCATAATCTTACGCTAGTGTAAAATTTTACACCACAATATGACCTAGGTATCTATACAGGGTGATTCATAACTATTGGGACATAGGCTAAGAGCGGATTATTTAGACCAAAATATGACCATAAAACACAATATGCCTTAATAAAATATTGCCGTGGAACAAGATACAAGGCGATAAAAATTTGTTTTTTAAATTTTGTTAATAATTTCACTGTAAATTTATCAATTCTTATCAAAATCTACAGAGAAGCATAATTTTCTGACAGTCAAAACGTGCCTTTAATAAATAAAGTAATATTTGAAATCCTTCTGACACTACGAACTGTTCAACTGCGTTTTTCTCGGAAACAAATAAAATTAGCGTATTTAAACAGGAGTACCAATATTGTGTAGAAATGATGTTTACGTCATATTCTTTAATCAAAATCACTAAAAAGTTACCAGTCGATTTCATTATCAGGAATCATTCACGTTGCGCCCCTTACAACAAATTGTAAAATAGTACATAAAATAATGTTCTTGGTCTAAAGTTATGCCTCTCTGCCGATTTTGATAAGAGTTGATAAATTTACAGTGAAATTATTAACAAAAGTTAGTTACTTACACATTTTTTTTTATTTTAGTACACTCAACTAAGGCAAACTGAAAAGGAAATTATTCCATTCCACGTTCCAAAGTAAATTCAAAAAACTACTGCCTGTTCAACAGAAATTATCCGTTTATGTGGCTGGTTTTGTTTTTTAAAAAACATAAGCTTCGTGCAGAGACTGCTTTCTATGAAACTTTAACTACTTTGACAAACCAGGAAAGTAAAATTACATCAATAATCGTTAAATTTGTGTTTGATAAGTGCGAACACACTGACAAAAATTTTACGTGTAGTTTCGAACTTTACTCTTAATTGTACGATGATCTCTTTTATGGTTGTTAATTTCTTTGTAGTTTACCTAATTATTTAGGAGATGTTAAAAGGGTGTGAACAGGGGAACCTGTAATCCCTAGAGGGCGCATCCCTAAGTGGCGTATAGTGGAAAGCCCGGTAGATATACTGGGTAGGAGGGAAATAAAATACCTCCCGCGGACCAACAAGTTAAAACAGCGTCTGTCTCAGAATGAGTGGGTGTAAATTAAACTGATAAAGGGCGGTGGTGTCTATCAGTACTGCAACGATGGCGGAGATGAGTACATCAGTACGGCTCGTTAACAGACTTCTTCTCCAGGCAGAGCTACATTACCAGAAAGGCTGAGGAACTGCGGTGCAGAAAGCACGGGGAAATTACTGCACTATCATCCCAAGAATAACCACTATGGAAAGATAAACTGAAGTTATGGCCCCGAGTTCCCGGTCTCCCTTAAATGGAACAGGGGTATCCCCGGGCGGATACAAAAAGCGAGAATTAGTAGGATGTGAACACCGAAGTATGTATCAATCAAAAAAATTCAAAAATATAATCACTGAAATGAAAACAAATCAGATCGATATACTTGGCATTAGTAAAACTAAATTGACAGGTGCAGGAAAATTTAAGTTAGACGACACTGTTTTATACTACTCTGGCAGAAATGATGACATACATCAAAGTGGTATAGGAATAATAATTGACAGCATAATACATAAATCTGTACTAAACTTTATTCTGTACTCTGACCACAATAGAGAAAAGCAGAGTAAATGATGCCGACGAGGATCACAATTTATTGGTAGCCAATATAAATTTAAAACTAAAAACAATAATACGCAAAGAATCACAGCATACAAGAATAAACATACAAAATCTTACAAATGAAGAAATAAAAAAAAAATCAAAAATGATCTCAACCGGAAATTGAAAGAGAAGGTCTGTAACGCATAAACTGTAGAAAATAAATGGAAAAATATGAAGGAATCTATTGATTAAGTCTCACTCAAACATTGGAGATACATTAGAAACAAGCAAAGAAAGAATGGATGACAAGCAAAATTCTAAACATAATGCTAGAACGCAGAAATGTTAAAATAAAAACAAAGATAAAAATAAATATAAAGAACTAAAAGCTCTGATTCAAAGACAAATAAAATTAGCTAACGAAATATGGATGCAAGATTGATGTTTGGAAATAGAAAAATTAGAAGAATTAAAAGAAGTAACAGGAAACATAAAAGAAAAAAATACCCCATGTCATGAAAGATAAGAACAAGAAAATTATATCAAATTCAACAGAAAGGCATGGAAAGAATATATTAAAACTTTATCTACAAGAAATTAATACAAGTAATAGAAAGTCCGGATATACTGAAATCTGAGGTTGAATATGCTCTAAAACTAACCAAGAATAGAAAAATGACCGACCCAGACTCAACCCCAACACACATCATAAAGCTCTTTGATGAAAACAATATAAACACAATAACTAAAATGTTTAATGAAATTTATAATACAGGTCACATACCACCAGATTGGAAGTTATAAAGTAAGCAACCTCAATCATGGTTGAAGATTATTTCAATCTGCGAGGATGGGAACACACAGACTGATTAGCAATAAAGAATGTAAAACATAGGTGTTGGGACTAGTATGGGAGAGAAAACACGACAATATAATATTAAATTGTCACGAGTGGAAGGATTTAAATCCGAATTCAATTACAAGAAGATTGATTTTATAAGCAACACTTATACTGAAACTCTTATTCAAAAAACTTGACTTTCAGGAGGAACTTGGGATTCTCTAGTAGACAATGAAGTTAAAACTACATTTTTTAAGTGGTTGGAGGAAGCACATCGTCTTAAACAAATTGTAATACCTACGTGGTTCAAACATTACGGGTATGAAAATAGTCAAGCATCATTACACACCTTTTGTGATTCAAGTCAAGTAGTATACACCGCTGTTTGTTTCCTAAGAATTGAATATGATAATGAAGTTTATGTTCGGGCTAAATCTAAAGTATCCCCACTATCTAAAATAACCATGCTTAAACTGAAATTCCTGGCGCTCGTTTAGCAGATTCCGTAAAGAAAGAGTTCGTTATGGACAAGTATTATTTCTGGAAAGATTCTGCTAACACCTTGACTTGCATACGTAGAGTGAACCATGGGGAGTATTTGTGTGGAACAGAGTAACCGAGATACGCAAGTTGACTGAAAGAAAAAGTTGGAATCATATACACCGTGAGCAGAATCCTGCAGACCTCCTCAGCCGTGGCTGTAATCTTAAGTTTTTGTTGTAATCGTGATGGTAAGGGAATCCTGTTTGGCTTTACAAAAATTAATTTGAGTGGCCTAAGTCAAATGTAATCTTTTCGGGGGAAGACGTACTATCTGAAAAGTGGAAGAAAGTGTTAAGGAAAGCAAACTTACCGTTACTATAAAGTGTGGGCAAAAAGTTAAATTGCCTGTTAGATTTAAATGAATAAATAATGACACTGATGGTTTAGTATCACTTTTAAAATGACTAATTTTGTTGTCCGTTCTTGTTTTAGAAAATACTTTATTGTTTTATGCTTTGTAATAATTGTGATACTATTCGTTTATCTGTAGTTCATGATGGTTAAAATGCTATTCTATGTTCAGACTGTAAGTACTAGTCCGTGGGCCCGTGACATAATGTGTCGGGAAACTTGTATGTCAGTTTTTATATCTTAGGTGTAGAATGCTATGAAACGTGCAGATCCGCGACATGAGGCCCAAAAAAGTTCACAGTTAGGTTTGGGCCCATACAATATTGGATGCAATATATTTTTTTAAATTGTACGTCAGCTTTTTTGCAGACAGGTTTCTAAGGTATGGTTTAGTTACCATAGCCAAAAAAGCTGACGTTTTTATCCAGACCCAAACGTTCAGGCCCATACAATTCTCATTGCAATGTGCATTGGCAATTGTATCGTCAGTTTTTTTGTAAATTGCTTTTTCTCGATGAAATATCATCAAATTTCAAAAAGCTGACGTTTTGGTTGAAGCGGTGACTTAAGGAAAATAAATTCAGAAAATGTCATAATTCGATTTTTTTCTTAATACTCTGCCCCTCAAGTCCCAATTTGATTTAAAAAAAGAGAAATTGTTGGGATTATTGGTACACAACGTAAACCAACGTCAAATTCAGAATTGATTTTTCGGAAAATTGGAAAATTGTTATATTTTTCATTTTCTTTTTAACTTTTCACCGGTTCAATCAAAACGTCAGCTTTTTAAAATTCGATGATATTTCATCGAGAAAAAGCAATTTACAAAAAAACTGACGATACCATTGCCAATGCACATTACAATGAGAATTGTATGGGCTTGAACGTTTGGGTCTTGATAAAAATGTCAGCTTTTTTAGCTTTGGTAACTAAACCATACCTTAGAAACCTGTCTGCAAAAAAGCTGACATACAATTTGAAAAAATATATTTCCTCCAATATTGTATAAACGCAAATCTAACGGTGAACTTTTTTGGACCTCATGTCGTGGATCTGCAGGTTTCATAGCATTCTACACCTAAGATCTAAAAAACTGACATACAAGTTTCCCGATACATTATGTCACGGGTCCACGGACTAGACTATAAGGTACTTAAAAAAGGTGGGAGTGTCAAATAATTTAGTTTTTTTATGTAGTAACTAGATGTATAGAAATGTCAGTATATAAAATTGTTTGTTTTGAAAGGTCATCTTGTTAATTTATTTTCATAGTCATCAGAATATTCTTACAAGGATTACATTAACACTGAACACTCTGTCAAACTGAAAATATTTTTAAACAAATAGCTTTTAATACAAATTAAAGGTAAAATATTAGAAAGATTTTTCCCGTAACTCTTCAAATAAAGACGTAAGAAAGAAACACACCACGTTGCCACTCTGTATTGCAGTGTATTGAGAACTAATTGAATATACCAAAATCAAAAAGCATTGTGGGATAAGAATTTGCCCCATCTGTGTGTTTTAAAAGTTATCCGGAGTTAGACAGTTTCAAAAAATTCAAGAACAAACGTTAAAAAATTTTTTTATATCGAAATACATTCTATGCCGTTTTTTTAAATGTTGTTTTGGGGTGAGGAGACAAACTTTTACACGAATAAGCAGACAAAATACGAGTTAAGCCCCTCTATCACTATTCTATTAGCGATTTATAAATTAAAGTAAACAAAAATTCACAGTGCTAAAAATCCAAAAAATATTTCAAAAATTAACAATAGGACAGGTAAAATATTACGGATTGAAATAGAAAACAAAATTTAAAATGATAATTTTGTGTATTCTTATTTTGTACATAACTACTTTCCTTCATTCCTTAATATTTTATTCATACTGATCTACCTATAGGAATGCAACGGGCAACCTCCACTTCATAAATAAGAATCAAACACAGATTTGTAACCTCAAGCTACTTCTTATCTATTTAAAACTGCAAAAAAATTACAAAAATAAATACATTTATACACATCAAAATTTCTACAAATTATTACAGTTGATAAATATATTTGTTTATACAGACCAAAAAAAGAGTATTATAACTACAATCTAATTGTTCAACCGTGTTGTGGTATTGTGCGTTGCATACAAAAAAAGCTTCGTTAACCTTAATTACAAAATCAATAGAATAAGTTTACAGTTAAGAAAACTTTTGTTATAACAAAAGAATTGCAGTAGTACTTCTACAGTCTTTATATTTTAAAACTAAATTATAACTGAAATATTTTTTAAAAAGAAAATGGTTCAGAACATTGACTTTTAAAGCCGACTCAGTTTCAGGAAACCTTTCATCATAAATAAGTTCAAGCCAGATTGAACAGCAAGCAATTTAATGTTATAAAACATTTTAGGCAGTATTGTGTTAATAGAGTCGAACTTAAATTACTGGATTTAATAAATTTATAACTGATGACGTTCACCTGAACTTTTGGTTTGCAAAATTGCGTATCCTGTAACAACTCACTTAGAAATAAAAAATTTGTTACTGGAATATTACTCTTTATCATCCATTTTTATTTGTTTTACAGTCGCTAATTAAAAAAAAATTGAATTTACTAACCAGTTAAAGCTGCAATAGTGAACAAAATCACTAATTTATTTGATTATAATAAAACGACAATGCTAAGAAAACTAACAACTTATTAAAGTTTCAGAATACGAGGGTTGCTATTTATATTTCTGGCCTTGGCAACAGTAAGTGTTGCTAGGCGACCGCAGACGATTTTAATCGAAAGTTTGATATTTTTAAACATAAATTCAGCAGACGATTTACCATTATAGCTTTATTTGTGTTGTTGACGGTAAATTGAAAAGTTTTTCTCTTTCAAAAAATGGAATTGAATCGTGAACGTTTTCGTGCGATTATTTTTCATAACTTTCGACGTGGATTGTCAAGACAAGAGTGCTTCAATGAACTTAATTCTTTATACAGAGATAAAGCGCCATCCTACGGCACTGTAAAAAATTGGTATAACGAATTTAATCGTGGTTGATGTTCGATCCAGGACGAATCCCGCGCAGGTCGTCCAAAATCCGTTGTTGTGCCAGAAAAGATCGATGCTGTTGGTGAACTGATAATGCAAGATCGTCATGTGACATACCGTGAGATAGAGGCGTCTTTGGACATTAGTATGACTAGCATCAATAAAATATTACATGAACATTTGAGCGTAAAAAAATTTGTTCGCGTTGGATCCGCATAATCTGACAAACGCTCAAAAAAGGCTCGTGTCGATTGGTGCAAGGAAATGTTGGAAAAATACGTTCAAGGTACATCAAAGGCTGTATATAACATCTACACAGGTGACGAATCATGGATCTATGCATATGAGCCGGCAACAAAACAGCAATCAACTGTATGGGTCTTCCAAGACAAGGCAAAACCAACAAAGTTGTTCGAGGAAGAAGCACATCGAAACAAATGATTGCCTGTTTCTTCGGCATTAACGGTCATGTAGCAACAGTGGCGTTAGGGCAACGCAGAACGGTTAATTCTGAATGGTACACGACCATTTGTTTGCCAGAACTCATCGGAGAAATTTGAAAAAAGCAGAAGAACAGGCAAATTATTCTTCGTCATGACAATGCAAGCTCTCACACATCGACTCAAACAAAGGCATTTCTGACGGAGCGAAACATCGAACTGATGGGTCATCCGCCATACAGCCCTGATTTGGCACCCAATGACTTCTTCTTATTCCCACACATCAAAAATAAATTACGTGGACAATGATTTTCGACCCCGAAGAAGCGGTTGATGCATTCAAAACGCATGTTTTGGAGTTACCTCAATCGTACTGGAAAAAGGGCTTTGAAAATTGGTTCAAATGCATGCAAAAGTGCATTGATCATCATGAGAATATTTTGAAAAACAATAAAACCAATTTCGATCTAACATATTTGTTTTTTCATGATTAGGCCAGAAATATAAATAGCAACCCTCATAACATGTGTCAATGCAGAATATGCTAAACCAGTAAACAATTAGTTCAAGCTTTAGAAATACTATCAGGTATAGTCGCTAGCCAAAGCGCCCCATTCACTAGTGTTCTATCAAGAAAGAATGCCAGTGGATGTACTTCAACAGAAAATAACGACAATTCACTTATCCTACACTCCGTTACCACGTTCCATTTTTTCGGGTGGTAAGCTACATGTGGGTGGATACAAACAAATTCTTTCACAGTTGTGTACTGCACACATTCCTTTCATAAGCTTAAATCGCGCGATTTGCTCTTTTACCTCATGCAATCTACGGATATAGAAATAGAAGGGTGTCGTTGTACGTAACGTACTAAAATGGGTAATCAGAAGCTTTGTAACAGCCTACAAAAACAATTCATCGTTATATGGAAAATAAAAAACAAAATATCTTTATAATAATAAAAAATTAATGTACACTCATGAAATTTAAAACTTGGACACCACAATTTCTGTAAACAAAAGTTTGCACATTGTGAAGCGGGCTTAAGGGTATCATTTACAATTCTAACAGCAGGTAGTCTCAGCAGGGGTTATCTTATAGAAGGACTGTAGAATGAATCATTACACTAAGCACGTTTTAGAAAATAGGTAATTTACGTTGCTTACTTAATTTTTTTCTTTAAAGAATATATTTGAAGGTATCGCTAATTAAACACCATAGCTCGATTAATTATCGAATCAAAATTTTGTTTAGGAAATGTTTACAAAATAAAATTAGAAATAATTTTGATTTAAAAAACGTCTACAAGCAATAACTTTTAAATTAAATCAAAAACTAAACATGGTTATTTGGGTTGACTGATTATTACTTATTTTTAAATAAATCTAACCTACTAATTATTGTTATTTAAAAAAAATCATTAAACTCTCTATTCATAATATTTAGTCCTTACAAAATGTATATTTTATGACGTTTCATTTTTTCTGTAGTTAATATAAAAGTGAAAATAAAAACTAAGGCAATTCTTATTGTCAACGTATATATTTAGTTTTTGACAAGAATTTATTACATAATTATAATTAAGATACCAAGTTATAGTTTAAAATTAAATGAAAACTTTTTTTTAAATAAAGGTATTACTATATAAATAAATATAAGAAATCAATAATGGGTGTGACCTCCATTATTATTGATACATTCTTGGAGGCGTCTGCTCATTGACGCTATCAAGGTATCAATATAATTAATATTAATCGTTTCCCATGCGGTATCAATGGCTGCAATTAGTGCATTACGGTTTACTGGTATAAAATTTGGCCCTTGTTGTCTTCGGATAACAGCAAGTATTCGAGCCCAAACATTTTCGATAATGTTAAAATCTGGGCTTTTGCTGGCCAGGGTAACAGCTCCAAGTTATTTTCTCGTATCCAATTGCGCACAACCCGCGAAGTATGAATAGGGGCGTTGTCCTTTAACAACAAAATACATTATGAAAATGTTAATTCAACAGATCCCGAACTATTTTTTGAGAAAGTATAGTGAAATAAGAATACTTACTTGTTGGAAAATATAATCTTCGTCTGGATAAAACACTTCGACTGAAGGTTTCATAATAGTTTCAAAATATCTAAATACGCAGCAGAATCAAGACGTCCATCGATAGCCCAACAAACTCCTGGACCCCGCGCGCTAACCCAACCCCACACATTCACAGAAAAATAACCACTTCGTTTTTAGGACATATGTGATTATTTTCGTAACGAGTTCCTTCCATTCTAAAAACTTTTAGTGGTCCATCGTTGCGGCTATTGAACGTTTTTTCGTCGCTAAAAATCACTCGATTCCAAAATTCCAAAGGTTCGTTCACATATCGCCTTGCAAATTCCAGACGACGTCTCATATTTTCGTCACTGAGAACTTCTTTCGCAGCAGCATTATACTTCTTTATTCCCATCTCCTTTAATCTTTTTGTGCAGTTATACGGCATCCGGGAAAATGTGTATCTGCTATAGCCCTGGAGTATGTAGCAAATGGTTGTTCTGTTACGTAATGAAACAACTCGAGATCTTGAGCACGTGTAGATACTTTAGGTCTACCACTTCCGATGGCTCTTTCCAAAGTGTGTTCAAGATTCCATTTTACTCGGTAATGCCCTACGGTGCTTTTTGGTATATCTAACATACGTGAAATTTCACGCACGCTACGGCCCGCCGCTAATTCCGAAACAATCCGCGCTTTCAAATCAGCACCGAGATGAGGTGGCATTTTCACAACACTTGAAATTTTAAACTAAAATGGAATTTACATTTCTTACTTTATTTATTGGTTCACACTACCCCTTCTCAAACAGTAGGTAATTGTTTATTTATTACATACTTCTAATGACCAATGTAACAACCCTTAGAGCAATATGACTCAAAGGAAGTAAATTAAACAAGCAAGGATATTCTATTGTTATTGAAACTTATTCATAAAGTAAAAGCCATTTCCTTATAATGCTAATGGACAGGATTTTCTTTTAAGTATTAAGATTACAATAGAGGACTTATAAACTTTCGAAAATATCTAATTATAAATATTTACACTGCAATTGCGCTTTTTCCTTAATAATTTCTTAGCAATAACATACACGTTCTTGGTTTTAAGTTGTCATAAATTTGATATGATATAAATTTGTGTTTCTAATATTACATCACAAACTAATCTTTATTCGCCAAAAAATTGTTGCTTAAGTTGTAAAGCTTCGTACACACCTGAACAACAAACCGAGCAACAAACATAACAACGAACCGAAAGTCAAACAGAACGACAAACGATCTTTTATGATTTCCACAATCCGAACAACAAACGGAACGTTTGTGCTGTTCCATAATTATTTTCAGTAGTTTTCAGTTCATATATATTTATTATTAAGAAGAGAAAATTGCGGAAAACAAGAAGATAGTGCCAACCAAATTTTTACGCACAAAGAAGAGTAAAAATTATAATTTACTTCGCTTTTTTTTTATTTTGGAAATTTCCCGCCCAAATGATGCTAATAGGGACATCATTTTTTCTTGCATTCTTAAACACTGATTAATTTAAAACATTTTTCTTCTGTCAACTCCATAATATTACCTAAAACACAACAAACCCACAAAAGGGAGGACAAAAAATAAATAATTTAATTCTCCCGCATAAGTTTGTTCGCCGTTTTGTTTAGATTCGTCCAAACCTGCGCATTTTCTTTGATGTCGGAGAAAAACCGACAAGTTGCGGGAACGCCGCAAACCGTTCGTGGAACAATCAGGACTTGCGAATCTGTTCTAAAATTCGTACGTAGCACCGTCCAAATTAATGTTCCGATTGCCGTTCGGTTCGTTGTTCTGTTTGTTCCTCGGTTTGTTGTTCAGGTGTGTACGAAGCTTTACAATAAGCATATTAATATGAACTATATCTTATGAAAGGAGAGTTATGTAACTATAATTAACGACTTAACGTTACGTTAGTAGATTCCATTTACTATTTACACATATTTTTTTGGAACATTCGATAATTAACTATCGGGATATGATGACCCTATACTTCGCAGGTTGTGCGCAACTGGATACAAGCAAATAACTTGGAGCTGTTACCCTGGCCAGCAAAAAGCCCAGATTTTAACATTATCGAAAATGTTTGGGCTCGAATACTTGCTGTTATCCGAAGACAACAAGGGCCAAATTTTATACCAGTAAACCGTAATGCACTAATTGCAGCCATTGATACCGCATGGGAAACGATTAATATTAATTATATTGATACCTTGATAGCGTCAATGAGCAGACGCCTCCAAGAATGTATCAATAATAATGGAGGTCACACCCATTATTGATTTCTTATATTTATTTATATAGTAATACCTTTATTTAAAAAAAAAGTTTTCATTTAATTTTAAACTATAACTTGGTATCTTAATTATAATTATGTAATAAATTCTTGTCAAAAACTAAATATATACGTTGACAATAAGAATTGCCTTAGTTTTTATTTTCACTTTTTATATTAACTACAGAAAAAATGAAACGTCATAAAATATACATTTTGTAAGGACTAAATATTATGAATAGAGAGTTTAATGATTTTTTTAATAACTTACAATAATTAGTAGGTTAGATTTATTTAAAAATAAGTAATAATCAGTCAACCCAAATAACCATGTTTAGTTTTTTGATTTAATTTAAAAGTTATTGCTTGTAGACGTTTTTAAATCAAAATTATTTCTAATTTTATTTTGTAAACATTTCCTAAACAAAATTTTGATTCGATAATTAATCGAGCTATGGTGTTTAATTAGCGATACCTTCAAATATATTCTTTAAAGAAAAAAATTAAGTAAGCAACGTAATTTACCTATTTTCTAAAACGTGCTTAGTGTAATGATTCATTCTACAGTCCTTCTATAAGATAACCCCTGCTGAGACTACCTGCTGTTAGAATTGTAAATGATACCCTTAAGCCCGCTTCACAATGTGCAAACTTTTGTTTACAGAAATTGTGGTGTCCAAGTTTTAAATTTCATGAGTGTACAACTATCCGCTTATGCCGAAGTGAACATTAATTTCGTTATTTTAAACCGAACATTCTATATTTTATTTAAATATTATTCTTAGTATAAAATTCTGTAGACGATGATACCATATTTCCCTATTCCAAGTCTAACCGTTTTTGCGTTAATCAATTTCTTCTAAATTCTTAGTCGCTTGTAGATAATTTCTTAAAGTCCCCTATCTCAGGTACTATTTTAATCAGATACTTGAAATTTTAGGATTAAGTACTAAAATAGTTGTACTGTTAATGACATTCACATTTAAATCGTAATTGTTGCTTTACAGGTTATATGGATATACTTTAAACTTTGTAAACTTAGATACATCTCCTGTATATTTTTTATGTCGTTTTATCCAGAAAATTATTTTGCGACCAAAATAAAACTGTAAAATGGAAAATAATATCATGTAAACGTTTCATTTTTAATTTCAATTTGCTCTTAAACTGACAAGAGTTAATGAATACTATTGTAGATAGATGCAGAATAATTTTTCTGAGTGAAATGATTTAAAATATACAGAGCGTTCCATTTAAAAATTAATCAGTTTTTTTAAGTTTAAAATATATTATCCTTTTTAAATAATTTTGAAACCCCTCTACAACAAACGATTTAAATGTCATGTCGTATTAAATGTACAACTAGTTTAGTAACATAAGTGAAATGCATGTCTTGCGACATCTCGTGTATAACGAACGGCTACAAATAGTATAAACTAAGTAATGCCAACAGATAACTGTAACGACTGTTGAATCGTTTAATGCAATCTTATCCTAAGCGATAACTTTAAATGCCATAAACACACTAGTGCCGATAAAGCCAAGTGTGTTATGCGAAGTTATCGCTTAGATAACGATTTGCATCTTAAAGAAAAATAATATTATCTAAACGTTTAATTCTTTAATTTCAATTTGCTCTAAACTGACAAGAGATAGCTATACAGAATGTTAATACAGATTAATGCAGAATAACTTTCTGGATAAAATGACATACAAATATACATAATGTTCTATTTAAAATAAGTTTTTCAAGTTTAAGGGTTATCCTTTTTAAAAATAATTTGAAACAACTCTGTACAGCAAACGATTTAAATGTGCATGTCTATTAAAAGTACAACTATTTTAGTACCTCATTCTAAAATTTTAAGTATCTGATTAAAATAGTACCTAAGATAGGCGACTTGAAGAAATTATCTACAGGCGACCAAAAGTTTAGAAAAAATTGAATAACGCAAAAACCGTTAGACTTGGAATAGGCAAATATGGTATCATGGTCCACAGAATTTTATACTGAGTATAATATTTAAATAAAAAATAGAGCGTTTCGTTTAAAATAACGAAGTGAATCCCCACTTCCGGTATAACCGGAAGTTGCAAAATGACCATTATATTTTTATTTGAAAGATCGTAGTTTTTTATGTAAATGTACAAATTTACAAAACATCAAATTGTTTTAATCCCATAAAGATGTAATTGCCGCCTTACGTGGGGAGACAGTGTAGAAATTATTGAGAAATCTAAACTTAAAAAACAAAAAATACGGTCAAAATGTAAAATTTGTTGAAAATTAAAACTAAAAATTGTGACGAACGGGCAGGATTAAATACAAGAGAACAAAACGGAAGCCCGGGGTTTATAATAATTTAAAAGTAGATATGCTTATTTAACTTGTAGAACCAAGGTGTTCCAGTTTTGTTTTCATAATGGTACATTCATTATTTTAAATCAATTCTATAATTCAAAAATTCAACTAAAATTAAAATTTAATTCACGAGTATTTCTTTATTTATTTGTATGGTACATTTTTAATATTGTATTGTGATGTAAGTGTTATGTATGGTGCTCCAGAAGATCAGTATAAACCTAAATAGTGTGGTGACGAAACGGTGTGCAATTGTGGATTGACAAAGACAAACCAATCCATCATTGCTGAATCTGACAGTTTTATGAGACATGCAACGTAACAACATTCACGTCGGAAGTAAGAGCAAAGAGATTATCCACAAGCATTTATTCGTTCAAGGTTTGAAAAAAATAAAAAAACAACAGGATTATGCTACTTCATGTGGATGGTCAAAGAAGGATTTGCGCAAGAAAAACTGTATGATGAAATGAGCGAATATTCCTGCACGATCAACTGCAGAAAAGCGGTTGTGTGGATTGTAATGTAGATGATTATCAATCATGTCACGTTCTCCTTCACGATTATCGGAAAAGAAAGTTTGGCGGAAATGAACGATAGTGGACGGGCACTAAAACTCTAAAGTAACAAACTCACAATTTTAGGAAAGAGTTTGTTAATGAAAGTTAACCTAAAAATCGGTCAAATATGTTTTCAACTTCTGAAATGACAGCTAGGTGGGTAATAACAATTAATAGTTTTTTTTTAAATTTTGCTTAACTAAAAGCAACCGTAAACGAGCCACATTTTTGCAGGGATAACCACAAGTTGCTCGACCGCAAATTGTACTTGAGTCTACCACATTTTTGTGGTTTGCTTATGGTTGCATTGGTTTTATGGGACAGTGCGCTGCGGAGACCACTCGGAGTGTAAACCTATTGCAGACAACCGTTTCGACTGCAGCAAACGCCCCTATATGCGTGTAGCAGTATTTATATGAAGAACCACAGTTCTCCGAGATGCGACAGCATTTTTGTGGTCGAAGTAACTGTAAAATGTTTTACAACTGAACATACAAGAAAGGTTTTTTTAAATTTTATTTATTTATTTATTTATTATCTTTCCCTCTTTTACCTTTCGGTGTTTACCTTGAGTAAACTATATAAAATCAATGTTTCATTCCCCTATTTTTTTCAAAATTAAAATAATAATAACTCTCAATTTCTTATAAAAACTCTCCAACTGTTTCTGTCCCTGGCCAGTTCTTCTGCATCTTTGCAACTCATCTCCCTCTTTATTAAGATTTCAGTAATGCTGACGTTCCATCTCTTTCGCCGCCTTCCCTTCTCGTTTTACCCGTTCCTTTGGTTTTCCATATTGACTTTGCTGGTTGTTTATTTTAAAAAGGGGGAAAAAAAGGGGGGGAAAAAAGAAAGAATTTGGAAGGGAAATTTTTGGGAAATATTATTTAAAAAAAGAAAAAAGAAATGAAAAAATAATTTTTTGTGGGGGGGAGGGGAGAAAAAAAGAAAAAGGGGAGGGGGTTGTGTTTTTTTTTTTTTTTTTTTGGTGGGTAGTTGGTAAAAAAAAAAAAGAAGAAAAGGGGGGGGGATGGTTTGGGGAAAAGAAAATTGGGGTGGTGGGGGAAAAGAAAAAAAAAAAAAAAAAAATTTGATAAAAAAAAAAAAAAAAAAAAAAAAAAAAAAGAATAGGGTGGGTAAGAAAAAAGAAGGGAGGGGGGGGGAAAAAAAAAGAAAAAAAAAAAAAGAAAGAGAAGGGGGGGGTGGGGGGGGGGGGTGGGGGGGGGAAAAAGGAGGGGGGGGGGGGGGGGGGGGGGGGGGGGGGGGGGGGGGGAAGAGGGTGGGGGTGGGGGGGGAGGGGGGAAAGAGAGAGGGTGAGAAAAAAAAAAAAAGGGAGTGGGTGCATTTCATCTAGCGTATTAATAAATAGTAGAGGACTGAGACTGCTGGCCTGTCTAACCCCTTCAGTAGTGAAGAACTTTTCTGAGCTTTTGTTATTGGTTCTTAATTGGTTGTAGGTAGTTCTGTATAAATTTCTAATGACACCAGTCAGGTTAGCACTTACGCTTTTCGCTTCCAACGCATCCCATATTGATTTTCTTTTAATGCAGTCAAAAGCTTTTTGCGTATCAATAAATCCCAAATACACTGCTTTATTTTTCGAGATTGCCTTCTTCGTTATTTGCTGCAGTGTGAATAGATGGTCCTGTGTGCTATGTCCCCCTCGGAATCCACTCTGTTCTGTTTGTAGTTGATAGTTTATTTCCATTCTTAGTCTTGTTTCCAAAAAAAAAAAAAAAAATATATTATTCATTTTATATATGGGCAATATCACCGCGTTTGTCCATTCCTCTGGTACCTCTTGCCTGTACCATGCCAAATTTATATTTGTAATAGATGTTCTCTTGCCTTTTCATCAAGAGCTTTAAACATTTCCGGCGTCATACCATCACTTCCTGCTGCTTTTCCCAATTTCAGCTTACTTATCACTTTGTTCAGCTCATCCTTTGTTATCCAGTTCGTAAGGTTGTGTTCCTTTCCTTTTTGAATTGGCCTTGTTGTTACCGTTTCTTCTAGATCAGTCGTTAATAATGTGAAGTATTCCTTCCATCTTTTATGATGTCCTCCTGGTCGCTTAGTAGCTTGCCTTGTTTATCTTTTAAAAATTTAGCATATCTGTTCTTTGGCTTTTTAATATCTCTTAACGCTCTATGAAGTAGCTTGGCATTTTCTTTGCTGTTCTCTTCTATGATCTGTCCAAACTTTTCCCAACTCTGCTTTTTTGCTCCTATCACTACTTGCTTCGCTGTTTCTTGTATATGTTGTACGTGTTCACAGTTTCATTTCTCAAGTATTCTTTCCATAACTTTTTCTTCTTGTTAACTTCCTCCTTTACTTCTGCACTCCACCAATTTGTTCTTTTACTATGACTTCCATCCGTTGTTGTACCACAGCTTATCTTTGCTGCTTTTCAATAATATATTTTTAAATTTCTCCACTCCTCCTCCACTCCAGACTCCCGCACATTTATCTCTAAATTGTCCATTTCTCTTTTTATATTTTCTTATTACGTGGTCATTACGTAGTAGATGCATTCGCACTTAACTATTTTCGCTGGCTCAGCTTTTTTAATTCGTTTTGGAGTTTTTCCTGTCAAAATTGACGTCTCGACTAGGTAGTGGTCGCTTCCGATCTCATAGCCTCTTTTCACTCTTGTGTCCATAATTACGTTTCTATAGCTGGCATTTGTTATCACATAGTCGATTATCGACTTTTCATTCCTACTCCTACATTCCCGTGTTATTTTATGGATTTCTTTATGCTTTATGTTCGTAATGATTAGTTGATTATCATTGCAAAATTCCAACAGATATTTACCGTTTCTGTTCATCGTCTCTTCCCCATAAGGACCCATTACGTTGCTCCACCTTTTAAAATCATTCCCAACCTTTGCATTTAAATCCCTTACAATTATAATCATGCCTTTATTTTCAATTACTTCTTCCTGTAACTCTCTCCAAAATTGTCGCTTCTCCGCTACTCTTGAGTCTTCGTCTCGTCCATAGCATACTATTATATACACTTTTATTTACTACCTGGTAGTTGCATTTCTACTCTTAATAATTTTCATTGATACATTTCCATTTTGTTTCCATTTCTCCTTTTCCCTTCATCTTTGTTTCAGTTAGTCCTAATATCTTGATATCTGATTGTTTCATCTTCTTTATTAGTTCCGTTTTCTTATTGCTTAAGCTTCTGACATTCCAGGTTCCTATCTTCACTCTGTCTTTCTTTATTTGTGTTTGTAAATATATTTCCTTCCTCATATCCGTTTCCTTGCCATATTCGTCAACACGACTCGCCTTTATACCTGTTCTTAGTTTTTTTTAATCAATTAATTAATTTGCAATCATTTCAATGAAAAAGACAATTTCATTAAAACACGACGGTTTATCAAAAGAAATATGAATTGAGAGATAGTATAGGTTTTCTTTTTGTTACAACTCTACTAATTTTTTAGGTATTGTGACAGCAAACTGTTCGCTGAAGATGATAGCTTAGCTATCGAAACACGTGTTCAAGTATAGTTTTTTGTACCGTTTTTGGTGTTTTCATTTAATTTATTGTTATATTCGACCTCTTCCCCCAACTAGCACGTGTCATGGCTTTTCCTCATTAGCATTAGCATCATAGCCACGACACGAATTTCGCTACATGGTCTTTCTGTAAATGCCACAACGCGTCGTGGCGCGTTTTCATATAAGCCATAACACGCATATCGAGATGTGGATTTTTACAATGACCACAGCGGGTTGTGTGCAATTTTTTCTCAATGACCGTTTTTGGTGTTTGAGCGTACCATATATCGTGTGTCTCTGGCAAGATGCAACATAGGCATTTTACTGTAGAAAAAAATTGAATTGATCTTCTAAGGCTATGAAATTGTCATATAGACGTATACGTTATAATTAATTGTTATTGCGTGTTACTTATTGTAATATTCTCTAATTTAATTTTTGAAAATGAGTGTGTATACACTCCCCGAGAAAGTTTAAATGGTTAAGCGGGCATACAGCGGAGAAAGCTATACTCACTAGGGTGGGTCAAAAAAATCAATTATTTTTTTTACAAGTGACACGGGAAAATGGGTTGCTAGACACCATAAAAAAATTATCACCAAATATGAGCTCTTAATTTTAATAGGAAGATCCTCCGCATTGCAGTTTTTTATTTGTTCTCAGTCCAATAGAAAAAAATTAATTAATTGTACAGAAAAATGTTCTGGGAGAATTTTGTAGGAAATTTAATGTCTATATAAAAGGTATCTTATATTTTTTCCGTAAACCTCACCATTTGATCAATAGTAGATCAAATTAACTTTGATGTAGTAAAAACCCTATGTTGCGTTTTGCCAGAGACACACGGTATACAAAAATCGCTGCAATACCAACATGTTAACTACAATTTGTATCAGTAAATAAAACCAACTTAAAGTGATTGTAGACTTTTTTTTAAACTTTTTTTTTTTTTTTTTTTTTTTTTTTTTTTTTTTTTTTTTTTTTTTTTTTTTTTTTTTTATTTTTTTGCATTACAATACTCGTCATTGTAACACTGGTTCTACAAACTATTGTGGTCAATTTTGTAATCCACTTTTATTAACAAAACTTCTTTCGTAAAACTCTTAGATTATTAATTTCAGAGGCCATACTTATTCTGACCAGTAAATGATTCACTTAGTCCGTATGTTAGTAAGATTTGACGAATTATTGCTTTGCTTTCCTCGCCAGGGTCGGCAAGTAGTATCTTATTAATCAAGACAATCCGAATTTTTTCAACTTCACTTTCAAAAGCAATTTGTATAATTAAAAACAAACACTCTTATGTGAGGAAAATCTCAATAATTTGGGCCTTCTTATAAGAGTAACGACAGGAATAGGAATCGTCAATGACACACCATGTCCTTAAATAATGCCGACGTTTCAACTAGCAATGGCCAATCTTTTTCAAGGCAATCTAAAGTGTTGGTGATATGTCAAGGACTCCTTATGGCTATCGTTTAGGTCCAGTGGGGTATCAAAAATAAACTGTTTCTAACAGATTCAAAAAAAATTAAAAAAAAGTTTTTCGATTTCAGAGATAAATTTCCTATTTAGTCACTTCACCCTCTAGATATATTTTCACGAAAGTTACAGGTTAAATTGAAAAATCTTGAAAAATAAACTTAAACTTAAATAGAGAATTTTTTAGATAAGATCATCAAAAAGAAGTAGTATCATAACAAAAAGCTACGAACATTGTTAGATAATGTTAACGACGGTATTTTCCTAAATTGATAATTTGACTAATTAGATGTTGCAGATCACTTTTTAGAAGACGTTACAAATAGTACGAGGCGGCATTAGATGTCCCAACATCTTATTAGTCGTACATGGGTATTAAGTTGACAACCGAGCGTATTGTACATACAATAGTGAACTTACATTCGAGTTCTCTCACTCCTGAAGAGTCCCAAAAGGTGGAAGTTGTCGACCGATTCTCGGTGTTTCTTTGCAATTGTAAGGGGGGGGGGGGGCCTACAAAAAAAAAAAAAAAAAAAAAAAAAAAAAAAAAAAAAAAAAAAAAAAAAAAAAAAAAAAAAAAAAAAAAAAAAAAAAAAAAAAAAAAAAAAAAAAAAAAAAAAAAAAAAAAAAAAAAAAAAAAAAAAATTTTGCAGCAGGACATTCGCTTAGTTGGCCGTAATAATCGAAGGATAAACTTATGTAACTTCTTACTCATCTGACCACGAAGTTGCTTTGATAATTTGAGCCAGGGGCATGGAACCGTTTTCGGCAGTTTAATGAAACTAAAAACACAAAAACCAATCTGCCGAAACATTCTATTTATTTCATTTTATGTGCATTCACCTTCTCAAAGACGCTATATATCTAAGTAAGTATAACCTTTTGAAAAAACTTGCTTTGAATTGTTTTATTTATTATTTATTGTTTCCAGTTACCAATCCAGATTTGAGGCTAATAGTCTAAGTAAATGTTAATTAAATTACGTTCCAAGTCGATTTAGTTTACAAACGCTATAAAATGTATTATTATTATACTTTGCGTTAAAATAGATTCAATGGTGTACTGTTATAGCTTAAATGTAACGAATTACTGCTAAACTGCATTTACTCGTTACAAATATTTTATTGCAACTCATTAATGCTGCCGCAGCCGCAAATGTAGATTTTAACAAACTAAATGCATCACTTTAGTAACTGTTATGCACAATATCAGTTGATATGAGCTTTTGAGTTAATTATGGAATAAAGATTTATGAAACAATTTTATGTAATTGTTTAGTGAAACATGTTAAAACACATTAACGACTGCGGTTTGACGAATATATTGCTAAATACGTATTTACATGTAGGTCGCAGGTTTCCAAAATACGTCCTTGACAAAGTGTGTTTCAAAACACATTATTTTCTTTTGTTTTTATAAAAAAATGTAATTATCTCATTTATAATAATATATTCATTAACACTGAATTTGCAAATAAAATTTGTCATTGCAAAAATGTTTGAAAATTTGGGAATGGTGAATTTTTCACAATTTTTTGATGTTTTTTACTACAGATTATACACCTAATTAAGATGGAGAGTTATGCGACGGTTTCGAAACCGAAAATTATAACACCAATTTCTTTTACCCCTTCTGAGGAATTCAACTTCGCTATGAAGAAGCAAAAAACAGTGTTGTCAGGTTTGCCGGTTTTCCGTCCGTATGTGAACACGATATCCAGAAAACCACCTGAACTGATTTTTCTGAAACTTGACACGTAGGTGTTTATTTATAATACCAGACATTTTATTAGATTTTTGGTATAATCTGTCAAACTAAAAGGGCTCTTAACCTACATAGAATTTCCTATTCTTAGAATATTAATTTCACACATTGCTTCTTCAAATAAAAGTTAATAAAATAATAACATTTAATTGTACACAAAACTATTTTATTTAAACCTCCGTTTACTCGCTATTTCCTTACTTGTAAAACAATATAGTATTTCCAGTTTTAATTTTCCAAAATGTTTTATAAAAAATTTATCAATTGGGTTCAGTCTAAAAACTGTTTATTTTTCTACGTATAACAGTTAATTTTTTAACTTATAACAAATTACAATTCCTACAGGGATATACATAACAATAATAATTACCAGAACGAAAATTTTACCTACAGTAATAACGTTAAAATAGGTATCAAAAATGTTAGTCATTTTCTGTTAATAAAATGATGGAACAATTTAAAACACAATTGTATGTCAAAGCAAACTAACAAAAAATGCAATATAGAAAAACCGAGCAAGAACAATATTTCTCGTTTTAATTAAAAATAAAATTAAAATACTTTATATTGTGGGGAGGAAAGTCCAGGAAAATGTATTAGGGTGTTTGCTTTTTTAATGTTTGTGTATGATTCTTTTGTAATTTTATATAACAATATTTATTTCGGATAAGAATAAGTAAAATTTTTGAAATACACAATTAGGTATAGAAATTAAACAGATTTTAACTTTCATATAAAAAAAAAACAAGTGTAAAAATAAAATTCTATATAAATATTTGAAAAACCAACTTGTTTTTCTTTCTGTAAAAAGAATAAAAATTCACAAGATATATCCATACAAAATTTCCTACGTATTCTTTACTTGATCTGAGATGCAAACAATAATTACATAATTGTATCTAAAAAGTAGAACTTAAAATGTTAAACTTGAAGATTACAAAAACATATACCAAGCAAAAATAAGATTAAACTGTAAAAACCTGTAAAAATTAACAGCTTACGCACCAAAATAATTTATGGTAATACTTCCAACATCGCAACCACTAAATTGAGATTTTGTTTGTACGAGAATATATTGAAAAATTCTGAACTCTATAGAACCAAACAAAATTTTAATGTCAAAATATTTTATTACTCAACATATTTTCCTCTTAATTGGATACATTTATTACAGCAGAACCTGCAACGTCTCTAGACCTTTCAAAAAAAATTTTCTTCTTGCTCTGCAAACCAGACCTCCACAGCTTCTATTACCTCCTTGTTGGAAGAAAATGTACGACCTTTTAAACTTTTTTTTCAGTAGAGGAAAGAGGTGATAGTCGGACGGAGCCAAATCGGGTGAATAAGGGGGTGTTCTAGTAATTCAAACCCTAAATCACGAATTTTTCATGGCAACATGAGATTTGTGTGCAGGGGCGTTGTCTTGCAAAAAACAAAACACCTTTGGATAGCTTTCCGCGTCTTTTCTCTTTAATATTTTCCCGTAGAGTGGTCAGTAATGTCGAATAGTAATCTCCAGTTATTGTTCTACCCTTATCCAAAAATCAATCATGATTACTCCATGGCAATCCCAAAAAAACTGAAGCAAGAACTTTTCCAGCAGATTTTGGACACGAAACTTCTTAGGTCTTGGAGAACCAGAGTGTCGCCATTCCATCGATTGTTGCTTTGTTTCTGGATCGTCGAAATGTACCCAAATCTCATCCATAGTAACAATTCGGTTTAAGAAATCTACATTACAACTACTATATAACTTTTCCTTCACTGAAATCCCTACTGCATTATAAATTTAAATTTACACTTCGTTCTATTACACCGACGTAATTTTAACGAGCAAAATTAAGATTGGGATGATTTTCAGTCTTAGGAGCACATTGTGGTCGACCTGATTGTAATTTGATGCCTTAATAACCAATTAATTAACTATAATTGTTCAATCAAGGTATTGAAATTTCCATTTAATATACACGTAAAACGGCTTGAAAACGAGAACCCGTAAGAGGAGGAGCTCTTGTAAGTGATAAATGTATGTAGTCAATGTAGCATACAAATCTTTAGTTTTTTTAATTTAGAATTAGTAAAACTATATCTTATTAATAGAACGCACTTATAAAGGTGATCATTGTTGTAAATCACAATATTATTTTTTAGAAAACGTTAATTAGTGTATTTTATTTAAAAAATCAGTTAGGAAATTGATTGTAAATAATAATACGAGGATATATTGAAAAATTCTTAGCCTACTATAGAACCAAACAAAATTTCAATGTCAAAATATTTTATTACTCAACATATTCTCCTCTTAATTGGATACATTTATTACAGCGAACCTGCAACGTCTCTAGACCTTCAAAAAATGTTTTTTCTTGCTCTGCAAACCAGACCTCCACAGCTTCTATTACCTCCTTGTTGGAAGAAAATGTACGACCTTTTAAACTTTTTTTCAGTTGAGGAAAGAGGGTGATAGTCGGACGGAGCCAAATCGAGTGAATAAGGAGGGTGTTCTAGTAATTCAAACCCTAAATCACGAATTTGTGTGCAGGGGCGTTGTCTTGCAAAAACAAACACCTTTGGATAGCTTTCCGCGTCTTTTCTCTTTAATATTTTCCCGTAGAGTGGTCAGTAATGTCGAATAGTAATCACTAGTTATTGTTCTACCCTTATCCAAAAAATCAATAATGAAGCAATCCCAAAAAACTGAAGTAAGAACTTTTCCAGCAGATGTTTGGACACGAAGCTCCTTAGGTCTTGGAGAACCAGAGTGTCCCCATTCCATCGATTGTTGCATTGTTTCTGGATCGTAGAAATGTACCCAAGTCTCATTTATAGTAACAATTCGGTTTAAGAAGTCTACACCGTTTTTAAATCGAGCACAGATCTACCCTTGCACGCTTTTGGTCAACATTCAAACATTAGGGGATCCATTTTGCAGCAATTTTTCTCATGTCCAAATTGACGTGAACCATATGATGAACGCGTTCGACGGTCTGATCATGTCATGAACTGCATCGATATTTTCGGGGACTGACACAGAAACTGGCCTTCCCGATCGGTCATCATCTTCAATGGAAAATTTACCTCTTTTGAAGCTTGCATTCCAATTTTGACGGTCGCATACGAAGGACATTGATCACCAAGGGTATTAAGCATATCTTCGTAAATCTGCTTACCTCTTAACCCTTTTAAATACAGGTACTTGATGATGGCTCGATACTCCAATTTTTCGATTTTCACAATTTCGGTGGACATCTTTTTCATTTAATTTATTGCGTGACTCTGGTTTACTTTTTGACGTCAAACTTTACACTGACACTTCTAATAAGTTATTGTTCGTTGCTATGGTAACGCAATATTTTGTTTATGCAAGGAACTGGTCTAGGCTAACTAGATATCAATACATCCTCGTAATACGGATGATCTTATTAGAAATGATTATTAATATTATTAAAAAAACTAATAATTGTAGTTTCCCGACATGGTTGGGTCTTCTCTAGAAGAGTTCGGAAGAATTTATCTCATTGATAACCCCTAATGTTTCTTATTTGCCGACGTTTCAGTCGTTATGTGCAATCTTTCTTAGAGACTACATTATTAAATGAAATAATTATGTTAGTTACTTTTACACAAATTCATAATAATTTAATAACAATATACATATTACTTTATCTGTTTCGTCATACCTTATTTTCCTTTTTTTTACAATCCAATCAGGATCCGTATTTTCATATTTCGCGAGGGTCAATTATTTTAGGGAGAATGGAATCTATATAAAACCTTTGGCAACCATAAAATTATTCAAAAGTTTTTATTTTTATAATTCCGTTCAATGCATTTAGCCAGAATATAAAATAAAATCAAAAAAAGATTTTCAATAATATTTATTTGCCCTTGCACCTGGTAATAATAATAATAATAATAATAATAATAGAGTTTATTGTTCTTACAGTAGGAACCAAAATAGAACAATGTTGAAAACAAATAGTACTGAGGTTAACATGAATTAAGATATACAAATAAATTTTAATAATAGCACATATACATATATAGGTAATATGATAAAATTATCATTAAATATAATTGAATTAAATGTAATTACAGTGGTAAAAAAGTAAAATACATAAATTAAATTAAATTATGAGTTACAGCACAAACTTATTCAATGGCGGATGTAAGGTAATTTAGTTTACAAAATAGGATGTCACTAGTATGGCAAATTTTGTTATAATTAACGCATATTGTGTGAATAGGTGACCGACTGAGAAGATTAGTTCTACAAGTATCGCAATGGAAGGTGGTAACTTTGCAGAGAGGATATGCATGGAACAACAAATTTAAGTTTACTTAGCAGGTAACGTATCCAGGATTCCATATCAGTGAACAATATTGAAGTTTGGATCTTACTAGGTAATAATATAGAGTTAATAATGAGGAAATGTTAGAGAACTCCCTACCGTTTCGTACAACAAACCTTAGTAATTTAAATGCTTGTTTTGATATTTCACGTATATGGAAAGAAAATGAAAAGGTTGTATCAAAATAAACCCCCAAATCCATTAAAGTAACTCGCTCTAGTGGTATATCATTTGCTGAATAACTAAAATGTATATTTTCTTCATCTTACGGGAGTAAGATACAATTTTCATTTTTGTACATTTAAATTAAGTTTGTTGATATTGCACCAGTAGGAGACTTTATCTAGATCGGATTGCAGTTTCTTATAATCCTGTATTGTATCAATTCTAGTAAATATTTTAAGGTCGTCCGCATATAACAGCTTCTTACACTCGACAGATTCAGCAAAAAAAAGAGAGGACCCAAGTTCGATCCTTGTGGAACTCCTGAAGTAGGTCCTAAACTTTTTAGAATAAAACCATTGTATGCCACAACTTGGAGTCTGCCAATAAGGTATGATTCAAAAGAGTTATTAAATATTGGCTGAAACCATAAACTTTGAGTTTCTCAAGAAGAATATAATGGTCTATTTGATCGAATGCCGAATCAGTATAAATTACATCAACTTGGCTCCGATCATCAATAACTTCTAAGCAAAATTGTGAAAATGGCGAATTAATAAGAGTTGATCTCTTCTCCCTAAATCCGTGCTGAAAGTCTGACATCAGTGGCTTAAGTTGATAAGAAATTATACTATATAAAATACTTTCAAATATCTTTGAAGTTAGAAGATTATTGAAATCAGTCTATGGTTCACAATATTCAAAGACAAACCAGACTTAAGAATGGAGTAATAAGTGCTGATTTCAGGTTTCAGGAAAAGTATTTTTGAAATTATTAAATGGAAATAGAAAAAGTAAAGGAGGCGTCAGAACATTCATACAGTCCTTAATCAGGAAGCTGGGTATTTGGTCGTCACCAGATGTTGACTTATTCTTCAGTCTTTTATTGAATTATGCATGTCAGCATATGAAATTGATGAAATAGAAATGCATAAATTAGAGCTTTTGTCAAGATTAACTGTGGAAATGATTGTTTATATACGCTAGAGAAGTATACAGCAAATGCATCTACAATCGATTTTGGATCAGTATGCGTAGAACTTCCAAGATTCATTTTAGGAGGAATTCTGGTCATACCTTTTTTTGATCGTATAAAAGACCAAAAAGAGTTTGAGTTTGTGCTAAGAGTATTTTGAGGCGGTTGATATACATTGTATGATTCTGCAATTTGTTCTTTAATTAGGGCTCGAAGACGACTAAATTCCTTATAGTAAATAACAGAATTTGTTATTTTATATTTTTTTGAAGTTTGAGTTTTAGTTCGATATTTTTAATTATGGTTAATGTGAACCATGGCGAATAAGAATAATGGTTGTGTTTTTTTTTTAGTCTGTAGCACAATTTTTTAACCGCTATTGAGTCATTATTCTCAAAAGATCAGTTTCTTCTCTTTCAAATGGAAGAGATAATTTATTTTACTAAATGATTTTCTTTTACCATATCGTCAGGAGTAGCTGCAAAAGAAAATAATTATATTTACGTTAATAAAAAAACACAATCTTTAATTTTAGTATTAGTTCAAACTTCAAACAATTCCTTAGTATTACATTTATGTAAGTAACCGTAGATAATTACCGGGGTATTTCATTCTCTTCCATATAGCAAATATCGTACGACAAGAAGTAGATCTTCTGTTCAGAGCCGTTCCTAAATTGGAGCGATTGGAGGCATTCATATATTCTATCCAATGTAACCTTGGTCATACAGACGGTCAATCACCGTTGCCCAGAACATCCAACTTAGATAACAAATCTTTTTTTTACGAGATATTATGTTTCATTACAGAGGATAGTCCATTTTGCCATCTTCATTGTCATGATAGAATGCACGTTAAAATGTAAATAAAACTTCTAATTCTAATGTTGAATTATCTCGATCCAACAGAGAAAATCAAATTACGTTTAACTTAGGATTTAGTCACAAAAATAGATCACATGCACAGGTACTTCCTATAAACTTGGCCACAAAGTGACAGACCGGAAAAATTACCTCCACCACACGGATCTCTCCTATCATGTCAGTTCGTGCCGTATTCAAAATAACACAACAGTTCGGCCTTCCTGAAGACATTGACGTCCTCGTCAAATTAACAACCATAAATCGCGAAACTTAACAGTCCTTTTACTGCGATTTCTAAAAACCAACTCGAAGGGAGTACATTTTGTAACGCGGTGGACGGAACTATTTAAGGGTGAAGGATGCAGTCGTTAAAGTTTCTAAGGAATTGACGGGGCACGGGGGTTGCGAACAACGGAATGCTATTTCTAGATGGCTTCTGCCTACAGCCAGAGCGTTATCTAGTTCATGCACTCGTAGGTACAGGATCGTATTCAGTGATTGTAGTTAAATTGTTTGTTTTAAAAATGGATGCAAGACGTAGTAAAAACGGAAGTTTGTTCTTGAGTAGTAAAAGAAAGAAGAGAACATCTTTTCAGTGCTTTAAACGTGTCAAAATAGACAACAGTTCTTCGGTACCTAAGTCATTCAATTGCGTACATAGGCGAAACAAAAGTTTTATTATTCTCATTTTTAGGTAGTCTCTACAGATTGTCACCGTACGGATAATGATAACTCGACACATTTGGTACAAGAAAAGCCTAATTTTTCTGAGGTGGGTTATTTAACAATTTTATTCATAATTAAACTGTAAAAGTGGCAATTACGTGATTCACATTGAATTTTTTATCGGCTGTAATAATTATTTATTATTTATTACTTAAAGTTTCATTAGCTTATTCATCACCTCCTTATCATTTTCTTCACAATCATTACAGAAATATTTATTTCATTTTCACAGTTATTCAGTACTGACAGTATGTCAACAACAAATAATTGTGCTCTCAATGATTACTCTTCAGATTGGAAGAAAGAAAAAGAAAACACGGAAGAGCTTCCTAGTACATCTTTGGCAGTAAGTAACCTAACTAAAGTCGTAGTGTAAGTAACTAAAATGTGATTTATTTTATAGAACAAAAGTACACATTGTGACGACGCTTGCAATGGAAATAACGTTCTTGTACATGATCAATTACCAGTGGCAATAGAAGGATAGATTTTAATTACTTCTTCCAATCAAAAAGAAATAATCAATTGGTCATGTTTTGGGTGTTCAGTTAATAATATAAACATTATAAGGTAAAGTAGAATAGGTTTTGTGTCCACGTTTCATTTAAAATGTGACATGTGCAATGCATACATGAATCTTCATTCTAGTGAAGGTTACAGTATCAATGACGATGCCGTAATGGGAATAATGAGTATAGGCAATGGTTACAAGCACTTAAAACAACTTTCATCATGTTTAGAGATTCCTTGTATGTCAGTACAAAGTTCAATGAAGTGCATAATCGCATTTGCGAAGTATGGGAGGATACAGCTTTCCAATCTATGAGAGAAACCGCAAAAGAAGAGAAAGGTGTTGCCGTCGAAGAAGGTTCAGTTGATATAAATGGAACTCCAATGATAACTGTTGTGGCTGATGGAAGTTGGGCAAAACGCTCTTACAGAAACAACTACAACTCGCTGTCAGGAGCTACAGCTATTGTTGGCTTTAAAACTAAAAAAGTCCTCTACTTAGGGGTGAAAAACAAATTTTGCATAATCTGTTCAATTGCTCAGTCAAAACAAGCAGACCCTAACGAGCATAAATGTTATAAAAATTGGCAAAAATCTGCGTCAAGCATGGAAGCACAAATTATCACGGAAGGATTTGTGAAGAGTCTCGAAATGTATGGTCTGATTTATAATCGATTGATTGCTGATGGAGACAGTAATGTTTATTCTCAACTTTTAAACCCTCATCCATATCAGAATGTTAAAGTAAAAAAATCGAGTGTAAAAACCACATCTTAAGAAATTATATCAGAAAAATTTCGGATCTCTCAAAAGACAGTTCAAGTAGCCCGATAATTTTGCGAAAAAACTACAGGAAAATCTACTAAGATTTCGCTGGGTTGTTACTAAAGCAATAGTTTTTAGAAAAAATCAAGAATACCCTGTCGAAGAAAAAGTACGTCAATTGAAGAGGAATATAGGAAACTCTTTAAGTCATATACTGGTAGAGCATAAAGAATGTACAGAGCTTGACTACTTTTGCAAGAAACCCTACCAAGTTAACGACATTTAGTGCAAGACATAAAATTAACCTTTATTTCAAAAATTAAACGATTTTAAAAACGTACTCCTACAACATGCCGAAAGTTTAATATACGACGTTGAAAACAATAGTGTTGAAATGTTTAATGGCAATTATTGCAAAATTTATTGGAGGAAAAAGAATTAATTACTGTTGGGTTACCCAATAAATACAAACGACATGTTGAAACTAACTTATTTATTTTACTTCACCTTCTTCATTGAGCGGACTGTAATACACTACCCTAAAAATATGTACAGCAGACTTAACTAGGTTCCCCACCCTTACAGCAAACGGTTTTCGAAACTTAACATGCTCCGCCGCCTTGAAATTACATTTCAAAGTACAAAATTTAACATAACATACTTCTTACAATAAAATGGAATAACTACATCTATTACATTGTTACAACAAAATTTTAGTTACATTCTTACATTAACCTTCATTGGTGTCAATTGGTAGTACACTTATTTTATTGATTGCTCGTTTTGTTACACCATTTGATGTTTTTATTGACACTACGCGAACTACACCATCACTTCCCTCGTGGACTTCCAAAATTCGTCCAAGTTTCCATTGTAGAGGGGGTAAATTGTCTTTCTTTATGATTACCAAACTACCAACTGTAACATTTTCGGTCTTCTTCCACCATTTTGTTTTTGCCTGAAGTTCGCAAATATAGTCTTTCGACCAACGTTGCCAAAATGTTGGACCATCCTTTGTTGATGTTGGAATCTTGATAATCTGTTTATTGGTACTTCTAACAGATTTGGCTCAGGTAAGGCCGATGCATTTCGTCCAATCAAGAAATGTGACGGCGTCAGGGGTTGTAAGTCATTTGGAGACGAGGATAAGGAATGCAGGGGTCGTGAATTTAAAATATTTTCAATCTGTGATAAAATGGTCATAAATCCTTCTAAAGTAACCAACGTATTTCCCAGTACTCTCTTTAAATGCCCTTTGGTTGATTTGATCCCCGCCTCCCACAATCCCCAAAATGGGGACTGTTTGCTGGTATAAAATGCCATTGTATTTGGTCTTTTTAAATTCTAAACTCAAGTTGTCACTATTTTTTCTCAAAAATTGCCCTAATTCCTTTAATTGTGATGTTGCTCCCAAAAAATTCCTTCCATTATCTGAGTACACGTGCGACGGTTTGCCTCGACGCGAAATAAATCGTCTAAACGTCATGATAAAAGCATCGCTAGTTAAGTCGGTTACAGGTTCTAGGTGTATCGCCTTTGTAGTAAAGCATATGAACAGACAAATATAACATTTAAAAATACTTTTACATCGTCCTGCTTTAGCCTTTACAGTAAATGGCCCCGCGTAATCAATTCCCGTAGCAAAAATGGATGCGATGTGATTACCCGATTTTAGGTAAATTACCCATTACCTGAGTCTGATGAGGCGGATTTACCTTAAAACATTTAATACATTTATGTACAACGCTTCTTGCTAAACGTTTCCCATCTGTAGGCCAGAATCTATCTCGTATTGAGGCTAATATTAATTGCGGACCCGCATGTAATAACCTAACATGCTCATTTTCTAGAATTAACCTTGATAAAATGTGTTTCCCTGATATCAATAATGGATATTTTTTACTATAATTAAAATTTGAATGTTTTAATCTACCTCCTACTCTAATAAAACCTTCCTCGTCGAGAAATGGTGAAAGGTATATAAGATTTTGTTTTATCTTAATCCTACTTGGGTCTCTTAAATACTCTAACTCGTTGGAATAACTATCAATTTGCGATAATTTTATCAAACACTTAATTGAATTTTCTAGTTCTAATAATGTCAAATTTCCTAATTGCCTATTTGATTTTTGTTTACAGTTCTTATAAAACCTCAAACACCATGCCACCGTACGTTGTAATTTTGTTAAATTTAACGTATAACGAAATGGAAATACCTCTGCATTTTGTAAATTTGACACCATCGTTAACCTACTTTCCCTTACTTCTGGAAGATCTATCGGATCCTCAATCTCAAATGTCCCTTCCCCCCAGTAATTTTGTGATGCGGTTTTAATTTAACTAAAGGCATACGTAACCAACATAATACGATATTTGAATCACACCAATAAATAATCTTATCAAATTTTATGTGTAAAGCCTTTCTTATTTTTGTTACTAAATTAGCCGCAAGGAGAGCCCCGCACAATTCTAAACGTGAAATTGTGGTACTTTTCAATGGAGCTACTCGTGATTTAGCCGCCAGTAAATTGCAATAAATATTTTCTCCGTTGACTACTCGTAGGTACACACATGCCCCATATGCTACTTCTGAACTATCGCAAAAACAATGCAATTCAATTTGATCGTAAATAGTACCAATAACACATCGCTGAATATTAACCTTGTTTAAATTCAAAAAATCCTTTAAAAATTCATTCCATTCCTTTTCATTGTTTGTGGTATTGGATCATTCCAATCTACCTTACTCCCCATAATTTTTGCATTAGAATTTTTCCCGTTACTACATATGGGCCTACCAAACCTAAAGGATCGTATAATTTTGATATATATGATAATATGTCCTGTTTCGTGGGGTTATGTTGTATCCCCATATTATTATTAGTGTCATAGTTTAATACATCTTTTTATAGTCCCAAATTAACCCTAATGTCCTTTTATTAAAGTTTGAATCTATCGATCTTGAACATTGACTACTATCTTTCCCTAAATGTTGATTTATTTCCTCACAATTACTTACCCATTTCCTCAAATTAAAACATGCTGAATTTAACATTAAATTTAATTCTTTATATAAACTAATTGCTGCGTCCTTTGTATCGCAAGCTGTTAGCAAGTCGTCGACATAGAAATCTTCTAAAATTACCCTAGACGCTGTTCTATAGATGTCTTTATTTATATGCGCAATTTCTTGTAATGATCTAATAGCAAGATACGAAGCTGACCCTGTACCGTACGTAATCGTGTTTAATTTATAATGTTCTAATTTTTGTGACGTTTCCTCTCTCCACACAATCATTTGTAACTGTCGTTGCTCGGATTTGACCAACACTTGCCTATACATTTTTCTATATCCGCCGATAGAACATATTTGTAACACCTAAACCTTATTAAAATGTTAAATAAGTCTTGTTGAATAATTGGACCTGTATATTGTATATCATTGAGTGCTACACCATTAGACGTTTTACAAGACCCGTCAAACACCACTCTCAACCTCACCCCGTGATGTGGTAAATAGTAATTATCCCTATCATTTCTATTACTTGGTATCTGAATCTTTGTCATATGACCTAACTCCTCATATTCTCGCATAAACTTTTGGTACATATTCAACCCGTAATTGACTATTTTTTCTAATTTCCTTTCCAAGTTTAAAAATCTTTTAATAGCTATATTTATCGAATTACCTAATGTAGGAGTTGGTTGTTTAAATGGTATTGAAACAATAAATCGCCCATTATTATCACGCTCCGTGGTTGTTTTAAAGTGATGCTCACAATATTTATCTTCTTCTGAAAAATAATTTTGTTTGTTTTGACATTCTTCTATTTCCCAAAATTTTGATAATTGTTGTTCAATACTCAAATTTTCATTTACAGCTAAGTTACATACAATATTACGTTGATTTTCCCTACTGTAAAGAAATTGCCCTGCTACTATCCAGCCTAATTCGGTTTTCTGAAGAGTTGGTAAATTATTTCCTAACTGAATTTTCTCAAATGATATTAAGTCCCAAAGAGATTAGACCCGATCAACATATCAATTTTGTTTTCTTTGTAAAACCCGTTATCCGCTAACCTTATATTATTTGGAATTTTGAATGTTGATAACTCATATGATCTTGATGGAATCTTATCTGTGATTTTACCGATAACGAAACACGATAGATTTGTTTTAAACCGACTATTACACGATTTTATTTCCGTATTGCATTGAAATTGGACCTTTGATAAACTGTGATTGATTCCTACTATCGACAAATTAACTTTTACTAATGGTAAGTTTAACTTTCCACAAAGATCATTTGTAATAAAACTACTTTCCGATCTACTGTCCAATAATGCTCTACACAAAATATATTCTCCTTTATTATTTCTTATTTGTAAAACCGCCGTTGATAACAAAACTTGTTGTCCCTTGTTATGCCCCGCACCGTCGCGTTGCAAAACGATTCTTTCAAATTACCAATTAAATTGTTAAAACAATACTTGAATTGATATATAGAGTTTTTATTTACAGTATTTACATCATTGTCGAGTGATTGAACAAAGGTTACTTCGAGACTGCCCCCAATTTCTTAAGCGAGTCCCTTTTTATCATCTAGGGTTAACGCGTCATAATCCCAAAAGGAACAATAGGGATGTACCTGCTATACAGCAAGTTCTGACAAGTTGTGATCTGCAATAGTTTGCAAGTTGGATGGGATTGTAACACCTTACCCCAAAAAAAAATTAAGTAATCTTAAGACAGTTGGGATTACTTAATTGCTAATAGTACATACATTGAATTTTCCTATTACTTAACACAGAATAGTACAACATGTAGGTATGTTAATTAACTTAATTACTAATTTTATTAGAATACTTACACACTAACAACAAAAAGGTTAAACATTTTAGCTAAGATTATGATTAAGAATTTACTACTAATTAGAACGAGATTATTGCTACATTAAATCAGAACGTTCCGCATATAAGAATATTTACAATATCGGTTAATATTTAGATTTATTTAACTTAACTGAATTACTCATTTAATTAATTGAAAAGACTTTGACCTCATTTTTATGTACCTGGTAAGGTTTGTTGTATTTAATAATAACAATGTTTTCATTGTCCTTTAATTCTTGGACTACGTATGGGCCTAACCAGTGTAAATCTAATTTATTTTTAACGAATGATTTTTAATAATGACTTGATCGCCTACATGAATGTTTTGGGGATGGCTGTTAGAATCATATCTCAATTTATTGTTTTCTTTAGCTTTTTAAATTGTCTCTTTAGCAATTTTCCATGTTTCTTGGAAATTTTGTTTAATTTGTAACGAATAGTCATTATAATTGTAAAGGGGTTCGACTTTATTAAAAGCTGAAGGGGTTGAGAATTTTCTACCAAACATCAGTTCAAATGGAGTGTAATTAGTTGTATTGTGCACTGACGTATTATAAGATAGCATTGCGTACGGAATTAGCGAATCCCAATTTTGAATATCTTTATCGATGAAGGACCTAATGTATTCGATTAAAGTGCGATGACTTCTCTCGAGTGACCCATTAGTTTGCGGGTGGTATGCAGTAGTATGAATTTTTTTTATTTCTAGCAACTTACACACATTAGAAAAAAGTGCGCTTAAAAAATTTGTCCCTTGATCCGTTAAGAGTGATTCTGGTATTCCAAAATAGCTTACGACGTTCTCGACAAAAATACGAGCGACTGTTTCGCTATCCTGAGAAAATATCGGAAAGGCAAACGAGAATTTGGTTAGATCGTCTTGAATGGTTAATATAAATTTGTTTTGCGGAAAGATTCAGGTAATGGACCTACAATATCCATGAAAATTCGTTTAAACGGTTCAGAGGAAGTAGTTGTTATGACCATGGGTTGTTTCATTGTTATATTCCTTGTTTTCACTTTTGACAAATTTCGCACGCTTTTACGAATTCTTTTACGGCTTTCTTTAATCCTATCCAATTGTGATTTTCTTTTATTCTTTTTATTGTCTGTTTTACACCTTTATGGCCGGCTATGCGGGAGCTATGTGATTCACGTATGATCTCTAATTTTTGTTCAAGAGTTAATTTATCATTTTGACTTTTATAATAAACGTGTATTATAATTGGAGTTCCTTTAAATATGAAACGCAAAATGGTTCGTACTTTTCCCACTCTAAGTTATCGTGTCCGCATCCGAGCCGTGGTATTGCTACCTGTTTTTCAGAATTAGCAACGCAAAGATTTTAAAATTTTGTAACGCTCGATAAAAATTTTCGTACGTAGGTTTTGATGATACAGATTTTTAGTTATGATGTAATAAATTTTACGATTATGTACGTTAAGTTGCGCAACTTCTAGTAAGTTTTATTTTGGTCTTTTAATTCGGAAACATTGTTAAATTTGTCTTTATAATTTTCGCTATGCCGCGAGACATTAGTAGATCTTTTGAGACGCAGTGCCCAATGCTATAATTTTCATCACAGTCAAGTAGGTCACCTTCATGTTCTATAACGTTTGAATTTTGGACTACGTGATTTTGGATATACTCTAGAAATTGCGTATAATTAAGAGAAGGACAAAATTTAAATTTGTATTTTGTATAGGATACATTCGTGATAATGCATCCACGTTCGTATTTTGACATCCAGGCTTGTGTATTATTTTGTACTGGTATTCTTCAAGTTTTAATTTCCAGCGCATTAATCTAGATCCGGGGTCCTTAGTATTAAATAGCCATTTTAAAGGTTTGTGATCAGTTATAATGAAAAATTCTTTACCATAAATATACGGTCTAAAATCGCCAAAAGTTCTTTTCCGTAGTACTATAGTGGCATTCGGCCTTATTAAGAGTTCGCGACGCGTAAGCAACAGGTAAATCTTTATTTATGGGACCTTGCGACAAAATAGCCCCGATTGCGATTCCAGAAGCGTCTGTGGTCAAATTAAAAGGTTGCGAAAAATCAGGATACTGAAGTATGATATCGTTAGTTAATAGAGATTTTATTTCCTCAAAAGCTGATTGTTGAGGTGGGCACCATTCAAATTTTTCATTTTTTCAATAGTTTTGTAAGTGGTTTGACGATCGCGCTAAAATTCGGGATAAAACGCCTATAATAACCTGCGAGGCCCAAAAAGACTTAACTTGTTTAATACATTTGGGTACAACATATTCCGACACCGCTTTTACTTTTGCTGGATCAGGTAATATTCCATTGTCTGTGACTAAATGCCCCAAATAGCTCACCTCTTTACGCAAAAATTCACATTTATCGATTTGCAGTTTCAAATTATGCTGCCGTAATCTTGAAAATATTTCTTTAGTTTTGATTGTATGTTCGTTTAATGATACCGCGTATATGACAATGTCGTCAAGATACACAAAGCATTTAACGCCCTGCAGCCCTATTAGTACACGGTCCATTAACCGTTGAAAGGTTGCCGGTGCTCCTTTTAATCCCATAGGCATTCTTTTAAATTGGTAATGACCGAAAGGGGTACTGAACGCGGATTTTTCTGAATCATTAGGATTTAAAGGGATTTGATAAAATCCGGAAGCGAGATCTAATGTTGTAAAGAATTTGGATTTACCAAGTTGATCGAGAATATCAGAAATATTAGGAAGGGGGTATGCATCGCCCAATGTTTTCTCATTAAGTTTTCGGAAATCAACTACAATCCGATATTTAACTTCGCCGGAAGCGTCTTTTCGTTTTGGTACGACTAACAAGGGTGCATTCCACGGACTTGAACTCGGTTCTATTATGTCTTGTTCTAACATTTGATCGATTTGCTTATTGATTTCATTTCTTTGTGATTCGGGTAATCTATAAGGTTTAATATTGATTGGAATAGTGCGAATTGGATCAGTAGGTATCGAATGTGAAACGGTCGACGTTAGTGATAGAGAATCCGATTTAAAAGCGAATATATCTAGAAATTCTGTGCATAGCTCAATTACGTGAGATTTTTTTTCATCGTTCAAATGATTTAGTCTAAGATTTTGTATTAATTCCGATTTTTTTGCTAAAAAATTTGGATTACATTTCGATTCCTCAGGTTGTTCGTTTAAAGTACGTGATGTCATAAGAGGTTCTGTAGTGATTGTAAGAGTATCGCAAGCAACTTCATGAGGATTGGGGTTTATGATTGAAATAATAGATCTTTTATTTTGTACTTTCACGAGTGCGTTTCCGTTTATGATCGAATTGGGATGTTCAGCTTGATTGATTAAATATTCGCCGTCAGGATAATCTATAAATATTTGATAAAGACGTTCACATCGGGAGGAAATAAAAACTTTTCCGGAATTGTTCCCGTGTTATATATAGTTTGATCATGAAGATTTACAATGAGTTTGTTACTTGTTAAAACGGTTTCCCAAAATTCCTTCTCGGGAACGGGAAAAGTGTCAGGAACGACCGCAAAATCGACTGAGTGATTGAGTTCATTAATGAAAACGGATGTT